>CAUYUJ010018853.1:27500-120000 GCA_963575745.1 Prorocentrum cordatum
CATCGTCATCATCATCGTCCTCATCATCATCACCATCATCAGCATCATCATGATCACGTCCATCATCACCGTCGTCATCGTCATCATCAGCAGGCAGCAGCACCCATCATCATCATCATCGTCATTATCACCACCATCATCACCATAGTCCTCCATAACAACCATCAACCTCGTCTCCATTGTCAGCGCCATGATCATCAGCCAGCGACGACCGCAACATCAAAAGTATCACCACATAACTCGCAATGGTCTTCTTCGAAATCAGCATCAACAGCAGCAGCATTACCATCATCATCAGCAGCATCAGCATCGTCATCAGCATTAGCATCAGCATCAGCATCATCATCCTTATCATCCTCATTATCATCATCAGCATCATCAGCATCCATCATCAGCAGCATCAGCAGCAGCAGCAGCATCAGCATCAGCATCAGCATCAACATCATCATCGCAATCATCGTCGGGGGCCTCCTTGCCGCCCCTGGGCCGCAGCAGCAGCACCCCGTTCATGTCCAGGATCACCAACACAGGGACTTGAAGCACACCTCTCCCCCTCATTGGAAAATGTGAAGGGGGAGCGGGAGCGGGAGCGACCGGGACCGGGGAGGAAGGCGGGCAGGTGGAAAATGGAGGGGGAGGGGAGGGGCAGGGGAGACGGGAAGGGAAGCGGAGGGGAGGGCAAGGGAGGAGCTGAAGGAGGAGGAGGAGGAGGAGGAAGGACGGGGAGGGGGAGATGACGGAAGCGGTGGAAGCAGCAGCGGCAGCAGCGGCGAGAGTTCATGGGAGCAGGAGCGGAACCTGGAGCGGGGTGGCAGCGGCGGCGGTGGCGCTGGTCGCCTCGCAGCAGCCCCCCCCCCGCAAGGAGGACCCCAGGTCCCCAGGTTTCCCGCAGAGATCTCTGGAGGTCTCCAAGACGGCCCTGGACACTGGCGGCCTCCGCGGAGGCCTCGCCTCTCGCCCAGCATCTCCAAGATTGCCTCCCGTCTCGGGGTTTCTTCTCAGGCCCCACGACCCCCGACGTCGTCGTGATTTTTCGCAGCGTGGACCCCTGGGGTCTCGAGCCCTTCCCCAAGACCGCCTTCTCAACTCGAGCAAGTTTCTGAGAACGCCAGGCGAAGGGCCCCAGGAGCCCGAAACTACGAAAACATCTTGGCCACTCTCTCTCCTCTTCACGACGAACTCACATGACTCTTCCCCGGGGATCTACTGGCACGGGTCAATCAAAACCCGTGTCAATCGGAGCTTGCAGGATCCTGCAATATCACGCAGGATCCTGCAGCCAAACCCGGGTCAGTGCGCCCCTGGCTCTGCAGGATCTTGCAAACCCAGGCGCTCTGACTGACCTCCGTTTGCAGCGACCCCCGTCTCTTGAGCCCCGATCTTGGCCACTCTCCTCCTCGTGCCGAGATTACATGGCCCCTCCCCTCCCCTCGGCACCGCCGGCCGAGCCGCGCACCCTCTTCGCGGGCTGGCCCACCATCGGCGCCGCTCGCACCCGTGGGAAAGGGGGGGCGGGGGCGACCGCAGGCGACGGTTGGGCCCGGCCCCTGTGCGAGCAGATAGGGCCTAGCCCCCTGCTGCTGCTCGCCCTTCCACTCCTCCTCCATCTCCTCCTCCTCCTCCTCCTCCTCCTCCTCCTCCTCCTCCTCCTCCTCGTCCTCCTCTTCCTCGTCATCCTTCTCATCCTCGTATCCGTCGTCATCAACATGCTCGCCATCATAATCACCATCATCACCACCACCACCATCGCCATCATCGATATCATCATCATCATCATCATCATCATCATCATCATCATCATCATCATCATCATCAGCATCATCATCATCATCATCATCATCATCATCATCATCATCATCATCATCATCATCATCATCATCATCATCATCATCATCATCATCATCATCATCATCATCATCATCATCAGCATCATCATCATCATCAGCATCATCATCATCATCATCAGCAGCATCATCATCATCATCATCATCATCATCATCATCAGCAGCATCATCATCATCATCATCATCATCATCATCATCATCATCATCATCATCATCATCATCATCATCATCATCATCATCATCATCATCATCATCATCATCATCATCATCATCATCATCATCATCATCATCATCATCATCATCATCATCATCATCATCATCATCATCATCATCATGTAGCAGCACCACCATCACCATCACCATCACCATCACCATCACCATCACCATCACCATCGCAACCTTTGAGAAAAAGGCAGCCACTCTTGGCCCAGACCCCCCTCCTCCTCCTCCTCCTCCTCCTCCTCCTCCTCCTCCTCCTCCTTCTCCTCCTCCCCCTCCGACGCAAGACTCGCGATCCTCTTCGCGCCCCCCCCGGGTGACGCAGGGGGTCCCCGGGCCCCCAGCCAAACCTCGGCTGCACGCAGGGAGTGCCTCACAGGCAAGAGTGACATTTTTGTTGTGCGGTGAAGCGGAGGAGGAGGAGGAGGAGGAGGAGGAGGGGGAGGAGGAGGAGGAGGAGGAGGAGGAGGAGGAGGAGCAGGAGCAGGAGGAGGAGGAGGAGGAGGAGAGGAGGAGCAGGGGGGGGGTGGGAGGAGGAGGAGGAGGAGGGAGGAGGAGGAGGAGGAGGAGGAGGAGGAGGAGGAGGAGAGGGAGGGGAGGAGGAGGGAGGAGAAGGAGGAGGAGGAGAAAGGAGGAGGAGGAGGAGGGAGGAGGAGGGGGGGAGGAGAAGGAGAGGAAGAGGAGGAGGAGGGGGCCGCGGGGAGACAACATCCGAGCGCACCAGCAACTGCTGAGGGGACCCGTGGGCCTGCCCCACAGGTCAATCTGGCGAAGGGTCAATCATAAAGGAACCCACAAAAAAGAAACCCATAAACTGTCAGAGCTCCTCGCGGTTTTTTTGGTTCGGCGCTGACCCCCCTCCCTGGCGCGCGGAACTCCGAGAAGTCATGTTCATGCCGTTCTCTGTGGTTCCCCATATCCTAAGCGAGGTCACTGTCTTCTCTAGACAGCCTACGAAATTCCGTCCTCACCCCCCTCTCCTCCTCCTATCCAAACACCCTCATATCAAGAATGGGAATAATGATAATAATAAGAAGAAGAAGAAGAAGAAAAAGATGAAGAATAATGATACAACTAATAACAATGGTAATGTCTAACAAGTATAATAATCAGCATCATCACCATCATCACCCGCATCAGCACCATCATCAGCAACAACATCAACAGCATCATCACCATGATCATGAACATCATCATAATCAACAGCATCAGCGACATCAGCATTATCTTATCATAATCACCATCATCATCCTAAAATCATCATGTTCAACATCATCATCAACAACATCATCAACAGCATCATACATAGATCGATTATTACCGTCATCATCATAACCACCATCATCATCGTCATCATCAGCATCACAATCACAATCACGACAATCAGCATCATCAGCAGCATCATCATTATCACATCCACCCTCATCCTGATCCTCATCATCATCACCACCACCGTCGCCACCACCACCACCCACAACCACCACCACCACCATCATCATCACCATCACCCTCACCATCAGCATCAGCATCATCATCATCATCAGCATCATCATCATCAGCAGCAGCAGCAGCAGCATCAGCATCATAATCAGCTGCGGATCAGCAGCGTCAGCAGCATCAGCAGCAGCACCACCATCATCATCCTCAGAATCCTCATCATCAGCATTCGTATCAGCATCATCAGCAGTCTCATCGCCAGCATCAGCACCACCACCATCATCACCATCACAATCGTCAGCATCATCATCACCAGAAGCAGCAGCATCAGCATCAGCATCGTCATCGTCATCATTAGCATCATCATCAGCATCAGCAACAGCATCAGCATCATCATCAATATCATCATCAGTCGCATCATCAGCATCAACGTCATAATCAACATCAGGATCAGCATCAGAATTATCATCATCACCACCATCAGCATCAACACCCTCATCATCATCATCATCATCATCATCATCAGAATCATCATCATCATCATCATCATCAGCAGCATCAGCATCATCATCATCATCATCATCATCATCGTCATCATCAGCATCATCAGAATCGGCATGATCCCCATCATCATCATCATCATCATCATCGGCAGCAGCAGCAGCAGCATCAGCATCAGGATCAGCATCAGCATCATGATCACCACCATCATCATCATCATCATCATCATCATCGTCATCAGATCGGCAGCAGCAGCAGCAGCATCAGCATCAGGATCAGCATCAGCATCATGATCACCACCATCATCATCATCATCATCATCATCATCATCGTCATCAGAAGCATCAGCATCATCATCATCATCATTATCAGCAGCATCAGCATCATCATCGTCAGCATCAGCATCAGCATCATCGTCATCAGCATCAGCATCATAATCAGCATCTGCATCAGTATCATCATCAGCATCATCAGCATCATCGTCACCATGATGATCATCTGCATGATCATCAACATCAGCATCATCATCATCAGCATCACCATCATCATCATCATCAGCATCATCATCATTATCATCATCATTACCATCTCACACACAGTATCGCACAGTAATATTGCGGAGGGTATCGCCAGGGAATCCCGAACTGGAGACCCTCACTATGGCGCCGCCCCCACCTCCGTGTTCGATCCTGGGCGGGTCATCCAGATCCTGTAACTCACGTCACTTTGGGGGGGGGTACGGGCTTCACATATGTGTTTTGTCCATGTCCCCCCACCCCCCCACACTGGAAACGGCGGGCAAATCGGGGCCTTCGGGTTGGGTTGGGGTGGTTTGGTGGGCGGTGACAGAAGAGACAGGAGGGACGAGGATGAAGGGGCCCTGGGACACACACAAATAAATACACACAAATAACAGGATTCCCCCATATTTTCCCATATTTTCTTGGTTTTTGTCTTCCCCCCCACTTCCCATATTTTCCCATATTTTCTGGGGAATCGACGATTAATTGTGTCTGTGTGTTTTCTTCCCTCCTGAGAGGACGGGGCAGAGCAGGGGGCGGGAGGAGGGCCTCCACCAGGGCGACAAGGAGAAGGGCGACGAGGAGACGGGACGAGAGCCTCCGCAGCCACAGGGACGACGAGGAAGACCCCTTCCAGATGAGTCCGGGAGACTCTGCTGCGGGGTCCTGCCGTCGGGGCAGCTCGAACTTCAACGCGTGGCCAAACGCCGCCCGGGGTCTCTCCAAAGCCCCCCCCCCCCGTTTGGGCAGAGGTTGCGGCCCCGCTTGGCAGGGGCGTCGGCGACGCCAGGCGGCGCCCCTCACCCGCCCGCGGGCGCGGAGCGCCGGGGCCCGGGCATCGGCAAGGCGCGGGGCGCTGGCCGACTGGAGACTCGGACCTCTGGCGGCTCGAGACATCTCGAGGGGGGCAGGCCTGCGCTGGAACGGATCGCGAAATCGGCTCGGATCGGAGACGTGTCGGGTCGGCAGCGAACCGTCCCGACTCGAATCGAAATCGGACCGCCGCGCCTGGCATCGGCTGGCCCTGGCCGATGCCAATGAACCGAAGCAAGTCGAGACGAGTCGGAATCGCGGCCCCAGCTGGCGAATCGAATCGCATCGAATCGAATCGGAGGCGGCCACGGCGGGGTCTCTTCACACCTTATCCCCTTCTTTTTGTTCGCCCCCTGGCCCGCGTCGCCACGGGTCAGATTCCCCTCCAATTCTGGTCGAAGTGCCCCCTTGGGGAGGCCACGGGAATCGGCGTCTCGACTGCTTGGGGAGGCCACGGAAATCGGCGTCTCGACTGCAAAAGCACTCCAAGCCTCCAGCGCCCTGGCAAGAAACAGGGCGGATGCGTGTTTCGCTATCGCTGGCGTGCAAGAGACAAGCTCGAGCTCCAGGACCGTTCGGGCGACGACCTGCGGCAGAAACGGAGGCCCCACAACAGGGGTCCAGAGGCCCATGTCTCGGACAGTCAAGCCGCCAGAGGTCCGAGAAAGAATCCGCGGTTCAGCCAAGGAGGGGCTCCTCCTTCCTCCACCTCCGCCTCCTCCTCCTCCTCCTCCTCCTCCTCCTCGTCCTCCTCCTCCTCCTCCTCCTCCTCCTCCTCCTCCTCCTCCTCCTCCTCGTCCCTCCACCTCCTCCTCCTCCTCCTCCTCCTCCTCCTCCTCATCCTCGTCCACCTCTCGATCCCACTCCTGCGGCCGCGGCCCTGGCACCTGAATCGCTCTAGATCAAGAGGAAGTGGTGGAGGGAGGAGGCACAAGGGATATCGGGAGAAGGACCAAGAGGAGGAAGGAGGGAGCAGGGAGGAAGGAGGAGGGAGAAGGAGGGAGGAGTCATTCCAGAGAAATTCCTCGATCGGCGTGGTTGGGAAGTGTCCGCGGGGCCTGCTTCAGGCAAGGTAGGCAGCTGTAGCCCCCTCGTTGGCCAAGCACGCAGACCTGTTTCGAACTCACTCCTCAGGACGGGCCTTTCAAAACCGAGCTGTTTTTTATTACGGCCCCGAGGACCGGCAAGGGCCCCAGAGGTCGAAAATACAACCAAAAATCATCGATACATACATACATGTATATATAAATGTATACATACATGCATACATTACATACATTACACACATTACATACATTACATACATTACATACATTGCATACATTACATATAGTACGTACATACATACATACATACATGCATGCATGCATGCATGCATGCATGCATGTATGCATACATACATACATACATACATACATACATACATACATACATACATACATATGTACGTATATACATACATACATACATACATACATACATACATACATACATGCATACATACATACATACATACATGCATGCATACATACATACATACATACATACATACATACATACATGCATATATACATGCATACATACATACATATATGCATGCATGCATACATACATACATGTATACATACATACATACATACATACATACATACATACATGCATGCATGCATGCATGCATGCATACATACATACATACATACATACATACGTACATACATACATACATACATACATACATACATACATACACACATACATACATACCTATATACATATGTATATATATGACCCGATGATTGAACAGGGACCGACCGTCCTGGCATTCCTGTAGGCCTACCACGAAATTTCAGGGAGCCCAAACATGTTCTAAGGACAAGAGCAATGTTCCCAGAGCATAATCCCGATGTGCTAGAACGAGACAGCCTCAGCCAGAGACCACACAAGGTTCTGAGAAGATCCTTTGGTAGGCCTATAGGCAAGCCAAGACGCTTCGCCGCTGCTCTAGAGGGGGTCCGGGAAGCAGGACCCCTCCAGGCTGCCCCGCGAAAGACGTCTGGCCCGCCGTGGGGGGGCGCTGGGCGCAGAGCCCAAGCCAGGCTGGCCATCGCGGCGCGCGAGGCCAGAGGTCGGGGAGCAGGCCAGGCGGGTCAGCTCCAACGGGGATCAGCCCCAAAGGGGATCAGCCCCAAAAGGGAGCCCTCCCTCCTCTTCCCTCCTCCCTCATCCCTCCTCTCTCTCTTCCTCTTCCTCGCTCCTCGTTCCTAGCTCCTCGCTCCTCGCTACTCGCTCCTCGCTCCTCGCTCCTCGCTCCTCTTCTTCCTCCTCCTCCTCCTCCTCCTCCTCCTCCTCCGCCGCCTCCTCCTCCTCCTCCCTCCTCCTCCCCATCCTCCTCGCGCCTCCTCCTCCTCGTTCCTCTTCCTCCTCGCCCCTCCTCCTCGCTCCTCCTCCCTCCTCCTCGTTCCTCCTCCTCCTCCTTCATCCCTCCTCCACGCTCCTCCTCCTCCTCTTCCTCCTCCTCCTCCTCCTCCTCGTTCCTCTTCGTCCTCGTCCTCATCCTCGTTCCTCGCCCGTCCTCCTCCTCCTCCTCCTCCTCCTCCTCTTGCTCCTCCTCCTCCTCTTGCTCCTCCACCTTCTTCAGTGCGGTAGTATCTTCTTACTTGTAGCATTGACAGATTACTACGTGGATTCGCATTACTCTTAGTACCCTTCGCCTTAGTGATACGGTGATTGGTATTATTAGTAAGAATATTAGAACTCGTTGTTTTATTATTAGTAGTAGTATTAGTATTATTAACAGTAGCAGCAGTAGTAGTAGTAGTAGTAGTAGTAGTCGTCGTCGTCGTCGTCGACGTCGTCGTCGTCGTCGTCGTCGTAGTCGTAATAGTAGTAGTAGTAGTAGTAGTAGTAGTAGTAGTAGTAGCAGTAGTAGTAGTAGTAGTAATAGTAGTAGTAGTAGTAGTCGTAGTAGTAGGAGTAGTAGTAGTAGCAGCAGTCATAGTAGTAGTAGTGGTAGTAGTAGTAGTAGTAGTAATGTTAATAGCAACAGTAATCGTAGCCGTAGTAGTCGTCGTCGTAGTCGTAGTCGTAGTCGTAGTAGTAGTAGTAGTAGTAGTAGTCGTCGTCGTCGTCGTCGTCGTCGTCGTCGTCGTCGTCGTCGTAGTCGCCGTCGTCGTAGCATCAGCATTCTTAGTATTACCAGTATTACTAGGTGCTAGTGTTACTCACGTTGTTTGTAATATTGTTATCATTATGCGAATCATGAGCAGCATTATTATTAGTATGGGTAATACTATTACTAGTATCATTAGTACGCTTCGTCTTCGTATTGCTGATGTTCGTAATCTTACTAAGATTAATGATACCACTATTGTTCTTATTACGCTTCCTCTCAATAGTAGTAGTGTTGTGATTTGAATGATTCATGTTACGATTACTGGCACACTCTTGTTAATCGCATTAATAGTGGCACTAATATCATGTATGTGCCCTTCTTAAGTATACAAATAACACTAGTGCGATTCGCAATAGTAACTATGCTAGTGTTATTAGTAGTATTAGCATGATTACTAGAGCGATGATTATCCTATTCATCCTCCTCATCCTGCAGTAGAAAAAGTAATATTGATAATAACACGAATGATAGCAATAGTAATAATATGAGCGTTCTTCTACTTATTCGAAATAACAGCATTCTCATTATTAGTACGATTCCCCGTATTAGTAGTGTTCGTCGTCGTAGTATCCCCGTTGTCCTCTTCGTTCGTATTTTTATGAGCCGCATTATCACTATCAGTCGTGATAGCAGTGCTATTATTATTGGCAATAATGTCTGATTCGTATTGTGATTACCATGTTTAGCATTACGGTGCTTAATATTTCGATCAGAAATTGTCGTACTACTCGTAATACGACTATTTCTTCATAGTGGCATCAAGATGAATATGTTTCTCTTTATGATGATTATAACTACTTATCTTCTTATAGTAAAGGCGCGTTCTGTGGTCGCTTGGGGGCGGGGGGGGGGAGAACTGGACCCCCCCCCTCCCCTACTCCTCTCTCCCTCTCCTCGGGCCGGCGCCGGCGTCGGCGGCGGCTGGCGGCGGCGGCGGAGGTGCTGGTGGTGGTGGTGGCGGCGGTGGTGGTTATAGTGGTAATGTGGTTTATGGTGGTTGCGGTGGTGGTGGGTTGTGCTGCTGGTAGTAGTGGTGGCGGTTGTGGCGGTGGTGGTGGTGTGGTAGATTGTGGTGATGGTGGTGGTGGTGGTGGGGTGTTGTATTGGTGGTGGTGGTGGTGAGCTGTTGTGGTGGTGGTGGCTGTGGTGGTGGTGTTTGTGTGGTGGTTTGGTGGTGGTGGTGGGTTGAGGTGGTGATGGTGGTGGTCGTGGTGGTGGCACTGGTGGTCGTGGCGTGGTGGTTTGTCGTGGTGGTGGTGGTGGGCTGTGGTGTTGTTGGTGGTGATGGTGCTGTTGGAAGTGGTGCTGGTGGTGGTGGTGGGTGGTGGGTGGTGGGTGGTGGGTGGTGGTGGGGTGGTGGTTGTTGTGGTGGTTTGTGGTGGTGGTGTTGGTGGTGAATTGTGGTGATGGTGGTGTATGTGGCGGTGGTGGCGATGGTGCTGGTGATGGTGTGCTGGTTTGTGGTGGTGGAGGTTGTGGTGGGTTGTGGTGGGTTGTGGTAGTGCTGTGGTGGTGACGCTCTTGGTGGTGGTGCGGTGGTTTGTGGTGATGGTGGTTGTGGTGATGGTGGGTTGTGGTGGTTGTGGTGGTAGTTGTGGTGGTGGCGGCGGTGGTGGTGGTATGGTGGTATGCGGCGGCGGTGGTGGTGGTGTGGCCTTCGGCTTTTCCCGCCACTGTGTTTTGGCAAAGGGTCAAGGTTCGAATGGATGCCTCTTGAGGTCTCGTCAGAAGGGTTTCGGGGGCGTCTGAGGAGCATGCGAGGGCTCGATATGGCGATTTGTGTGTGTTCCCTCTGCGGCCTCTGGGCCCTCTCTGGTCATCGTCGCTGCGTCCCCGCCGTCGGCGCTGCTGGCCGCCACCAGCGCCAGCGCCGGCGCGGGGGAGGGGGGGGGAGGGGTTTGAACCCACCCCCCTCCCCCCCCTCCTGGGCCCTCCCTGGTCATCGTCGGTGCGTTGGCGCTGCGGCGGCCGCCAGCACCGGCGCTGGGGGGGGTCCAACCCCCCCCCCCCCGGAAGGGGCGGGTTCGGGAGGGGAGGGGCAGGGGGGAGGGGAGTCCCCCTGGTTCTGATCGACGGCGCCGAGTGTTGTGGGGGGGGGCCCACTCCCCGGTTCGAAACGTGCAGCCGAATGTTCCCAAGGCAAGCGGCCGTGAAGCGCGCTCTCTCTATTCTAAATATGTTTCTTGTGATTCGTACTAGTTTGATTCGTCTTCTTACTGTTCTGAATATTCGTCCTAGTATTATGACTAGTTGTGTTATTCGTGTTATAAATCGTGATTGCCACTGTAGTCGGTAATGGTACGATTCGTCTTTATTGAATTATTATCCATATTAGTATTGACATGTGTCTTCGTAGTAATATTGCCTTTGTTCCTGACTTATTGAAAGTATCCTTCTTCGTACTTGTAACATTCGTAGTCGTTTTCTGATGTGTTCTTCATTCTCAGTACTATTGAAAATATTATTCTTATTAGTGGTCGCAATATAATTATAACTATTCCCCCTCATCTTCCTCCATCTCCTCTTCCTCCTCCGCTTCTACAATTACACAATATGAATAATACCTCTCCTCTTTCCCCCGAATGAAGCCTGGAAGATGTTCGGCTCCTCTCCGCGTACTGTTTTCTAACACACAGGTTTCCCGGGAAATGGGTTTTCGCTTGGGTTTGTTTTTCAAAAGTGGCTCCCGCTGAAACGCTGGCCCCAATTCTGCGCCTCTGGATGTTCCGAATCGTGCTCCCGCTGCAGCGCGGGCGCTTTCGGTCCTTCTCCAAATAGGCCCCAAAATGTAAAAAATTGCCCCCCGAAAAAGACATCGGAAATGATTCGATTCGTTGATTTCTGGGGCCGCAGGAGCCGCCCCCCCACTTGGGGGCGTCGTCGCTTCCAGGAAGTATAAAGCGGGAGCCCAATTCTGCTTAGAGAAGTGGATGTCGAAAGCAGAAAAAGCGGGTGCTCTCCATCAGCCCTGCCTAGTGTGGAGCTTTTCCGGGAGCCCACGGAGCTAGACATGGAGCCACGACTCCAGACCGGCCCAGACCTCTCGAAGACGATCCACTTACCCTCCAAGGAATCCAGCGCCAAGCCATGACATGCTGTGCGGTGTTGTGTTCTGCGCCGCTGTGCGATGCCATGCTTTGCGTTGCAATGCTTTGTGTTGCAATGCTTCGCTGCGCAATGCCACGCCATGCTATGGCATGCTAGGCTCTGCCGTGCTCTTCTACGCCATGCGCCATGCCATGCCGTGCTCTACCATGCATCCGCGATCATTGCCCTGCTCGACATCCGACTGTGCGAATAGACAGGATATATACGCCATGGTAAGAGATGGGAGGGAGGGGTGGGACGTCAGGTATGACGCGAGCGCACCTAGCTTGCCCTCCTCCCCCTCCCCCACTCTCCTTCCCCCTCCTCCTTCTGCCACGCGACCGAGCACCAGGGCCGAGTGCAGGCGCGGCCGGCGAACGCGGCCGGCGCCGAGGAGAGCGACCGGCATCCCGCACTCCCGCGAGGCGCAGGGCAGGGCGGACGACCACGGCGGCGGCGAGAGCGAGCGAGAGAGCGAGCGGGCGAGCCACCAGTGCGGAGTTTCCTCCGGGCCGATCTTGGGCTCAGCGGACGTGGCCGTGGCCTTTCTCTGTACAGGGCAGTTTTTAATACATGGGATGTTTACAAACATAGGATGCTTAATACATGATTAATGTATGAATAAATTCAAACATAAACTCATCCTTGTATTTATTAATCAACCCTTTATTTTTAATACATGGTCCGCACGCAGAGCATGTATTAAAAACGGCACTGTATTGTCGTCTGTGGAGGCCGCGGCAGCGAGGGAGTGGGCAGGAAAAGCAGCGAGCGCGAGACGGAGGCAACGGCCTGGGGTACAGTGCGACCGGATGATCATGGAGAGCAGAAGCAGACCCTCATAACAACACCTCGACAAGCGAAGCCGGTTAGTGAACACGCCCACGGATGGAATCGAGCAGGGAAGGGTTTTGCAGTAAACGCCCAGGGCCGTCTAGTAAATGCCAATTATGGGGGTCGGGGTGCTTCTGCCTCGAAATGCGGTAAGGATGCAAGGCCATCGAACGCCCAAACCGATGCCGAAGTTGGGAACCCATAGCCCATGGCTAAGGTTAGGACGGGCCGAGGAGCCAGGATGCGGGGGTACACTTGGAAAGTGACTCGTCGTTATGATCATGCTTGACTGTATGGGCCTGCTGCCTCTGCAGAGCCAGAGTCATTACCTTCGGGGTTCCCTGCACGCCGCTGGGCGTGGCGCTGGACAACAGTCCGGGCAGGGTCCATCGCGCCTCCGCAACGCTCCTCCCTTCCTCCCCTCCTCCCACGTGTCCCCGTTCCCTGCCTCTGGTGCCGCCCCTCTCCCTGGACCAGCCCTCCATCCTCCCAGTTCCCTCCTCCTCTCGCCTCCACTCGCCTGCCTCCCTCCCTCCTCCCTCCTCCCTCGTCCCTCCTCCTCCCGCGTCATCCCTTCTGCCTCCATCCCTCCTCTACCGTCCCTCCGTCCTCCCCCCCACCCTCCCTCCTCCCTCTCTCCTCCTTCCCTCCTCCGATCCTCCCATCCTCCCTCCCCGTCCCCCTCCTCCCTCCCTCCCCCCCCCCCTGTCGCTGCGCCTTCCCCCGCGCGGCAGCTTCCTCTACAGAGGACAGAGAGAGAGAGAGAGAGAGACCCGCGCACGCGCCAGCCTCCATCATGCCGCCTGTCCTGGAGGGGAGCGCGCCTCTCCCTCGCCCTCCTTCGGGGGGGGAGGACGCCCGCCACCGCCCACACCCGGGAGGGTGCAGGGCCTGCCCAGTGCCGGCGGGGCACGGCCCCGGCCGGCGCGGGGAGGACGCGTGAGGCGGCCCAGAACGGCGCACGCGGCTGCACCGGACCGCCCCCTCTGCGCCCCGCCACCCCCCTCTCCCTGGGTCGCCTGACTTCGCGCACCGCGCCCCGCGATGCTCGACACGCGATCCAGGTCGCGCCGCCGCGCCCCCGCGCCGCACCCATCGGAGAACGGCAGCCGCCTCGGGCCCCTGCCGCGGCGCGCGAGAGGCGCGGTGTCTCCTCGCAGCCCCGCGGGGGACGTAGCCTCTGGGTGGTGGTTAGGCATCGTCTCACCCCATCCCCGTCCCCACGAGCGTGCCCTGGGCCCCAGTGGCCGACTTTCCCCCCCGATGTGGGGACGTAGGCTGTTCCTTTCGGGTTTCGGGGGGCGCATCCCCAACTGGGGTGGTGGCATGGGGATGGAGATGTGCTTAGGGATCGATTGAAAAATACTGAATGGTGGTCGTGGTCGTCCTCTCTCCTGCTCACCCGCCGCAACCGTCTCCAATTCGTGCGCGACGTGCACACCCCGTTGCTTCTCTGGGCCAGAGGCTCGGGGCAGGCTTCAGAAGAGGGCCCCCAAGAGAGGCGAGGACGACGACGAGGGGTGAAGAAGGGGGAGGCGGCTCCTCCTCGTCCTCCTCCTCCTCCTCTTCATCCTCCTCCTCCCTCCCTCCCTCCCTCCCTTCCTCCCTCCCTTCTCCTCCTCCTCCTCCTCCTCCTCCTCATCCTCCTCCTCCTCCTCTTCCTCCTCCTCCTCTCCTCCTCCGCCTCCTCCTCCTCTTCCTCCTCTTCCATGCCGTCCTCTTAGAAGAAACTCCACCGACAATAGAACAAGTTCAAACAGAGGAGTGCCAAAAATAAGCATAATCAAAACAAAACGAAGAAGAAGAAGAAGAACGCGAATCAGAGGAATCGCGCGCAGGAAAAGCGGGACGAAAAGAAAACGAGCGACACGACGAGAAGAGAGCGGTGGCTCCTGTCGGGCATGTATGCCCGGTAAACCTCGGCGGTGCACCCGGAGCCGACCTTTTCCCTGAGATCGATAGTCGACGGGTCTACCTGAAGGAGCAGGCGTCTTCCTCTTTCTACTCACTGCGAACGTACCCTTATTCGGCGTTCCGGCATTGGGCGTAAAAGGGGGGAGGGGAGTCTGGCTCCGAACCCCTGCTCAATGCTACTGTTTGCAACAGTGCGTCCTATGGGGGAGACCCCGCCTGCTCGTGATACTCCTTTTCCTCCTGAGCTCGCCTGTTTCTCCTACTCCGCATAACCCTGTTTCTTCTCCTGTTCCTCCTGCTCCTCCTGTTCCTCCTTCTATTCCTCCTCGGGGCGAGGGAGAGGGAGAGGCAGAGTGACTGTGCGACAACAACAACAACAACAACAACAACAACAACAACAACAACAATCATTTAAGACTGGGGACACTCCGTTCTCACCAGTGCCAGGGTTTTCATAGGAGGCGGGCAATACCCCCACTTTGTGGGGGGGCCGGTTCAAGCTCTACCAAATTTCCAAACGACTCTTCGCCACCACCCACACCCAGCTTCCCGCCCTATGACGTTCGGACACTTCACTTCGTGGCATGCGGACGACCGTGGCTACTATTCAGGGCCCCGCGGCCGACGACGACGGCGTGCGCGCGCGAAGAAAAAACGAATGTGTCCCGCATGGTATTATTTGACAGGGATGATGGCCCTGGCAGGTGCGCAACCGTTGTCGCAGAAGTTCGAAAAAGTTGCTCGCAAAAGCCCGTTTGACAGAAATGTTTAAAAAGTGTTGGGTTTCCTACGAATCCGCAAGAGCGCGCGGGATGAGATTTTGACATTTTTTTGTTGAAAAACCATTGGTTTTTTGATGTTTTTATGTTAAAATCGCTGCGAACACTAAGCTTTTGGAAGGATTTCGTCTTGCGCGCGCGAATGTCCACTTTACCTTATTTTTTGCAAGGGATTCTTGAAATTTGATTATATTAGAACAAGAAATGTCATTTTATAGTGTTTTTTGCAAGGGAAAACGGATTACAACAAAACAACCGGATCTGGATCACATCGTTTTACCTGAGGCTTCCTCACGAAAATGATGAAAACGTGGCTGCGGCCTAGGCGCGGCGGGGGGGGCGTGCACCAGGGGGCCCAACAATAATTATTCTTTAGAAGTAATAATATTCAACAACAACAACAACAACAACAACAACAACAACAACAACTCCGAATCAGCATTAACATCATACTGAACCAGCGCCATCATCAAACGACTCAACACACGAATCGCAATCACCTGGTCCGGATTCCTCATCAATTGAACTCTCCGCAACATCATCATCAGCAGCATCATTCTCGCCATCGGCGTCACCATATTAACCGTCACCGTCGCCATCGTCATCGCCACCACCATGCTCAACATCAACATCGTAGTCATCGTCGTCACCGTCGTAAACATCAGCATCACAATCAGCAGCATCATAATTCCTCTCGGACCAAACCAACTGCCATTAGCCTATCAGGAGCACTGTCCAGAAATACTGCATGTCCCAGTCGTCCAACGGACTGGAACGGCGGGTCGGCTCGCAGTCCCAGGCTCACGCGATCACACTTGTGTCCCATCAGAACGTCGTCAACGTCACCATCAGCGCATAACTTGGGATAGTCAGGACGCACACGTTCGCGTTGGGAGGAGATATTCCATACGTACAAAGCCTTCTGTCTTCAGAGCGACATAACCTCTGCGAGCATTCGCGCAAGTGCGGGGGGCGTCGGTCAAGACCTCGCTGCGCCACAGGCAGGGATGGTATGTCGGATGGTCCGTAACATCACGATCGAGGTGGATGCGATACCCTCGCGTCAAGTGCGGAAAAAACTGCCCCCTGACAGCATGCGCAACGGGCGATGTTGTGGGAGCCGGCTTCCTGGAGAACTGAAGTGGGTGATCACGGGCTCGTCGACGCGAGGAATGGCACGGGGACCCCGATGACGCGAGGGCGACGCTGCACGGTCGGGGCCAGCATCGTCGTCGCCAACCACCTCGTAGCACGCACACTGCGTGAGTTAACCTCCCAGACCATCACAGGGTGGCAGCAGTGCCTCACACTCGGGTTCGCGTGCCTCGCATCGAGTTCCCACGAGGCGTTGGAAGTCCTCGTCGTCGGAGCCGCTGGCCTTCGGTCGCGCGCCCACGAGCCAGTCGTCAATGGCGCATGAGTCAAGTTTGTAGTCATCCGAAACGTCATGGAATATCAGGTATCAGATAGAAGTATTCCGCAGTAGCCTCAATGAAGTAGAAATGTTCCTGGCGATGTATTGGGTACGGTCCTGGTACTCGACTGTGCCCGTGGGCAATGCGTCCGATGCAATAATAAATTGTTTTGATGGATTCGCACACTAGGGGGCGAGGTGTTGAGCCGATCCGCAGTTGTGGTACTTCATGTCCTTACTTGCTGGTGGGATTATGCCTTCGGCCTTTCCCCTTGCAAAGAACAGCTCCTCGTAGACCTCGTCCGACGGCCAGGCGGCCGAGTGCCCTTGAGCGCCTTGGCCTGTGACTGTGAGCGTAGCCCAGGAGCCAGGTGCCAGTTCTCCTGCGTGAACTCCATCCGGCTGCCGAGGGTCACCGACCATGACGGCGCGCGCATCGCGGGCGTCAGCTCTGGCGCGTCCGCCCATTAGCTGGGCGATATGTCTTGGCATTCTCTTCGACATGCGCCTCCGACGTCGCATTGCTTCAAGAAGATCGTCGCGTTGCTGATGGGTTCGAAGCATCACACTATGGAAAGGCTGCAACAGAGACGCCACGTCGCACGGCGGCATCCGCAATGCCCGCACCAAGGCGGCAAACAGATGCTGGAAGTTGCCCAGGCCGAAGCCTGCAGCGCCTGCTTCCGCGCGGGCAGTCCCCCACCGAGCAAAGACACAGTCGCAGCGCTCGTTGAGCTGCACCCTGATTTCCATGAGTTCGAGGCCTCGTTGCAGTTGACGCTCGTCCTCGAGGCCCTCGATTCTCTTGGCCAGGTAGTTCGCGACTCGGTCCGAGCGGACACCGCTCACCTCGACTCCGACGTTGATGACGAGAGGTGAGATCCTCATAGCTAGCGCGCGGGCTAGGCTTCGTAGACCACGCTGCAAGGCCGCACCTTGCTGCGGTGGCGTCGCGCGTCCAGAATGGGCGTTCATCAAAACATGAACCTCGCGAACCCAGGCACGGTACGGTCCCGGGCCCTCGTGGCCCCAGGTCGGACTCCTTGTCTGGTCGCCCTCTCGTTCACGTCTCAAACGGGACACCAATGGCCGCCGCAGTCAGTCCGCGCACCACCATCCCAAAGTAATGTACTATGTTGAAGAATGTGGAAGAGGTCGCGGTACGTCTGGAAGTAGCGATGGCGCTGGTCATGCTTCCACGAGCAGCTGGAGACAAGGGTTCGCATGTCCGCGATCCGGTAGGTCGGTAGGTCGGAGACGCAGGGGTCGTTCGCGTCACTGCGAGCGAATGTAGACGCGGACGCGGTGGAAGAGGTGGTCGTAGAAGTCGCAGTACCGATCGAGGTTCCTCGTGCGGTCGACGTGGAGAAGGAGGCAGATGTTGTCGTCGTCGTGGTAGCGATCGAGGTTCCTCGCGCGCTCGATGTCGGCGTAATAGACGGAGTAATGGATGAGGGGAGGAAAGCCTTGGGCATGTCGGTCGAGTCTCATCGCGCGCTTGATGTCCAAGTTGCGGAAGGAGTAGACGCAGTGGCTGCGCAGCGGTAGGTATCCATGAAGTCGACGCTCAAGTAAACGTCCGCCACGCTCGTGTTGTAGTGCTGCTGGTGGCCTTCGCTGCGCATATAGCTGGCGTTGTATGTCATCGCGCTCAGGGCGGAAGTGAACACAGCTGCCGCGGCTGCGACAGCTCCGCTACCAAGTTTGAACTGAAATAGCCATGCCAGTGTAGTAATAGTGGTACGGTATGGTAAGGGTGAGCGAAGGCTGGAGATGGCGCGACGCTGCCTGCGAGCTGGGACGGCAGCGGTAGAGGCAAGCATACGCACCCCCGTTGGGACATTCCCTCAAAGTCTTTGGGGCTATACATGTTGTAAAGATGGCCCAAGCCCCAGGTGCCCCAAGATGGCATTCAAGATGAAGCAAGATGGTCCGAAGTGGGTCAAGGTGGCCTCCAACATGCCTCAACGAGCCCCATGGCAGCTCCAAGTGACCTCAGAGCCTCTCAAAGATGCCCCCATGTGGCCCAAATCCGTCAAACGTAGAAGATTGTTCGATGGTCCTGATCTTCTCGAATTTCCGCTTCCGATGGGTTTCTACAGCGCCCTGATGGGGGCCCAAGACGCACGCTTTCGGCCTCCAAGATGGCAACGGTGCTCATTGCTCCCCGCCCCCCCTTTGGATCTATGGTTTCCAAGATGGCCCCGAAGGGCCTCCAAGGCCCCAAAGAGCGCCCAAAGAAGGCCCGAAAGTCCTCTTTAAAATGGCGCCGAGGTGGCTCCAAGAAGCCTCCGAGAGTCTCTCGAATCGAAAGGTCCGCGAACGCCTGTACTTGACTCCTGGGTCTGCCCTGATTCATCCAGACTTCGGACTGACAACTGCCCCCCTTCTGTGTCCTATCGCACGCGGCTAGAAACCCCTCATCAAGGCAACTCGCCTTAGGGTCGTGCCTTGATGAGCTGGTGGGGATGCACGAAAGGTCATGAGTTCGCCTTTCAACGACTGCCTTTCAGAACTCACGACGGGCGCCCCAAGACAGGTGATCGGCGACACGCACGTCGAGGCCTTCCTTCGAATACCACCAATGCTCTCACCCCGACTTCAGGATTGCGATCGATTGCCCCTCGAAGCGGGGGTGTCTTCCTGCTCTATCCCACCAGAAGCCCCTGATGGTGCACGATGGTCACAAGCCATGACGCAATCCCCGAACCACGTCAACTCACCTTCACGGCTCACCCAACCTCATGGATCTCTTCCCTTCCGTGTCCTGGTCCTCCTCCTGGGTTGTTCCGTTGGAGGGGCGGCGGAATGGCGTAGTCCTCTAGTGCAACACGCAGAGTCATTGCTTGAGGCCGATATGGGTGTCCCTTGTTATCTGCTATTGCACATGTTATGTTTGCTCACGCCTTTGTGTTATATTTCGCACGTCTCGTCTGTACGACAGCGACTAAGGTGCTGGAGTATGCATTATACTGCTACTACAAGTGCTACAACTGAGACGACCTTTTGTTCGACTACGAAAAACCAAAGGTCTCCCACGATCTATGCTATCACTGCTGCGATGAACATCACTGCGGCTGCCACGGCTAACACTGCCAATACAACTACAAACAAATCCCGCCACCACGACCACTACATCTGCAACACGGACAGTGAGAAGGGGGTCGAATATCAGGAGCTATTACGGCGAGAAGCCCGGGTGGATGAAGCATCAACCTCAAACATTCACGGTAGTATGCAAGGTAAACCTAGCGTGACATCTGCCACGGGTGCGACGTCGGGACATGCCTGGAAGTTGACGGTGAAGTTGATGGCGGTGTGGGAGAAGGTGATGGCAGTGATGGCATGACGGCAACGCTGACAGTGATAGCCATGATGGCTACAACGATGTGTGATGTGTATTGGTGAAAGCTGACGGAAATGGTGGGTAAACTGATTTCATATTGAAATGTACGGCAGCACAGACGACATGCGATGACGGCAATGATGGCGACTATGATCGGCACTGGCAATGCAATCGCAGAGAGGGTGTTTCTCTGCTGCATTCCCTTCACCAATTTGTGAATCGTGCATCCTGCATGCGGAAACCAGCGAACCAATCAGCGCTGAGCGAAGCCAATCACATGCAGGGGGCGCGGTCACGTGCGAAATCGCATGTTTCCCCAATGCGCAGTGCCCGCACTCCTTGCTGCAGGCGTCAAACAACACGCAGACACACTGCGAACATCTGCGACACGCCATTCGGGCGTGCACTCGAACTCGAGAGCACTTCCAACCGCCGCACCTGATCTGCTCTCACCCGCCCTTCTCATCAATTTTCCAGTGCACCCTCCTCCTCCTCCTCCTCCTCCTCCTCCTCCTCCTCGTCAGCCTCCTCCCCATGCTCTTGGCAACCCACCTCCCCACCTCTGCCCAGCCTTTGCCCGTCCGTGCTTCGAAACTGCGCGCTCTCGATCCCTCTGCTGCTGGAGCAAGCAGAGCAAGCAGACAGCGGCACCTCCCATGCGTCTATGTCGCCATCTCGATCTGGCTCGGCGAAAACGCCGTGTTCTGTTGACATGTCCTGCACGGGGACAGGGAACTGTGGCCCCAGAACCGCAGGCACTGAATATTGGGGACGTGCGAACACATCCGATGAGAATCGCTGCTGAAGTTCTGTAGGATTTCTCGCGATACGCGCTCGAGCGAAGACCTTCATGCAGCCCCTCGGCAGGTATTCTTGCGGTCGTGTGCAGGCGGCACCGTACTAACTGCTCGTAGTTGCCAGGCTGGTGGATGGCAACAGCGCTACCGCTGCCATGTGCCCCGTGCGGGGCCATGGCGGTCGCCCCCGAGGCCACAAGAATGAAGGGGCCCTAGGACACACAAATAAATACACACAAATAAAAGGATTCCCCATATTTTCCCATGTTTTCTGTGTTTTTGTCTTCCCCACCACTTCCCCTATTTTCCCATGTTTTCCTGGGAGCCGACGATTAATTGTGTCTGTGTGTTTCTTCCCCTCCTGAAAGAACCCCGACGCTGAACAAGAAAACGAATATGCACATCGGGCTCGTTCGGCCCCTGGGCTGCTTGTCGGTCTCGAATGTCTTAAGAGCCTCGGTCCTGCTGCTGCTCAGTGGTTTTGTCCAGGAGGAGAGAACATGGCGCAAAGATGAAACTTGTTGCGCTGCGCGCGGATCTCTTGGATCAGCGCTGGACCCCCCTCCCTCGCGCGCGGAGAGCGGAAGCGCCGCCAGCGGCGGGGGGCCCAGCGCAGATCCAAGAACTCCGCGCGGAGCGCCAAAGGTGTATGCTTATGGTTGTTTTCTTCCTCGATCTACCACATCGCGGATATTTCAGACTCGGGATGTCTTCGCCGCGTCGGCTTCCCCTCTCGGGACACCGCCGCCTTTTCTGACACAGCCTGTCCACCCCAGCCGTCCGACAACATGATCTGTTGTCCCACGCGCGGCCCCCAGGACCCGACCTCTTCCCCGCGGGGTAGCTCTTCGTCCCAGGCCCCAGTATGGATGGCCGCGGGGCCCGACCGAGGAACACAGGGCCCCAAATCGTGGACAAACGCCAGGGCTGAACAGATCGCCTCGTCGGAGATGTGAAACCGCCCCGCGTTGGCGGCGTAGGGGGAGGGGGGGAGGTTTCTTGGAAGCACCCCCTGCTTCTTAGGAAGGCGCGGGCCTGCATCCACTGACAAGGCCCGCGCCTCCTCACAAGCAGGGATGTTTCTAAGAAGCCTTCCCCGCTCCCCCCGTCTAGAGGCCTCCTGGATGGGGTCCGAGTAGATGGGGTAGGGGGATCTCGCCGCATCGCCGATCCATCGGCGATGCGTCGGCCATGCACTGGCGACGCCGGCGATGCATCAACGACGTCGACGTAAAGCACATCGGGCTGCACATCGAGCCGCATCGCCGATGCATCGGCGATGCGGCGCGGTCCTCCGGCCCCCGTCTACTCCGACCCCAACTGGGAGGCCTAAACCTACGCCCCTCCGCGCGTGGCCGCCCCACGGCCGCAGGGGGACAACGATAGGGGGGGACTGACATAGGGGGGGACGCATCGACCTGGACTCGGCGATACATCGCCGATAGATCGGCGACGGGCGCCCGATAGCGAAACCGCACCTTCCTGGGCGGGCTTGGGCTATCAGACCTCTATCCGCGATCAGTGGGCAATTGGGGGTCGATGCGGCCCCCCCTTATGCCTCCCCCTCCCCCATCGTGGCCCCTGATCCTCTCCCCCCGAATCCTGAGCCGAGGCCACTGCGGGCGCCCGCCCCTGCAGGGGGCGCGACGCCGCGGGGGCCCGGCGCCGCCGCGCGGCGGCGCCACGGCGGCGGCCCGGTGCCGGGCATCCAGGCGACGGCTATCGCTTTTGAGCGCGGCGAGGAGGAGGAGGAGGAGGAGGAGGACAAGCAGCACGACAAGGACAAAGACATCCGCATGATGGGGGTAACGTCAGAATCCCTACACGGGTGATCTACGCGCTATTGCGAAAATCCCCTGCGTTTGGTTGCACTACGGCCCTGTTCTCACTAGGGCCGGCAGGGGGCATACCCCGAAGCTCAAGGACCGAGCTCCGAGGTGGCCCCGTGCGAGAGGTTCGCTACCTTACATCGCGAGTCCAATCGGGTCAGTGCGGGGGGAGCAGCTGCTGGCCCTTCCGCGTGCCATAGGGGAGGGGACGCGCGGGCTTAGCAGGGCGCCCAAGCCAAGGGGGGGGGAGGAGACAACGACACGACCTCAAAAGGAGGAGAGAGGGGAAAGACGGAGGGCCCGAGACCCCAAAATGTTCCTTGGGGGGGTCCTACTTCTCCTGCATGTTGCATTCCGCCTCCATGTGGTGTCACTGCACTCTACCCTGCGAAGAAGCTCAGCTCCCCCTCGGAGCGCGCGAGGTAGAGCATAGTTGAAGCCACGGCCATAGGTAAGGCCGACGAGGAGCACCCAGGTGGGCATCATGCTGATCACTTTCCCCCCCACGCACACCCCCCCTGCAGATGTGCAACTGAAGGTACTCCAAAACAATACTTCCCATTACGGTGCAGGCGTCAGTTGCGCACAAGTAGTCTGCAATGAGTAGCACCCCGAGAAACCTCACCAATGCTTCTCCTGACTGCCTGTGGGCACGGCCAGGTCGCAACTTGCCTAGATCAGCACTCCGAGACACCTCGCTAACGCTTTCTCTTGGCAATCTGCAGGCTCCAAAGGGTGCATTCCCTGGTGGCCGCTTGAGCTGACCGTCGTCGTCTCCTCCGACTCGGGATAGCCGAACTTATTCGCAAAGATCTCGGTGCCATCCAGCATGGTCTGGGTGCTGTCATTGAGTTTATGGTTTTCCTTTAGCCTCTTCACTTCCTCTGGATCCATGTTGTCCTCGTTCTTCAGCTCACTCATGGCGACTTTCATTATTTTGAAGAGGTTTTCCTCGTCGTTATTCGCGATCTTCAGCGCTAGCTCGCACCAGCTCTGCACCGTGAAGGCCTTCTACTCCTGTCTCTCCCATTGGTCCACTGGGTACCTCGCGATGAAGTCGCAGCCTTCGATATTGTGCGTCATCGGGGAAGACAGTGGGAACACATCGAACAGCTCCTCTGGCCTCATCTTCTTGGCCGCGTCGAAGAACTCGTAGTGGTACTCCTTGATGGCGTCGTCGAGTTTCTGCGGCAGCCTTTCCGCAATGAGCGCTTGCCATGCGGTTCCCACTTTGAGAGGGAAGGAGAAGGGAGGGAGGAAGGAGGGAGGAGAAGGAAGCGGAGAAAAGGAAAGGAGGGAAAAAAGGAGGAGGGGAGAAAGGGATAGAGACGAAAACAAGGCCTGGCGCCATCCAGAACAGACGGCTCCACACCCCAACCGGCACGCAGAAATCACACCACAACCGCACAACTCTCGCTGCCAGCTCTTCACGCTAGGGTTCTGCTGTCTGCGAGCACGCTCGCTGCAAGCGCGGGGGGCCCCGGCGGCGGGGACCTGCTCGGGCGCGGGCGGCATGCCCCACGGAGGCTTTCAGCGGGAGGCGGCCGCCCAAAGCACTGCCTCCCGCTCTGCCTGCGCCCCCCGGCCCTTCGGTCGAGGCTCGCGTCGGTGTTTCTGTCTGTTTCGACGCCGTTGCCCTCGGGTCTGAGCGGGCGGAGCCGCACGCTTTGCTCTGCGGCCAGCCTCACACAGAAGGAACGCAGGCAAAGCGTCACTCGCAGAGGTTCGCGCGGACAGCATCCCAGATGCTCGGATAACTTCAGCACGCCGAATGCGCATGTGTTTGGCGGTCTCCATGTTCCCTTGAACGTCATCCACTGGCACTCCTGCCAAAAATCATGCAGCCCTCCCTTTCTCTGACAACAGGCCCGAAAGCGCCCGTCAAACCTGGGGGGGTCACCACCATCCTGGAGGCGATCTCTGAGGATCGCTCATGCTCAACGGACGGCGAACTGCGAGGCCGAGGGGGGGGCGGAAGAATCGGGAGGCAAAATATATCCCCTTCCCTAGCGACCGACCCTGATCACAAAGAGGCCACAATCTCGCACACATGTCGAACGCTACTTCTTCTGCCGATCTAAGCGTTACTGGGGCCCTGAGTTTCAAGAGACCGCAAAAATATCCCTCCCGGTACCTCCTTGCCCCCTCACCCGCCAGTTCGGCCTCGAACGTTCTCTTGAAGGCTTGTCCGATCTCCATGTGCGCCACAAGGAACTGGATCTTCACCAATTCTGGTCTGCCCTCCATCGCCTTCGCGCGTAACCTTTCGATGCGTGGAATGTTCCGCTGCTGCCACCGCCCCGCCCTCCCTGGACAGCCGATCGCCCAGAGAATTCTAGGCACTCGCCACCTCCTTCTGGAACAGGCGGCGCACTGCCACCCGGAACATCACCAAAACGGCGAGCCCCGGGGGTTCGGCGGAGGCGCCTCGTTGCGGGTGAATGCCTCTTTCTGTCTGGCCCACCCCTAGTACCTGGAACTAGCCACTGTCATGATACCATGAGTCCAACAAGTATTGAACGACTGCGCCGTCGAGGGGAACCACGTACACGGTGGGAATGGCCTGTGTCAAAATGCGAGGGTTAGCCGTGTCGGCGAGCTCCAGACTAGCGGGGCCAAGACATCCGGCGGACGTTCGGACGTTCCTCTCCTGGAGCCCTGTCACAGACTGTCACCCGCGTGCCCATTCAACCTGGATGGCCGCGGTTCATATCGTTGCGAAGGTGCGCAAGAACGTTGCGGCTCTCGCAATCCTGGGTATCTTTTCGCGAGGAAGACGGCTACGCATGCAACGTGGAAGCTCAAGATATGGCTAACCACTAAGCTCACACATGTTGAACGTGGGATGTGGATGGACTCAACACCGCCCAGGCAAAGGACCTGCCCAGACAGCAGTACCCAAAGGCATGAGACCCTGGCAAATGCCTATCATGTGAAAAACGATAAGCAGAAACAATCCAAGACATGATGGCGCCGACTAGAGGTTACAACAAAAATGATAAGTTTCGAGTCGCACGCCCCCAGCGAAAGCGTTATAACAAATCCTGTTGCGACGGGCACGTGCATGTCTCGTCCCCGCGACTCCCAAAACACTTTAGATGATGTTCCTGCATCCAACCTCCTGAGGTCCCGATGCAAGCGCCTTACGCTTGCCTGCAACCCACGGACTCGTTCCTCTGGTTTGCTGCATACCCAAAATGTTCCCCAAGTTTCAACTGAAGTCGAAACCAGGACGGGGATCCCGAGCTGAAAGAAATTGTCGTCGAAAAATGCCAGGGCCAAGGGCGCTGAAATCCCAGGCAAGATCATCACCATGAGAAGAAAATCAATATACAGATCGATTAACAACAGTAATGGACAACTCTCTCTCTCTCTCTCTGATAGGCTCCGCAGGGACTTTCTCCTCCTCCGCCTCCTCCTCCCCCTCCCCTTGCTCGCTGGGAAGGTGCTTGGAAGATCGCTGGCGGCGGCCGACGCGGCTGCAAGGGTCGCGGCCACCAGAACGCCGTCTCAGAATCGCCCCTCCTCCCCCGCCCCGCCTTCCGTCGGTCATCCGTCGTCGTCGTCCACCCCCACCTATGGCTGCCGTTCAAAGGCGACCGCGGGGGGGAAGTGAGAAGTGGCGGGCCTTCTCAGAAGGCTTCGAAGTCCCCCGTCCGCCTGAGAAATGTTCTTAGCCTTGGGAGAGCTTCTCGGGAAGCGCGAGGGCTCCTGAGAAGTCCCGCCGCCTTCTGAGAAGGCCTTCTCCTTCTCGCTTCCCCCTCGTCGCTCGCCGCCGAGTCGTCGTCGGCCTGTCGTCTGTCTGCAGGCTGCCGCGCGATCCCCTCCCCTTCCACAAGGGAACCGTCTCGCGAGCTCTCGTCGTCATCCTCGCCGTCGTCACCGCCTGACTGCAATCCCGCTCGTGCTTCGCCGCCTCCGCAGCCCCATCGTCACCGCGCTCGTGCTCTCTGTACTACTGACCTGGGAGCCACGCTCACAGCCAGAAACCAAAATCTTGGCAAACCTGTGGGCGGGACGAGAGCGAAATAATAAGGACCACAGAGCTAGCTCACAAGCGTTGGCAGAGCAAGACGGTGACTGATCTCTCTCTCTCGAGCGCTCCCTGCAACAAAAACGCTGGAGGCGCGGCAAGAACGCATGAGAGAGAGAGAGAGCGCGAGCAGAATTGCAATCACAACCGCCGGATGCAGCTGCAGGCGCGGGCCCGTGTGTGCCAAACCCCCATCCCCGGGCGCTCCTTTTCTGACCGTTGCCAAATCTGTGCAGTCGGCGTTTTTTGTCTCTGGCGTTCCGAGGTCCCCGGGCGCGCGACTTGGCGCCTCGGGTTTGTACAAGACAGTGACAGCTGACCTTGCCCTCGGCCGAGCCAAGGGTGCCCCGCTCATGCGACGTTGTTCGGGCCCCTTTTCGGAGCCCGTGGGTCAAGGCCGAAAAGTGCAAGGGTAGATGGGCAGGATGAGGATGAAATATAGGAACAACAAATTGCACACACAAAAACTCATGCAGGTCTGCGCGGACCTCCAAAAACTCAGGTTCATGTCATTATGTGTTCCTCGGGAAACTACCGCGCCCATGTGAGCGACGAAAACCGACGGGTCGTGCGCGAGATGGCATAGCGATCTTACGCCGCGGTTTACGCGGGCCGCCAGCGCAGCACGCCACATTGGAAACGAGGGCGATTACGCGCGACCTTACGAAGAAAGCTTACGCGTGAATTTCCGCTCAGTCGTGCCCTTGTTTTTTCTGCGTCGCCCATATGGAGATACGGCAACCAGGCTGCGCACATGAGTCCTTTTGGACAACCTGCACTTCACAACGCCGCCTCTACCTTGAAATGTTTGCGATGACGACTTCAGCTGAGCCTTTCTCAGGTCTCAAAGAGGTGAGGTCTTTTTTATTTAGCGTTTCGACATTGGGCGGAAAGGGGGGTACTCCACGGGGGGGCGAGGGCCCACGCCGATCGGCAAAACAATGAATTTAAAAAAAGATCACAAAGCAGAGCCTCGCTTCCCACACACGCGATCTCCCCTCCGCCACGATCACCTGCCCTGGCGGCCGTCCAAGACGCCGACCGCCTCCTCAGAGGGCCACCCCCCCCCCTCTGACCCCCAGACGCCCCGGACGGGAAGGCCCGGCGGGGGCGGGAGGGGGCACGAGCTGGCAGGGGGGGGGGGGAATGGGCGGAATGGGCGGTGAGGCGGGTCAGCAGCGGCAGGCGCACGGGGGGTCCCAGGTCGGCCTCGAACCTTCGGACCTCCTCCGTGCTAAGCTCTCTCGGATCGTGCAGGGGGGGGGGGGGAGAACGGGAAGGAGCAGGAGGACGACGAGGAGCAGGAAGAGAAGGCGGAGAGGAGGAGGAGGAGGGGAGGAGAGGAGGGAGGGAGGGGAGGAAGAGGAGGAGGGGGGAGGAGGAGGAGCAGGAAGAGGAGGCGGAGGAGGACGAGTGCGAGCCCCCCGTGGCGAACGGCGCGCACGTCGGGAGGGGCGCGCGAGAAGGCTCTGCGGCCTGGGACCGCCCCCGACGGCAAGGCTTCCCCCGCCGACCCTCCTCCTCCTCCTCCTCCTCCTCCCTCCTCCTCCTCCTCCTCCTCCTCCTCCTCCTCCTCCTCCTCCTCCTCCTTTTCCTCCCGCGCCGCCCCCGAGGCGCTTCGAAGGCAGACCGCGTCGCCCCGCCCGCCCAGCTCGCCCGTCGGGGTCCGCCCGCTCGGTGGCTCGCAACCCCGCCCGCCCGCCGTGGGTCCCCCCGCCCGCCGCGCCCGCCAGGATCCGCCGGCTCGCTCCCGCAGCCAAGCGCGCTCCACTGCTCGCAGAGCAGCGGCTCGCCTCTGGCCTGGATCCGCCGCGGGGGGGGGATGCGATCCGGTGCGCAGGCTTCTCGGGCGTCTGCGAGGGGGCGCCTCGGCGAGCGGCGGAACGCGCTCGGTGCTCCTGGCTCGCCACCCCGCCCGCCCGCTGTGCTATGCTGAAGGGGCCCCAGGACACACAAATAAATACACACAAATAAAAAGATTCCCCATATTTTCTTATATTTTTGTTGGTTTTTGTCTTCCCCCCCACTTCCCATATTTTTGCATATTTTCCTTGGAGTCGACGATTAATTGTGTCTGGTGTGTTTCTTTCCCTCCTGATATGCTGTCACACCCGCCCGACCCACCCGTTAGGGTCCAGCCGGCCTGTCCCGCCCGTCAGGGTCAGGCTGCCGCAGGCCCGAGAAGCGGTCGCGGCCCCGTCGAGGCGGCCCTCCCGCGGAGCCTGTGCTCAGCGCCCCTCTAACGGGGACTCCGCCAACGGGTGCTTTGGCCAGTGGCCCGGCGAACCGAACCCTCCCCGATGTGGGCAACGCTGCAATGCCAGAAAGAGGCCCTCAAGCGGCAACTTTCGGCACATCTCCAAGGTACCCGTTAGTGAGTACCCGTCACGGTGCCGCTGATGTGTTGGACGAAGGGGTCTGCCGGTGAAGCGGTGCCGTACCGTACAGACCACCCCCGAAGTGCGATGCTTGCGCCCACGGACAGTGAGATCCTGGTCAGCCCAGGCCACCCCACAAGTGAATGCTCTCGCGTCCTTCGGTGGCAACTCATGGGAGCCTCCCATACCATACTGTCGGCTCTTGCGGATCGACGCTAGTCGACGCTAAATCGACGCTAATCCACTCTAAATCGACGCTGCTCGACGCTGACCGACGCTAAATCGGCGCTATCTCATCGACTCCCAGACGCTAATCGATGCTATCTAATCGAGGCTAAACACAGAATTTCGAAGGTGCACAAGGCTCCCATGATTTACTACCGAAAAATCCCAATTCGCGCCCCGGATGAATCCACATCCACCGATTTCGAAACGTGCCCGCGAAAACCTCGAGAGAGCGCTGCATATGGACACTTTCCCACCCTCGGCTTCTGGCAAAGCGCCGTTTTGGCGTCCTGGGCCCCTACAGTGGAGGCCAGTCGACAAACAACCTACAAACAGCCCAACCCTGAGACCCCAGGACGTCCATAGATTTGTTGTGCGGGAACGTCACGCTTTCCATGGCAAAACCACTGAAATCCAACAAACCCAGGGCACCCTGGAGACATGCAGGGTGTTTCTTGGCATGGGCCTCCACTTTCTCGTTTCAGCCGATGAATGCCACGGACACGTGAAGACCCACCACCGCGCTTGCAGCGGCTGATGTGTGTCGAGCAGTGGAATGAATGTGCTCGTTGCCCGTGTATCTTTATCGCGACTGTGGTATCACATCGACGGCAAAACAAAAACGTGCTGAGTTTCGTCGTGTTCCGTTAGTCCTACCGGCCTGTGGGCGCAAATAGTCTACAGCGCTCCTTCTTCCAACCCCATTACCCCCCTTCGGGGAGGGGCTGATAGCTATGACTTAATGATAGGCACCACCTCCCCCACTCGGCCAGCTGCCAACCAGAAACCGTGCGCCCCACCCCGCAGCACTCCTTTTCAAAGACAATATGCACGCGGCGGAAGAGTCTGGATCGCGAGCGAGGGACCTCCGCGGGCACTTTGCACTGGCTTTTGAAAAGAAGTTGGGGGGGGGGCTGCTGCACGCTGTCCCGTTGCCCCTGCCATGCACAAAACAAATGCTAAGCCACTGCGGGCGCACACAACGTACGCCCTGCTGATCACCCACCCCACCGCCACTCTGTAATGGTTTTTTGCACGCATTGCCAGGGGGGCTGACATATTGTCCGATGGGTGCTGCCATGTGCGCCTGTGTGCGCGGCGCGGCGCGATCCAGGCGCGACTGGAGGAAGGCGCGCACTCAGCCCACGCGGAGCACGTGACGTATCTGGCGAACGAGGCGCGCATGGCAGGCTTGGACCCTTGGGGCACCTGGCACGCGTGGGTGCCTCACGAGCGTCGCATAACTGGCGATTGCATTGGTTCCCGAGGGGTGTCTGTTGCCGACCTCTGCCTAGGCTGCGTCTCAGCTGCTCCTTGTATGATGAGAGGGCGTCTGTGAGCGAGCGAGACAGCTTGCGGCGTTACCATTGGGAACTAGCTTACTGCCCCTCGTGCTCACGAGACCAAGCACATGCACAACAAAACCAATCAAAACAAACAAACGAACGAACGAACGAACGAAAACAAACTTTTTTGTTCTGCGGGTCGAGAGCGAGCCTCTTCCGGTTAAGAGCTAGGCGGGCCGCGCAAAGCACCAATTGGGGAGACAGGGCGCGTGCGGGCGGGGCCTCAGGCGGCCGTAGGGCGCGGGGTGCAGGCGGTGCCGAAGAGCTTGCACAGGAAAAGGTTCGCCTTGGACAGGAGCCGGAGGCGAAGTCCCGGAGGGAGAGCGAACAAACTAGCATAAAACACTCTGCCGGCCCCAAGCAGATGTCAATGCCGACAACCCGCACCGCCCCAGGTCCAGGAATGTAGAACTCGCGCCGCGGCAACACCTGGATCATGCTCGGGTGCCCCGCTGATCACCTTACAGTGTTATGTCGGGCGTGGCCCCCTACAGGGGGACTTTCGACGAAGAATGAAAAATACGCCAAAAATACCCAAAAAAGGTCAAAATAATCTCAAAAAATAATCCCCTGACTATTTTTGGAGAATTTCGGGACTATTTTGGGGGTATTTTTTTTGGTTCGTCGACGATCCCCCTGTAGGGGGACAGGCCCGACTTAATTACAGTGTACCCTGACAGTGACGGCAGGGGTGCCAGCACCTTGCATGGTGCGTTCAAGCCCACCGCCCCTCTCAAGAACAATTCCAGTGCGCACGTCGCGCCGCAGACTCGGACCGTGCGCAGGCACCCCGAGGTATCACTGCCTGCGCACGGTTGTTTGACCAGGGTGATCGAGGAGCCCTGGCACGCGCGGCGCACCTCGATGGCGTGCCGCACCTGGCTGGCGTCTGTGTTGTCTCCCCTGCGGGATGTCCATACAATGGCGACCTCTTCTCAGGCTGAGACTCACGTTCTACTGATGCGTCGGAGGGCGGGTTTAGGACAGCGAGGCGGCCCGTGGCGTTCCTGTCGTGAACCCGACCACTGCTCCTTCAAAACAAACACCCCCTCCCCATTCTGCTGGCCCCTGGCCCATGTCAAAGCCGGCATCCTCCCACCATGCACTTCGCGACAAATCTGAGTCGTGTTCGGGCGCCCCACTATCACTGTACATTGCGTGTCGACGGCGGGGGCGCCAGCATTTTACCTGGTGCGCTCAGGCCTATCATCCATCTCAAAAACAAATGCAAATCGAACGCCGCGGCAAGACTTTAGACCCTGCGCGGTCGCCCCGTGGTCATGTTGACTTCCTATCTGGCAAAGATGATCGGGGCGCCTGCGCGGCGCACCTCGTTGGCGCTCCGCACCCGACTGGTGCACGCGTTGGTTCCCAACGGATGTCCATACGACTGAGATTTGTCTGAGGGGACCGTCAGAAAAACGAGGGGAACCAGTCTGAAATCCGACGCGAGCCCCAACTGCACGCATCACATGAACATTGGACCCGTCAAATTCGAGGAGTGGTGATTCTGGAGCGTGCGGCCGCTGGACCCTTTCTTGATACTCCGTTGTGGTCTCCTTCTCTGTGTTTGTTTCAGCGGGAGGGTGTCAGTTGCGTCATCGAATGCTCTTCGTGCTGTTGTGTGCGAGCGTGTATCCTCGTCCTCCTCCTCCTCCTCCGCCCCCTCTCCTCCTCCTCCTCCTCCTCCTCCTCCTCCTCCTCCTCCTCCTCCTCCCCCTCCTCCTCCTCCCCCTCCTCCCCCTCCTCCTCCTCCTCCTCCTCCTCCTCTTCCTCCTCCTCCTCCTCCTCCTCCTCCTGTGGGAGAGTCGCGTGATGATTCCTGCTGTGATGGACTTGACATCCTACCCCCGGGGGAAGAGAAACAACAACCACACCAGCGAACGACCAAAGAACAAAAACACATAGAAACAAACACAAAAACCAACAATAATGAACAAACAACCAACAAACCACGTGTTTATCTCCCCCCCTGTATCCGCCCCCAGAGGGGAAAACTCAAGACTACAGAAAACACAACACTGACACACACACACACACACACACACGCGCGCGCGCGCGCGCAGACACAAAACACATACACACACATAAACAATCGACAAACAACAAAGAAAACTGCGGCGAGGTGGGTCAGTTGCTTGTGTTGTTCTCTCCCCCCAGGACTCCTGGTTAAGGAACATTTGCGAAAGAAACACTTACCCAGGGGCCCTTACTAAAGGCACCCCTGTCCAGGAAGCCTTGCCAAAGGAAATAGAAGGAAGGAGTCATTACCACAGAGATCTCCTGAACGGCCCCTGGCTGAAGGCATTCCCAAACAGGACACCTCACTAAAAGCATCGGGACCCCATAACAGTAGGTATATGTACTCGCGACCCCGAATCCTTATCAAAGATCCTAACAATAGGAAGTAGTAAGAAGTCCTTGCTACAGGGGTACACACCGAGGGGACCCTTACTACAAAAGGGGAAGACGTCATTAGAAATATCATAACTAAGGGCCTCTTGTTCACGGCATCCTTCCGAATGAAACATTGCTAGACAGGACACGGGTACTGAATCCTAACAACAGGGATCCTACCAAGAGGGCCCCCTTTACTACGGGCAACATCACTGAAGAGTCCTCCCAAAGAAAGGGACATGTAATGCGGATACATTTGTAATGCCATGTGCTCTAACCGGTGCTTAGTACCCGCATCAACGGTACGGGTTCTAGACGAAAGAGGTAGACCTTAAGGATCCTCTGGTAAAAGGCATCCTTGAAAACAAAGGTGTACTAGTCTGATGGCATCGGTGTTCAATAATCCGCACTGAAGCTGATCGTAGCAAGGAATCATTACGGGAGGGATACTTCAGAAAAGAATCAGTACTAAAGGCAGTAGCCTTACCAAAAGCATCATTACTACGAGTACGGACGACAAGCTTACCAAGCAACCCTTGGTCAAGAAAGCATGCGCAATGAACGCTTACTACGGGGGGGCTTCCTGAGGGGAAATGTACCAAAGGCACCCTCACTAAGTCACTAAGGATTCGTCACTAAGGGACCCTTGCGAAGGATGCCTTGGCAAGGGCATCCTTACTTACGAACAGGTACCGAAAGCATCCCCACTAGGGATATCTGACTGAAGTGATCCTTCCCCAGGGTCCCTTGAAGCATCCTTACAATTGAAAGTCCACTAAAGAAGTCATCACTGCGATGTCCTTACTAAAAGGAATGCTTACTAAGGGACCTTTACCACTAGCATCCGTACTAACCATATCCAGCAATGGCCCCAATGGAGGCGTTCGTATGGCGTCCCATAGGGGTTACGTTGGCTGGGTCATGCGTGCATGTGAAAGGGGGAGGAGGGAGAGAGAGAGAGAGAAAGAAAGAAAAAAGAGGGAGAGAGAGAGAGAGACCCCCCAACAAAAAACAACAACAACAACAACAACAACAACAACAACAACAACAACAACAACAACAAAAACTGGCGAACGACCCAACCATATGCAATTGTGGGCACCGCAATTACAAAGATTTTCTTCGGTGAAGCTCCCTATGGGGCCACGAAGCGCTGCACTGGGTGGGGGGGAACGCATGCGGGCGGTAGCATTGGGACCGTCGGTGGAGCTCCCTGTGGGGCTACGAAACGTTGTACTGGGTGGGTGAAAATGCCATATGGGGTCTCCGGGACGCATGCGGACGGTAGCACTGGGGGCTTCGGTGGAGCTCCTAGTGGAGCCACGAAGCGCTGTACTGGGTGGGTGAACATGCAAAGTTGAGTTTCCGACGCGCATGCGGACGGTCCCACTGGGGGCTTCGGTGGAGCTCCTAATGAGGCCACAAAACGCTGTACTGGGTGGGTGAAACTGCCAAATTAGGTGTGCAGGACGCATGCGGACGGTCCCACTGGGGGTTTCGGTGGAGTTTCCTAATCGGGCCAGGAAACGTTTTACTGGGTGGGTAAAGCTGCCAAATGCATGCGGACGGTAGCACTGGGGCCGTCGGTGGAGCTTCCTATGAGGCCACGAAGCGCTGTACTGGGTGGGTGAAAATGTCAAATTGGGTGTGTGGGACGCATACGAACGGTCCCACTGGGGGCTTCGGTGGAGCTCACTATGGGGCCACGAAACGCTGTACCGGGTGGGTGAAACTGCCAAACTGGGTGTGGGACCGCCCACACCTTAGGTGGACTTGCCTTGTAGGGCCACGAAGCGCTGTAAGGGGTGGGTGAAAATGTCAAAGTGCGTGCGCGGGACGCATACGAACGGTCCCACTGGGGGCTTCGGTGGAGCTCACTATGGGGCCACGAAACGCTGCACTGGGTAAGCGAAACTGCCAAATTGGGCTTCCGGGACGCATGCGGACGGTCCCAGTGGGGGCTTCGGCGGAGCTCCTAATGGAGCCACGAAACGCTGTACCGGGTGGGTGAAAATGCAAAGGTGAGCTTCCGACGCGCATGCGGACGGTCCCACTGGAGGCTTCGGTGGAGCTCCTAATGGAGCCACGAACCGCTGTACTGGGTGGGTGGAAATGCAAAGTTGAGCGTCCGACGCGCATGCGAACGGTCCCACTGGGGGCTTCGGTGGAGCTCCTCATGGGGCCACGAAACGCTGTACTGGGTGGGTGACAGTGCCAAACTAGGCGTGCAGGACGCATGCGGACGGTCCCACTGGGGGCTTCGGTGGAGCTTCCTATGGGGCCAAGAAACGTTATACTTGGTGGGTGAAACTGCCAACTGCATGCGGACGGTAGCACTGGGGCCGTCGGTGGAGCTTCCTATGAGGCCACGAAGCGCTGTACTGCGTGGGTGAAAATGTCAAATTGGGTGTGTGGGACGCATACGAACGGTCCCACTGGGGGCTTCGGTGGAGCTCACTATGGGGCCACGAAACGCTGTACCGGGTGGGTGAAACTGCCAAACTGGGTGTGTGGGACGCATGTGGGCGGTCCCACTGGGGCCTTAGGTGGACTTACCTTGTAGGGCCACGAAGCCCTGTAAGGGGTGGGTGAAAATGTCAAAGTGCGTGTGCGGGACGCATGCGGGCGGTCCCACTGGGGGCTTCGGTGCAGCTCCCTATGGGGCCACGAAACGCTGCACTGGGTGTGACGGACGCATGTGGCCACCCCCACTGGGGCCTTGGGTGGAGCTCCTAATGGGGCCAGGAAATGCTGCACTTGGTGTGGCGGGCGCATGCGGCCACCCCCACTGGGGCCTTGGGTGGAGCTCCCCATGGGGCCACGAAGCGCCGTACTGGGTGTGGCGGGCGCATGTGGCCACCCCCACTGGGGCCCTGGGTGGAGCTCCCCTTGGGGCCACGAAACGCCGTACTGGGTGTGGCGGACGCATGTGGTACTACACCCCAGTGGGGCCTTCGGTGGAGCTCCCCATGGGGCCACGAAACGCCAGAATGGGTGTGGCGGACGCATGTGGTACACCCCACTGGGGCCTTACGTGGAGCTCCCTATGGGGCCACGAAACGCCGTACTGGGTGCGGCGGACGCATGTGGATCCCCCACTGGGGGGGGGTCACGGGAGGAGGAGACGCGGGGACCTTTCTTCAAAACGAGGACCCACACCACAGGATGGTTGGGAAAAAACTCCTCTTGTCACTTCCCCACTCTGCGTTGTGCGTTGTCGGCTGTGTAGGAGAGCAGCCAGGCTGTTCTCCAATTTCCTCCTCTCGAAGGATTCCTTACGAAAAAGCCCCTTGCTCTGGATCCCTTACTACAAGCGTCCTTACTACGGACCCCTATGAACAAAGGCGCCCTTACTAGGTAACCTGTCTTACTACAGGGGTCCTTACAGAGGGTACCGTTATTAAAGGCATCAAGAATAAAGGATGTCTCACTACAGGGATATCTACTGAATTCCACGTGATCGAGGTATCCCTACTGTCGAATGCTTACTAATGGCGCTCTCATTAAGTATTCCTCACGGATGGGAACTCGAGTCAGGGTTCATTGATACAGGTATCCTTACAAATGGAATGTTTCATGAAGAAGTCCTTACTGAGATACTCTCACTTACAGGAGTGCTCACGAAGGGTCCTTGTTTCAAGCATTCTTGCTAAGGACATCCATCAATGACCCTGGTGGAGGCGTTTGCATGGCCTCCCGTCGGGATTTCATTGGCTGGGCCTTGCGCGAATTTGAGAGGGGGAGGAGGGAGGGAGAGAGAGAGAGAGAGAGAGAGAGAGAGAGAGAGAGAGAGAGAGAGACAGAGCAGCCATTTCCTCCCGCCATCTCCCCCCCTGCGCTGTGGGCTGCGTGAGAGAGGGATGCCAGGCCCCTGCCCATCTCTCCTCTCCAAGGACCCGTTACTAAAAAAAAGACCGCTTACTCGGGATCCCCTACTCAGGGCACGATTTCAAGGCAGCCTCACCAAGGGAAGCGCTCGCAAGGCATCCTCGCTACGGTGACCCTTCTTGCGAGGATCCTCTGCGCTGCGGTTGTAGTATGAGAGCGACAGAGGCCCCCCGAGCATGGTCCTCGAAATTCCAGCCCCACCCCTGATGGCAATGGACTGGAACTCCATGGACCATGTTCGGGGGGTCGTGCTTTCCTGTCGATGGGCTGTCCTCCAGGATGCCCTCAGAATGGCAACATCCCCTCCGAGATACCCTACTGTGTGTCACGACGCTGGAGGGAGAGGAGGAGAAAGAATGCGGAGGAAGAATAAGAAGATGAGGAATGTGAGGCGTGAAAGCGCCCAAGTCTCGTGCGGCAGTACGCACGCTCCACCGTCCCCGGGCCTGCAAAGTTCATGCCAGAACCGTCAGAGGGCGGCGGCGGACCACCCGAGGTCCAGCAGGCTCGAGCCTTGCGTCTCCGTGAGAGGAGGAGATGAGGAGGGAGGAGGGAGGAGGAAGAGGAGAGGAGGAGAGGAGGAGGGAGGAGAGGAGGGAGGAAAGAGGAGGAAGGAAGAGGGAGAGGAGGAGGGAGGAGGAGGAGGAGGGAGGGAGGAGGGGAGGAAGGAGGGGGGAGGAGGGAGGAGAGAAGGAGGAGGAAGGAACTCTTACCCCAGCAACAGCCTGGCCCGCCGTCAAGGCCCGAGGCACGGCCGGCGGACGTCGGCGGCGCCCAGAAGGGGGACGGCGCGAGGGGGGTGACGTACTGAGACGGCGGAGGGGCTCCTCCTCCTCCTCCTCCTCCTCCTCCTCCTCCTCCTCCCTCCCTCCTCCTCCTCCCCTCCTCCTCCTCTCCTCCCCCCCCCTCCTCCTCCTCCTCCTCTCCTCCTCCTCCTCCTCCTCCTTCTCCTCAGTGGAGGCTGAGGACTGGGGAAGTTATGCCTGGCAAGGTCTTGCGCTGCTGCAGGTATCTAGGCCCCTTTCTTCAGGCAGATGGCAGCTCCCTGAGTGAAGTCCCACGGAGAATTTCGAAAGCTCGTACCAGCTATCACTATCTGCAGCAATTCTGGCAACATTGTACCAACAGGAGGTGGAAAGGGATAGTGCTTCGCTCTGTAGTTGAAGGGGCTTTGTCTTCTGGCTTGCCTGCCTTGGCATTGCTCAGCGACAGCGTGCACAAGCTAGATAGTGCGCAAGCGAGCATGGCTCGTCGGCTTCTTCGGGGTGCCGCAAGTGGGAAGGAGAAGGATGAGGAGGGAGACATCACTTTTCACGCGATGACGAATTCAAGAGTTCTGCGCACTTTGAGGATGGTGCCTGTGTCTATGACTTTGAGAATGCAGAGAATTAAGTGGTGGCAAGATGTGGTGAGGAGACCGCTGCGCAACCTCCAGCTCTTAGGAGCTATGTTCGGTGTTAGTACGTGGGAGGAGCAGGAGGTCAGGTTTGTGGACAGAGAGGGCTTTAGAATCGGACCCGAGTATGAATGGTGGAAGCAGTTTTTAGAGGATGTGGGAGAGCTTTTTCGTGTAGGTGAATATGTTGAGTTACTTGCTCGTGTTCAGGAGCGCCCAGTGTCGCTATTATGCGAAGAAGAGGTTCGACATGCCTTCCTCAGTGTTGACCCTCGCGTGCTGGCGAGCGAGTACCTAGGTCAGCAGATACCCCCTTCCGCCTCCCTGGGTTTCCCCCCCCCTCCCCTCCCCCTCCTCCTCCCCCTCCTCCCCCTGGGTTCGTGTGTGGCATCCATATGGGGGTGGAGGGGAGTGTCTGCGATGCTGCGTTCTCTACCAGGCGTCAGCTCCTCCTTCATCAGTCTAACTCGAAGCTTCCCTATCATGGTTATCGAGTATTGGCTAGGGTGGTTACAGTTTCTAACGCGTGTATTCTCTGTGGCAGCATGGATTCGACTAAGCGTATTGCTAGCGAGCACCTGATCAGAAGTCTAGTGAATCGTTCTTGCCCCAGGTCTAGAGGTTCGGCTGTGGTCTTTGAACACAAACATTCTCCCCCCTTCTCCTGCGAGCTGTGCGAGATTTCGTTCGACAACTATACTGAAGCTCAGTGGCACCTGAGACAACACCTTCCCCTGGTTGATCAAATGCTTGAGCTCTAGTGGTATCCCTGTTGTTTTCGGCGTATTTCTTGTGGAGTGCAGTCGTGTGCGACGTGTTCTAGTCTCTGTGCGTCTGCAATTGATGTACCCGCCTAGTGTGATTGTATTCCCGCCGTCGCTGTTTCAGGCTCTGCTGGTCCTCACTTCTTCCCGTCGTTCCTTGTCCTCCCCAAGTGCACGTTCAGTGGATGGCGGCTCAGCAGCGGTCCAATCTCTTCGGCAAAGTCGGCGAGAAACCCGCCGTGGCCGCAGGGCAGGACACTGGCATCCAGGCGCGCAAGAAGTTCGCACTGTGGAAAAAGAAGGCCGATCTGCTCAGAAGTTTGGCGTCATCAATGCCCAGAGGTACCGCCTTCCTGAGGAGGCGTGCAAGTTCCAGTTCACGCTCAAAGTTGCCGTCCCGATCTTTGGTGACATGAAGCAAGCCCATGTTCAAGTATGCATCCCTCGTGTGTAAGGCAGAAAAGGGCACGGTTTTGGCGCCTCTGACAGTTTCGTGTTCTCAGGAGTTGTTATTGTGCTGACTGCCCGTGCAAGTGATCCCTAGCAGGTTTCGCAAGTTTTAGATAATTGTGTGCCCCGCAGCCTTCTGTCCCAGCTCCTCGTCTTGCTCTTTCGTACTGTTGATGCTACTGTTTTTTCTGGTCCCAGGCCTGCTGGCAACTCGAGCTCGTGGGTCAAGCGTTGTTTTCCCCAAACCAGGGCGTATGAGCAGCAGCAGTCAGGGAGAGTGCACGGCCGTGCGCCGACGTCCGCCGAGAGGCGCCGTCGCTGGCGCCCTCCTGCCGAGGAGTGCCGAGTTCTCGCAGTGAGGGTGATACCCCAAGTTTCTCCCAAGACCGTCGGTGCCTCGGTCTCAGCGGAGCCTTACCTTACCTTACCTCCTTCTGCTCCTCCTCCTCCTCCTCCTCCTCCTCCGCCTCCTCCTCCTCCTCCTCCTCCTCCTCCTCCTCCTCCCCCCTCCTCCTCCTCCTCCTCCTCCTCCTCCTCCTCCTCCTCCCCTCCTCCTCCTCCTCCTCCTCCTCCTCCTCCTCCTCCTCCCCCTCCTCCTCCCCTCCTCCTCCTCCTCCTCCTCCTCCTCCTCCTCCTCCTCCTCCTCCTCCTCCTCCTCCTCCTCCTCCGGCTCCTCCGGCTCCTTCGGAGGCCGAGGCCTCCCCCGAAGGCCCCGAGGCGTTTGAGCAGGCGCTGCTTGAGGGGTGTGGCTCACCGAGAAGGCGGGCCTGCTTTTCGAGGGCAGAGGCCTCCCCAGAAGGCTCTGAGGCGTTTGAGCGAAGAAGACAGAGGCCTCCCCAGAAGGCCCCGAGGCGTTTGAGCAGGCGCTGCTTTTAAGGGGGGTGGCCTACTGAGAAGGCGACGGGGCTTCTTCGGCCTTCCCAGAAGGCCCCGAGGCGTTTGAGCAGGCGCTGCTTGAGGGGTGTGGTTTACCCAGAAGGTGGGGCTTCTTTTCGAGGGCACGGGCCTCCCCAGAAGGCCCCGAGGCGTTTGAGCAGGCGCTGCTTGATGGGTGTGGCTTACCGAGAAGGCGGGGCTTCTTTTCGAGGGCAAAGGCCTCCCCAGAAGGCTCCAAGGAATTTGAGCGGGGCTTCTTCGAAGGCAGAGGCCTTCCCAGAAGGCCCCGAGGCGTTTGAGCAGGCGCTGCTTGAGGGGTGTGGCTTACCCAGAAGGCGGGGCTTCTTTTCGAGGGCAGAGGCCTCCCCAGAAGGCCCCGAGGCATTTGAGCGGCGCTTCTTCGGAGGCAGAAGCCCTCCGGAAGGCCCCGAGGCGTTTGAGCAGGCGCTGCTTTTAAGGGGGGTGGCCCACTGAAAAGGCGACGGGGCTTCTTCGGAGACAGAGGCCTTCCCAGAAGGCCCCGAGGCGTTTGAGCAGGCGCTGCTTGAGGGGCGTGGCTTACCCAGAAGGCGGGGCTTCTTTTCGAGGGCACGGGCCTCCCCAGAAGGCCCCGAGGCGTTTGAGCAGGCGCTGCTTGATGGGCGTGGCTTACCGAGAAGGCGGGGCTTCTTTTCGAGGGCAAAGGCCTCCCCAGAAGGCTCCAAGGAATTTGAGCGGGGCTTCTTCGGAGGCAGAGGCCTCCCCAGAAGGCTCCGAGGCGTTTGAGCAGGCGCTGCTTGAGGGGCGTGGCTTACCCAGAAGGCGGGGCTTCTTTTCGAGGGCAGAGGCCTCCCCAAAGGCCCCGAGGCGTTTGAGCGGCGCTTCTTCGGAGGCAGAGGCCTTCCGGAAGGCCCCGAGGCGTTTGAACAGGCGCTGTTTTTAAGGGGGGTGGCCTACTGAGAAGGCGACGGGGCTTCTTCGGATACAGAGGCCTTCCCAGAAGGCCCCGAGGCGTTTGAGCAGGCGCTGCTTGAGGGGCGTGGCTTACCGAGAAGGCGGGGCTTCTTTTCGAGGGCGCGGGCCTCCCCAGAAGGCCCCGAGGCGTTTGAGCAGGCGCTGCTTTTAAGGGGGTTCTATGGGGGTGGCATGGAGGGAGGGGAGAATGAGCGGGGAGAACAAGTGAGGGGGGGGGGGGGGGAATCAGCGGGGGAAGGGGAGAAACGTGCACCTCTCGTGCCCCTCCTGGGCCGCAGTGTTCTCATTTTCCTCACCTCCCCTCGCCTCTTTGTGACCGACAGTGGTTACGCAGCCAATTTGGCTTTGGGGCGCTCTCGCGCCTGAGGACTGAATGATAGTGCTATCTCACACACTTGGTTGAGAAAAGATGTTCCTTCTAGGCCTTTCGGCCCTTCCTGCCCCCGATGCCTGCAGACAATGGTAGCCGGAGCGTGGACGAGGCACTGGGTCAAGGGGGCGCCGCTGAGCCAGGTGCTGAGGGTGCTGCACGAAATCAGGAGGTTCCCGAGCGAGAGGGCGCCCATGTGATCGACCCATGGGAAAGGATCTCCACTCCTCAGAAGACAGACGGGGCCGCAGCCGGCCCTGAGTCAGATGAGGACGCTTGGAGAAACTGGGGGCGCGCAGGCTGGTCTGATTGGCATTGGTCTTCCTCCTGGAGCTGGTGGGGTTCCGGCTTGTGGGGAAAGGCACCTGGGGATGAAGTCAATCGAGACTATTTAGCGCCTCCGACGTGGCATGGGCTAGAGAATTTGGAGCTGCACTTGGCAAGTCTTAAGTCCTGGGACGGGCGGACCGCATTCAAGGCGGAGACCCGCGCCGGGCGAGTGATCGAGACGTTCCCCATCGAGCTTCAGGCGAGATTCAAGAGTATCAGGCACCTGACCGACGAGAGCGACGGCCTCAGTAAGGTCATTGACCATCTGAAGTTGCTCAATGGGGAGCGTCCAGGGGATAAAGAGCGTGAGGCCCACAATCAGGCACTATTTGACTACTCGATAAAGAAGGGAGAGTCCCTCACGGACTACGTGATCAGGAGAGATCAACAGATTGCGGCCGCAGAACGGCTGGGACTGACACTTCCTGACACGGTGAAGGCCAGGTACTACGAGGAAGGAGCTAACTTGAGCCCCCAGCTTCGACTCAACTTGAGGACCCTGATGGCTGGCAAAAGGACCGTGGAGGCTGTTCGTTCTGCCCTGCTGGAACTGGACATCACTGAGAGGCAGACGCTCCCGAAGCCACAGGCTCCAGCTCAGGCCAGGAGCTTCGCGACCACGGTACCGGTCCTCGACGAGGCAGGGGATTACGAGTGCGATGCATGTGACGACAGCGAGTGTTTCGGGCTCTACGAAATGGAGTTCGATGAGCAGGAGCTCGCCACCATCCTCGTTTCGCTGGACTCACAGGATCTTGACGAGGAGCACATCATCGAGGTGTTTGCTGAGGTGACGCTCCCTCAGCGTCGTCGTACGTGGGCAGAGTCTAGGCAGCTCAAGACGAACAGAAAAGTGGACAGGGATTTCTTTGACCGCAGCAAGGGAAAGGGAACGAAGAAGGTCACCAGAGACGATTTTAAAAGGAGGTCCCGCTGTTCGAACTGCGGGGAAAAAGGGCATTGGCGAGAAGACTGTCGACGACCATATCGGAGTAAGGCCGATAGGCTGAAGTCCGAGTCATCACGGCCGGCAGCGGTCAACAAGGGCCCGGACAAGAAGCCAGCGCAGAGCTCGTTCTACTTCAATTTGGACTACGACGCGACTCACTCCGGGACGAGCTGGGCAGCGATTTTGGATGAGTCGGGCCAGGTGGGCTCGCTCTCCGCTGCCGCCGCGACTGCGGGTCAGGTGGACCAGCAGGAGCACGACCTGGGTCAGGTGGATCTGGAGATGCTCGCGGCGGCGACGCTGCAGGACATGGACGAGTATGCGCTGGTAGACACCGCTGCTGGACAGGCTCTGATAGGCACACCAGACATCGACAAGTTGAGGGCTGCTTTCAAGAAAAAGGGTTTCGAGATACACTTTGTCGACACCGACAGAGTCCCCACGGCGAACGGAGTCGGAGGAAAAGTCAAGCCAGTCGGAGTTGCAGCAGTTCCAGTGTCGCTTCAACATTGTGGAGTAGTGGAGTTCCTGGTCCTCCCGCATCCTTGCCCTCCCTTGCTTCCGGCGAAGTTCCTCGATTTTCTGAGGGCAGTAATAGACCTGCGTCGTAATGTGATGACGATTGGAGAGGATGGAAGTCGACGTGATTTGGATCTGCTCAAGCTTCCTTCGGGGCATCGAGCAGTATCATTGATAGGATGCAAGCCGAGCGAGTTCGCCATCAGTGAGGATCTGGCCAGCAAATTTCCGCCTTTCGTCGTGAAGGCAGGTCGTGGTGATGTCTGGGCAGAGATCCCGATGACGCTCCAGGACTGCTGGGTTCAGGTTCCAGGTGCCGTTCGTCGAGTGCACGTGGGCCCTCGCCGTGAGGCTTTCAGTTTCCCCGAGGCTGAGCCGCCTCCTGTTCCAGTCTCGCAGTCAGGGCCGGGCCGTGTCACGTACCAGATGCTTGACAGTGAGTTTTCCGCTTGCAGCGTTGTCGAGAGCATCTGGGTCGACGGCCTCCCGAGCGAGACCCTGAGCTTCACGGGCCGCTGGATCGGGTACACCGAGTTCCCGATCGAGCGCTCGAATCAGGACTTAGGGGAAGGGCTGCAGCGGGGCACGTGCGGTAGATATCACTCTTTCCCTCTCTCTCTAGGCCTCGATTCAGAACAGCCGGGTACCAGGACCAGACAGTTTTCAGGTCTCGGGACTAGCCGGTCCTCCGTAGCACATCCCGGCTCAAGCAATGCCAGCAAGCAGCCAAACCAGCGAGACCGACCAGCGGTACCACTAGGACAGCACCAGAGCGATGCCATCCGAGAAGATCAGGATCATCAAGAGCCGGAGCGCCCGCTCGCTACGGAGCTTGAGGCACCAGGCGCTGAAGGCCCAGCGCGACGACTTCCAGCCCGACGAGGACCTGGAGGTCATTCCCGAAAACACGGAGGAGGACCCCGACTCGGAGCTCGAGATGAACTGGGACCAGACTCCAGATCCTTGGATAGACGGCATGCTGAGCTCAATCAACTACGAGGATGAGAGCATGACGGCAGTGGAGAAGGAGCTGTTCTTCGAGGGTGCCTTCCTGCTCAGTCCAGCTGCGCGCACCTGGAGGAGGTGGTCGATCAAGATGATGCTGTACCTCAGGGTGTGTGCGATTTCCCGTCTGTCGGCGATCGTAGCCCCTCGCATGTCCAAGGTGAAGAGCGAGGAGGAGGAAGCGAAAGCGAGCTGCTCCCATCCGATGGAGGCGAGGTGGAGCGGCGGAAACGGGTACGGGTACTACACGAAGTGCCGGATCTGCGACACCCGGCTCAGCTTCGTGAGGAAAACGAAGGAGGAGATCGAGGAGACCAAGCGCAAGGTGCTGGCCAAGCGCGAGTCCAAGACGAAGGTCGAGAAGGAGGAGTCGCCGGCGGAGATCAAGGTCGAGCCTCTGCCGAGGTACAAGGCTCCGTCGAGGTACGTCGAGTTCTGCGACGGGGTGCCGGTCAAGCCGCCACCGCCGACGGCGAAGAAGTCCTTGCCAGTCACGAAGCCGAGGGCGATCAGCAGCGCGGCAGGCAGCGCCGGCGCGGCGAGCAGCAGCAGCGGCAACCTCAGCAACATCGAGAAGGGCTTCGAGACGATGCAGTGGATGATGGTGGAGGACCGCAAGGAGCGCCAACAGCAGATGGACCTGCTGATCAGCGTGATGAAGGGGCTCGGAGCTCTGCGCCCGGTGGCCGCGCCTCAGGAGGACGAGGAGAGCTAGGCGCCACCCAGAGTGACGCATGCACGAAGGCAGATGCTTCCGGCTCTGTCGACCTCTCGGGACGGTCTGCTAGGCTTGAAGCCAAAAGTCCTGATGAAAAAGGAAGCCCTGCCCATGTCTCTCATTCCCGTCCTTCCTCCTCTGCCTCATCCCTTTTCTTTCTGAACAGGAAGATCCCGGCCCAGGCTGAGATCCTTGACGCCCTTCCCGACCCAGGATCTCACGGCAGCTGGATTGTCAAGAGCTTCAAAGCCGCGGCGAGAGACCTCGCCCGCCCGGTCAGAAAACGGGTTCCTCGTTTCGCGTCAGGGGTCTGGGATCTGGAGACAGGTAAGAGGGTCAGTCAAGATGAGGTCTCCTCGTTGCTCTCTTGGGTTCCCAGAAGTCTTTCGGACCAAGAAAAGGGAGTCTGGGCCGCGCAGCTGGCTATGGAGCGGTCAGGAGGCCGGAATTTCGGAGACCCGCTCGAAGGGGTTCGAAGGCTTCGGGTCCTCGACTCAGAGTCAGGGACGGTCGTGCTGGACGAGCTCTGCGTCTTGTTGTCCTTCACGGCTGTCGCCGAGGCCTTAGATGGTCTCCCCGCCAGTTCCCTGGACATCGAGCTCAGGACCGAGGCTGCCGGGGCCCCAGTCGGCCTCGACCCTAGACATCCAGTTTTCTGGGAGCAGGCGGAGTCCGAGATCACGGGAGAGCTTCAGGAGGCTTCGGGAGCTGCGAGTTCGACCTGGTGTTTCGCGGACCGCTTCGCGGACTTCGAACAGGACACATTTGTTTCGCCTACAGTTCCGAGGAGGGTCCGTCAGCAGGCTTTGCAGGTCCTGGAAGGGGCGGGGATTAGGAAGGTTAAGAGACGTGCCCGAAAGGACATCCAGAAAGCCCTGCAGGATTTGGGGGCTACGATATGTCTCGAGCTCTTCTCCGCTCCGAGAGTGGAGCCCGAGCTCAGGCGTCTGGGTTTCCCTACTTCCCCCTCCCTCGATCTTAGAACGGGGTGGGATCTTCGCAAGGCTGAGGACCGAAGACGTCTCTGGAAGCTTCTGGACACTGAGAACCCTCTCACGATCCTGATGTCCCCCCCCTGCACGGTGTTCAGTATTTCCAGGACGACGGCGGACCAGATGGATCCGGCCAAGAGAGCCCGGGCAGAGCAAGAGGCTCTCCTTTTTATTTCTATCTGTGCTCAGGTCGCGTCGTACCAGCATCAGAAGAGGCGTTTCTTTCTGCTCGAGCATCCTTTGACTGCCAGCAGCTGGCAGTTGGTGAGTATCCGGAAGCTCGCGGCTCTTGAGGGGGTTCGTTACGTGGACATGGATCAGTGTGCTTTCGGGCTTTCGGTGTCACCAGGGACCGTTTCCAAGAAACCCACTAGGCTGTTGTCTAACAGTCACGATCTCCTGCGCATCTGCTCTCGCAAGTGCCCCGGAGATCATGAGCACCTGCACTTGGTGGGAGGGGCCAGGACGAGGGCGTCGCAGCAGTACCCCCGTGACCTCGTGGCCGCGCTCTGCCAGGGGGTGGAGCTGACCGCCGCGCGCGCTCTCTTTTGCCAGTCGCCAGAGGACGATCCGTCCTATCCTGCCAGAATGTCTGAGGAGGGAGTTCAGCAGGTTGACTCAGACACCGACGAGGAAGAGGATTCCTCACCCTCCCCTCCAGGCCCCGAGGATCCGCCTCCAGGGGACGATCCTGGGCCCAGGGTTCCGCCGGGGACGGGGGTTCTTTCCGAGCCGAGACTCGACCGAGAGACTCAAAATGAAGTGCATAAATTGCACGCCAATCTGGGTCATCCCAGGCATGAAGAGTTTGTCCGGCCCCTTAAAGTTGCTAAGATAAGAGACGACATCGTCAGGTGGGTGGCAAAGTCTTTTCGATGTCCCCAGTGCGATGGGGAGGCCCGTCCGCACTGGAGACGTCGAGCCCAGCTTCCTCGGACGTTTCGTTTCAACGAGCTTGTGGCGGTGGATCTCTTTTACATCCAGGCCTTCGGAGAGAATATCCCGGTGCTGAATGTGATAGATCACGGGTCCAACCATCAATGCTGCACGGTCTTGAAAAATGCTACGGCTCAACAGGTGTGGTCGGGCTTCGTTCGGGCCTGGGTGCGGCCAACGGGGGTGCCAGAGATACTTATGTCCGACGGGGGTCCCGAATTTGAGGCCATCTTCCAGCGTGCTCTCGAGAACTTAGGGGTGTATCATCATGTCTGTGATGCCGAGAGTCCACACCAAAACGGAAGGTGTGAGAGGCACGGGGGGCTTGTCAAGACTTAGGCGATCCATTCTCCATTCATCATTGTGGACCTCTGTTCCAGCCAATCCGCACCGCTGTTTTCTTGTTGTTTTTAATGTGATTTTTAGGCTACCCAATTTTCCTTTAGAACTATTATTATTTTTATATATACCTATAGATTTCCACTTGGCATCTGTGTTTTTCAATTGAAATTTTCTCAATATCTCATACGCAATAATTCACAATTGATTTAAAGATTATTTCATTGGTTCTGGGCAAATTCAAAACGCCCTGGTAGTGTTTTCGTCCCAAAACCTCCTCGATTGATCAGGCCTCAAAAAACAGCTATGAAAACACAGAAAAAAACACATAAAAAACATTTTTTTTTTTTTTTTAAAAAAAAAAAAAAAAAAAACAAAAAAAAAAAAAAAAAAAAAAAAAAAAAAAAAAAAAAAAAAAAAAAAAAAAAAAAAAAAAAAAAAAAAAAAAAAAAAAAAAAAAAAAAAAAAAAAAAAAAAAAAAAAAAAAAAAAAAAAAAAAACGGAGGAAACGGACGGCGGCAGTATCGCTGTTCAAAATTGCAATAACGCAACGGCAGCGCGGCAACGCGCAATAATAATACCACAACATGTGTAACATATGTGCGTAATATATTCATATATAACAAACAATGAATAACAATAACAAACACAAAACACAAGACCAACATCACATCACGACGACAGCAACACAACACAACACACGCACAAACAACCACGAACACTCACAATCACACACACACAGACACACACACACACACGCACGCACGCACGCGCGCGCGCTCTGCTTGCGCGCTCGCCCCCTGCTCTGCTGGGGCTCTGCCGACCCACCTCGCCCCCTGCTCTGCCAGGGCTCTGCCGACACGCCGCGCCGCTTTCTTTCTCATGTGGCGCGGCGGCCTCGCGCGGCGCTCCTGCTGCGCGACGCGGCGAATGCCAGAATGGCTAGGGAGGGGAGGGGGTCACCCACGGCGCCTCGACCCCCAAGCCCCAGACCCCCAATACCCCCAACAGATGTTCCTTGCGCCGCGGTTGAACCCGTCCCCTCCAGCCCATTCGCGGCAATCGCCAGGCCCTGCGGCCGCGCCGCCATGCGCTCCCCGGCCGCGACGAGCTGGGGGCGGCAGCCAGCAGGAGGGCGGGAGGGCGAGGGCCATAGGCCACCATAGGTGGGAGGTGAGGAGTGGACAGGATTCCATACAGGGAGCAAGAGTAGGAAAGTAGGAGAAGGGAGTGCGACAAGAACTAAGATGTGAGTCTGAGTAGGACCGAGTAGGAGTCCTACAGTAGGAGCTACAGTAGGAGGGCGAAGCCAGGAAAGAGAGGGGAGAGACTGCTGAGCCGCTCAGCCCACCGCGCGGCGCCAGCGGCGCGCCGCGAACTGAGGCAGTGCGTTCCGTCCTTGGCCCATCTTCCCCCCCCCCTCTCTCCTCCCTCCCCCCGCCCCCCTCCCTCGCAGCGGGCGACGGTACTGGTCGCAACCAGGGTCTAAGAGTCCAAGAGGGATGAGGATGGGTCCAGGATGAGGATGAGATGAGGGAAGGAGGAGGACGGCAGGGGGGCAAGGAGCGAAGAGCGAAGAGCGAGAGGGGAGGCAGAGTTGGGAAAGAGCAAACAAAGGTGAGGAAATCCTCACTTCGCCACGCGTTCAAAATGGCGGGCGGGCAGAACGCCGAGCACCCAAAGCACTGGACTCCACGTCCGTCCAGTTGTCTCGCTCTGCTGCCCCTGCCCGCCGCCTGCTGGCCGCGGCCTGGGCCGGGCCGCTCTGCCCTGGCGCCCTGGCCACAGGCCGCCTCCAGCCCTGAGAGAGCTTCCTCTGGTGGAGTCCTCCTCTCCTCTCCTCCTCTTGACTGTTCTTGACTCTTGGCTCCTCTTCCTCTTCCCTATCCCCTCTTCCTCATCCGATCCTCATCCTCCATCCTCCGCCTGATCCTTCCCTGATCCCCTGGACTCCTGACTCCTCCCTGGACCCTGGACTCATCCTGACTGACTCATCACTCATCCTCTTCCTCCCTGGACCCTGGACTCATCCTAGACTCCTCTCACTCCTGTTCGCTCTACTCAGGCCGCCGGGGCCTCCTGCTCGCCCGTCTTCTTAACCTCGTCCAGCCCCTGCTTCAACGCTTTGGGCAGGGTGACGGACAAGGCGCTGCACTCCGTGAAGAAGGCTTCCACCTCCAGGAGCGGCAGAGGGGCCAGGGAGGGAGGTAGGGACGGCGAGGGCGAGCAAGGGAGTGACAGAGCACAGCGAGGGAGCGAGGGAGACTGTGAGGGAGCGATGGAAAATGGGAATGAAGGAGCGCGGTAGTCAGGAGGCGAAGGGGGCCAGGAGGAATACTGGAATACTCAGGGAGATCAAGGAAATGGGGAGGGAGGGGCGATGGATGGAAGGGGCAGTGGAAGGAGAGGAGGGGGGGGATTCAGGGGACAGAGAGAGAGAGAGAGAGAAGGGGGGGAAAAAAACACGAGACAGGGAGAGGGGGAGAGGAAGGGAGGGTAGGGAAAGAGGCGATGGCCAGGGCGGGAGGGATGGGGAGGGTGAAAGGGCGACGCTGGAGGGGGCGCGGCACGCCGCGAGCCGCCTCCGTCGTCTTCTTCTTCGTGTAGATCACGAGCCCCGTCCTGATGGTAACGATCCTCATGGGGCGGCAGAAGAGAGGGAAGAGGGAGGGGGGGGGGAGGAGGAGGAGGAGGAGGGGGGAGGCCGCCTGGAGGAGGGAAGAGTAGAAGGGGGAGAACGGAAAAAGAAATCAGGGAGTCGAGGAAGAGGGGGGGACGGAGGAGGAGGCCCGCCAGGAGGCCCCCCCACAAGCCGCGTCACAAGCCCAAGGAGGCAATGGCCCCTGGACTTCTCACAGGGCGCGTTCTGACCAGGATGGAGGTCGGCCGTGGCGATGCGAGGTCCAGAGCGGCAATGGATCTCTGTTGGGGCGCACTCTGACCAGGACGTCGAGGGGGGCCGGCCGTGGCAACGAGGATCCACACCCCCTCAGCCAGGGACCTCGACCCTCGAAACGAACCTCGGCCCTGGACCTGGACGCTTCTGGTTTCAGGGCCTAGCCTAAACCTCTGGCTGGCCTCCAGAGGCTTTTCAAGACGATTGGAGTTGGAATTTTGGGAGGGCCTCTTCCTCTTCCTCCTCCTCCTCCTCCTCCTCCTCCTCCTCCTCCTCCTCCCCCTCCTCCTGTCTCTCTCAAAACTTTCTCCTAGTCTTAGTCCCTAGAAGGCCCTCCAGCCGCCAGAGTAGCCCCCCCCCTCCCTCACCCCCCCCTCGCCGTCCTGGCCCCCCCTCCTCCCACCTCTCACTAGCCTGGGCCCCTGCCCCTGGAGGTCCAACAACCTGCAGCCTCGACCTCGACCTGGCATTCGGATATGAGGCCTGCGCCGCCGGCTCTCTCCTCCTCTCTCCTGTGCGTCCTCCTCCTCCGCCTTCTCGCCCCTCCCTTTCTCCCCCTCCTCCTCCTACTCCCTACTCCTTCCTCCTCATCCTCCTGCCAGCCACCAGTCCCACCCGCTGCAATCGTTCTGAATCCTGCGCGCTCTGTTCCTCGCCGTCACCGCGTCGCTGTTCGTCTTCTCCAAGTCCTTGACGTCCACGATGCCCATGGCCTGGGTGCTCAACTCGCGCCACTGGCCGATATCAGCGTTGAGCTTCTTGATTGCCTGGATCACCGTGGACCTCTCAAAACGTTGCGTCGTCGTCGTCGTCGTCGCGGTCGAGTCGTGATCGTCGTGGTAGTCGGACGGTCGTGGTCGTGATCGTCGCGGTCGTCGTGGTTGTCGGACGGTCGTGGTCGTGCGTGACCGTCGCGGTCGTCGCCGTGGTCGTCGTCGTCGTCGCATGCGCAGACCTCTCCGGCATGTCGATGATCCCCTTGATAAGTTCGATGTTGCTGAGCCCGTCCTTCTGCAGGAACTTGAGGTCGATGTCCTTGGTCTTCTCGGTCAGCGTCGTCGTCGTCTCGGCCATGCGGCTCGTGACGGCCGTCAGCTGCAACATCAGCTTCTCGCGGCCCTTCTCCGCCCACGTCGCAAGGTGGCCCGTGATGCCGCTCACGCATTCCAGCGCGGTCGAGCGCCTCAGGAGCGACTTGATTTTCCCATGGTGCTTCAGTGCGTCGCTGTACTCCTGTAGGGGGCCCGATCCCTCCGCCCGCCCCCCATCGCCACCTCCAGCGACACCCTGGGGGGCCCAGAGACCCAGGGCAGAGGGGGTGTCTGAAAAGTCCCCCAGAGAAGCAATGCAGTTCACCAGCGCGCTCCTGGAACGCAGAGGGGGCTTTGAAATTGATTGAGTTCATCGCTTTCAATGCGTCGGTCGCCCTGACGCGGAAAGCCAGCAGCGGGTCGATGTCGTCGTTCTCCACCTGGTGGTGCCCTGGCAGGTGCACCATGATCTTGGCGGCGGCGGCCAGCCCCAACTGGATGTCGAAATTATCCTGGTCCTTGGCCGAGAACGCGCGGCACTTCTCGATCGCGTCGTGCATCCCGTCCGCGTCAGAAATGTCGCCGTCGGCGGCGACCTCCAGCTTGTTGATCATCTCCAGTTCGAGGACGCGCAGGTCGGCCAGAACCGACCTAGAAGGATCACCAGTCCCATCATGCACGCACAGGGAGCAGCAATGCGCCTGCACGTCAACCGCTATCACTCTGAACGCCATAAAGAGCCCTTTGATGATCTCACTCATGTTGCCAGGATTGAAGTCACACTCCTCTGTCTTGAGGCGGGGTTCCCATTTGTCCCGATGCTTCTGCCACAGGTTAAGGATATCATTCTCCGGGAGAGTGCAGGACGCATACGCCTTCGATGCCTCGATCAATTCCGCTGGAATCAAGTCGCTGCAGTTGCTTCCAGACTGGTGCGGATTCTGGGGGGCCTTGGTCAACCTGAAGAAGTTGATCAGCGCAGCGGCGCTCTTCGCGACCTCGGCCACGTGGTTGAACACCTCGACGCGATGATCTGCTGGGCCACGGTACTGGTCCTTGGCCTTGATCGCTTTGCAGGCGGCATCGACCTCTGTAGATTGCCACGACTCGATTGCTTTTAATTCACCCAGGACTGTGGACACATCCTTCAAGCCATCCACGAAGTGTTTCGACACCCTCTTGTTCCCTTCCTCGTCGAGATCTTCTACAGCATCAGGGTCGAATACGTCGTGGCCAATCGTAACGCGCTTGAAGACTCCAGTGGACAGCTTGCACAAGTTCTTCAACAAGATGTGCTCGGCCGCCTCGCGCACGTGGGCGCCCAGCTCCTCAAAGAGCGCCATGCTCAGCGACGACCCGCCCTTGCACGCCATACGAACCGCGGCGTGCAAATCCTGAGGGGGGAGGGGCAGCGGCGGGACGTGTTTTGAAGTAATGTCTAATTGTTATGTTGCTCTTCGATCTGTACATATCATATATTTCCTCCTCCTCCTCCTCCTCCTCTTCGTCCTCCTCTCCCCTCCTGCGCTGAAGGCACCTGTGCTCTGCCCTCTGCTCTGAGCCTCCTCCTCCCCCCCCTCGGCTCCTCCTCAGCCTCCCCCCCCATCCTCTCCCTCCTCTGACTACCCTGGCCCTGGGCCCCTGTCCCCGCGCCCTACATGAATTAACATCCTGAATCCTACATTACATTATCATTCTCCTGTTCTTCCCATGCCTACCAGCCCTGCCACTGCCCTCCCCCCTCTTTCCCTCTTTACTCCTCCTCCACCGCCTGGGCCCCCCCCAGCTTCACCCTCCTCGTCCTCCCAGAGTCCTCCTCTCGCTCATGCTCATGCGGTCCCAGTTGCGATAGCAATGGCAATGACAATCAATGGTCCTCCAGGGTAGAGTCTGGCGTCAACTTGGTGACAGCCTTCTTGAGATTCTCTGCGATCTGGCTGCTCTCATGGTACTGCTGGACCTCTTTCATACGATCGGTCGCGTCCTTGATCACATGGGCGACTCTGAGGGAGCTGTCCTTCTTCATCGTGGAGACGATCGGCGAGGGCCTCTTCCCAGTCATGATGTCCAAGGCCTCCCAGGGAGGGGGCGCGCAGCAAGCGGCGGCGACGACGACGACTGACGACTCTGACGACGACGACGTCGACGACCTCAACGACGATGGATGTCCCTGACGACGACGCGACGACGACGATGACGACCAAGCAAGGACCGAGAGTTGGGAGTGGGAGGCGGCGGGGCCTGGACTCCAGGACCCCGGCAAGGAAAGGGGCCGATGGGGCCGCGAGGGGGCTGTCATGAGTCATGAGTCAGGACCAGGGCAGCCAGAGTAGTTAAACATATGTAGGCAAGAGTCACGACCTGAATAGGGGGAGGGACTTCGAGCCAGCCACGATCCCCTTCTCCCCCCCGCCCCCCAGCAGCTGCCTGGGCCAAGTCCTTCTCTGAGACATCTTGCACAACATCTGCCAAGACACAATAGGCGTTGAAATCCTTGACGCACTCGCTGGGGTAGGAGCTGGGGTCGATCAAGGCTCTATCCCTCACTGCCTTCGCTATCTCCAGCAGTACGTTATCTTTCATTGCTGCGATTATCACTTTTGGGAACAATCTCATAGCGACCGCTTGTTTGATATCTTCGCTCCCGAACAGGCTCATGGGCTCTGAGTTCGAGGCCAGGATCTCCACCTGCTCCATCAGCGTCTGAGAAGCCTCGCCAATTGCAGGGCGCTCGGCAAGGGGTAAGGGAAGAGGGAGCTAGGGGAGCGAGAGAGAGAGAGGGAATGGGGAGAGAGATGAAGAGATAAGGACATATATATAAGAATATACATATTGCATGTAGAGAGACCCTGGGATCGAGTAATAAGGGAGCAAGAGGTGAGAGGACAAGGATTGACAGCGGCCGAGACTTCCAGGCTGAGGCTGAGGGGAAAAGGGAGAGTGCCCAAGCAGCATGGGCGAGAAGGAGGAGGGAGAGAAGGGAGAGGGCACTGTGATTCGCAAGTCAAAGCGTCGGGGCCCCAACCCCACTAACACGCATCTGAAACATAGTTGGCACGAGGAACACCAGGGGCCCACTGTGACTCCAGACTCCACCAGGACTCAGGGCTGACGGTCAGCGCCCAGCAGCAGGGGGGCTTTGGCCAGCCAATCCAAGAGAATTCGAGTTCGAGTCCCCAGGAGTCCCAGAGTTCATTACTGTCATTACCCTCCCCCTTCTCCTTGAAACCCACCCCCCCTCTCCCCTGCCCTGCTCATAACTCATAATCATATATCATTATCATTTTGCGTATTGCGCCTGGGCCAGGGCCCAGCCCAGCCCATGCTAAACCTTAAACTGAACTTAAACAGCTAAACTCCCCGCTCTCTGCGCGGCTCCCAGGGGCCTCCAAGCAGCGGTTGACGTACTTCTCAACCACGTAGGCGGGCATGGCGACGTCTGCAATCTTCTCGGTAATGCTGCCAATCGCGACCTTGAAGCTGGCCGCGGCGATCTCCTTCATCTTGTTATGCTTCTTGGTGAGCTCGACGATCGCATCCAGCCCGTCGACGCGGTCCGGGAGGTTGCTGCACTCAGGAGGAAAAGCCGCCCCAGTGCCGCAGGCCTTGAGGAACCTGCGCGTAGCCGTGCACTGGTCCTTGTACTCCTTCGTCTTCGCTTGAACTGCCCGAGGGGCGGCTTTCTCCAGCTTGCCTGTCATGAACTCGCTGACGCACGCGTCGATGGCAGCCAAGTGGGCAACTGCTTGCTTCTGGGTCTCTGGCAACAGCGACTGCTTGACCGGGGTGCCTGCAGCAGAACTGCCGCAGATGCTTGGTGGGCCGCCACCTTTCGGCGCTGGCGTCGCAGCACCACTTGCGGCGCTGGCGCTCGCCGCCCCTGTTGATGGCCGCCTCGAGGATCTCTGAGGGGCCGCCGCCGCCACGGCCGCTGGCGCCGCCGCCTTCTTGCTGCTCTTTCCAGGGTTCGCATTCGAAGGCCCTGGCGGCTGCTTCCTTTTGGCCGCCACCATCAGCTTCGCATCCCCGACCTTCGGTTTTTTCTTCTTGGGGCCTTCATCCCCTGACGACGTCGCCGATGCGGACTCTGACTCGGATTCACTCGAGCAGTTGCCGCCCCCGTCCTGGTCCTTGGCTTTGTCACCCTCCTCGCCCTCAGATTCTTCATCGAGGGCCTGCACCTCAGCCTTGGCCGCCGCTTCCTTCCTCTCCCGGGCGACCTGGGCCAAGGCCTGCATCTCCCTGTGCTGGGCCGCAGTCATGGGGTTCATGATTCGCAAATCGAACGTCGCCCCTTCCTCGGCCTCCGCCTCCTCCTCGATCTCTTCAGAGTCCAGCGCGTCCTCCCCGTCCTTCAAAGTCTCCTCCACATTCACGGCGGTGGCGCGGCTCTGCGACAGTTTGTAAACACCCTTCCTGCCTGTCTGGACTCTGACCCCCCTGACCATCCCCCCGTCGAAGCGCTTGAAAGTCTCCACTTTCGCGTTGGTTCCCTTGACTGGACCGAACTCCTTCTCGTAGTCTGGCAACTCCCAGAACTCCGTTTCAGGCTCCAGGAGCTCCTGCTTTGCCGTCGTCACCTTCTTGGCCACAGCCTTGACGCTGCGGATCCTTATGGCGCCCCCCCCCTTCTTCTCGATGTAGGTGACGCGCCGCCCCTTGAACTTCTTCTTGAATGCACTGCACGCCTGGATCTTCTCGCCGCATTTTCCCAAATCTGGGAACTGCGTCTCGTGGTGGTTTCTCCACAGATTGTAGCAGATGCGGCACCACAGGCCTGCCGTGATCTTGACCCTCTTCTTCATCCCGCCCCTCTTCACCTTCTTCGTGCGGTACCGGGCCCAGCGGATCGTAGTTTTCTTGCCATTGACCCTCGCGATCGGGCAATCGTCAGTGTCCTTCGTGTCGCAGGCCAAGCATTGGCACCCTCCTGACTCATGCAACTCCTCCTCCTCGCCGCTGTTCTCTTCTTCTTCCTCCTCGTCTGAAGGCGGCTTGCGGTCCGCCGCGGGCTCAGCGGCTGGCAGACCACCCAGGGACGGCTCGGCAAGACCACAAAGATCGTCATCATCAGAACCGCTCATCTTTCCGCCGAGCCCATGGGGCCCATAGAGCTCATCGTATTCTGAGAACGACAACATCTTTCTGCCGAGCCCATGGGGCCCATAGGGGGGCGTGGGGCCCATAGGCCCATAGGCCCGGCCCATAGGCCCATAGAGCTAATCTGAGAACGACAACGACAGCAAGACACCCATCACAGGATCCATGAAATTCGGAATACCTCCACTCTCTGGAAGCTAAGACCCTAAGGCCCTGAGCCACGAGGTCTGAGAAATGGGGGGACAATTCAATCGCACAGACCTCTGGCGCCAGGCGCCAGGGTGTTCATCGATAGACGCCCTTGCCCCATGCCGCGCCCCTGAGGCCCAAGCCGATCCGATAACCAGGGTGATGGTGCTATCACGCAGACCTGAAATTCACTGTGCCACTGTGCCCACAATTTTGCAGCTCAGAACTCAGAGGCCTCAAAGGGCTTATGGCTCATCTCATACATGGCAGATGGCCTAAAAGGCCTTGTCATGGTGGGCCTCCTGCCTCCTCCCCCTCCCCCTCGTCCTCGCCCTCCCCTCCTCATCCCCCTCCTCTCCTCCTCATCATCCTCCTACTCATTGTCATTGCCCCCCCCCTCCCATTTCACCATCCAAGCCCCCTCGCTTGCCCTGCTCCCTGCTGCCCTGCCCACCTCCCCTTTCCCATCTGCCATCCGCCGCGCCCCTGGAATCCAAGATCCAGCCTACCACCCTAAAGCCAGCCTCGGAATAGATGGCGCGAGCCCTTTCAGACAGTCGGACGGTTGGTGGAGTGACCCTGCTCGCGGAGTGCACCGCCAGGCCGCCAAGAGGCGACCTTGGACCTTGGGCTGGACGGTCGACACTTGCAAGTACTTGTTTGAGCAGCCAAGGGCAGAGGCGGACAGGGGGGGAGGTCTGGGGGCGAGAGGGGCGCCCCCTCTCCTCTCCTGGGCCCTGGGCGGGCCTTCCAGAAACAAACGCGAAGATCGCCCTCATCGTCGTTCTCGTCCCCTTATCGCCCTCAGCGTCGTCATCCTCGTCCCCAGACACTCGTCGGGAGCATCGTGAGCCCGGCTTCCCTGCCTCGATCGACAATCTACCATTACTCGCTGATCCCCCACATCTGCTGTGCGTTCGAAGCGGGGAAGACGAGGGGCGGGGGCCATGGACAGGGACGGGGATGTTGGGGCAGACACCAGCGATGGCCAGCCAGGAACTGTCGACGACCTGAAGGACCTGACCACAGCGTCTCGCTTCTCGGTTGGGACCGCTGCCGCCGCCCCCCTGAGGGGGGGCAGGCAGAGAGAGAGAGAGGGCGAGCGAGAGAGAGGGAGAGAGAGGGAGGGGCGAGCAAGGGGGAGATCTCAGAGGCAGGAGGGGGAAAGAGAGGGAGGCTATCGCGCTGCGCCATTTCAAGTCGGCCAAAGGTCGAGCCACGGCCAAAGGTCAAATCAGACCGACTTCCTCGCAAGATTCTCGCACACCAGGCACAGGCGCAACGTATCCGTACAGTAGCCAGGACCGTTAATGCTGCGGCACTGGTACACGAAAACGCGCTGAGGACACATGTCGAACTCACGGGCTGGGGGCCCTGGCCGCGGCGAGCACTCTGGCGTCACGTCAGGTTGAGGATGCGTGTCCGATTGATGGGCTGCCCCCCCTGGCCGCGGCGAGCACGTCTGGGTCACATCAGGCTCAGGCCGCTTCTCAGGCTCTGGAGTGCTCTGCGTGGGGCGCAAATAATAGCTGCACGCAGTGCTGCACACAATTCCAACTAGTACGCCGAGAAGAAATACGATGCCACCAGGGGCGAGAATGTCTAACATGGATGATATGAAACTCGAACGCACGAGGGGACGTATGTTGTGAAAATGCGGCGCAGTGAGTGAAATGCGCGCCGCTTTCAGACCCGAGCCAAATCCGACAGTGCCTCTAGCCCTCGCAAACAATGGGAATCAGGAGGGTGCAGGATTGAACGTTCTGTCTGTCTGCATCTCTCTCTCTCTCTCTCTCTCTCTCTCTCTCTCTCTCCCTCTCCCTCATCCTCTCCCTCTCCCTCTCCAGGGAGGGGGTTATGGTATGCACAGAGAGAGAGATCTGCAGTCTCAGAGTCTCAGTGGCTGCCCCTGTTCACGAAAATCTGTCTCTCCCCCCCCCTCCCCCCTCACCCCCTGGGGCTTGCTTCGCCAGCAGACCCTTCCCTGGAGGGAGACGGAGAGAAGCGGGGGGAGAGGGGGGGAGGGAGGGAGGGAGGGGGCGAGATTGATAGAGAGAGAGAGAGAGAGAGAGAGAGAGAGAGAGAGAGAGAGAGAGAGAGAGAGAGAGAGAGAGAGAGAGACAGACAGACAGACAGACAGACAGACAGACAGACAGACAGACAGACAGACGACAGACAGACAGACAGGGAGGGAGAGAGAGAGAGAGAGAGAGAGAGAGAGAGAGAGAGAGAGAGAGAGAGAGCGAGAGCGAGAGCGAGAGAGGGATGGAGAGCAAAGAGCAATGAGAGCAGAGAGGACAGCACAGGGAAGAAAGCAAAGAGCAAGCATCTGGGAACAAGAGGAAGAGAGAGTGGTAGAGAGTGAGGACAGAGAGAGGGGGGCTGAAGGATGTGGACGTCAGACGTCGCATGGCTTTCAGGATTTGGCCAGGGACCAGAGCGACCAGAGGGGGGGGGGGTCCACTGGAGCCAGATCCAGCTGAGGCAAGGATAGGTGACCGAACGACAGACTTGATTCTTGATTGACGGCGAACGCAACCCTGTGCCCTGCCCCCAGGGCCCCAGCGCTGCGGGGCCGCCGGGCCGCTTGCAGCGGCAGCAGCGGTCGCTGCGCTGAGCGCGAGGAGCTCCCAGGGGGTGAGGGCGGGGCGAGGAGGAGGAGAGGAGCGAAGCCACTTAGCCTGGGGCCTGGGGGGGGAGCTCCTGATGCTCATGCCAGGCGCAACTATCTTGGCGATCTCGAGGGCCCGACAACATGGACATGGACACTTTGACACTTTGATTTATTTATTTAACTCTGCAGGGGCCAGGTCAGGAAATCAAATATCATATGTCCTGGGTCGAAGCGCCAGGTATCGCGCTCTCTTGCCTCTTGCCTTCCAGAATTCGCGAGGCCCGTCGCCGCGGCTGGGCGCAGCTCGAAACATCAAACATTGCGGCCCCCAGGCATAGCGGCATAGCATAGCCTCATCATTTTCATTGATCCAATCAAACAGCGTCTCTGTCTCAGATCTGGCGAGCCCGCAGCCCGCCGTCGCCGCCAGGGACCCAGGAGCTGAGCTAACCAAACTTAATCCACCGCCCCAGCGCAGGGCCTGCCAAGGGCTGAACGGCCCAATGGCTGAGGGCCAAGCCACGCCTAGCGAGGTGATGCAACCAAAGTCTTACATGGGCGGCCAATGGCAGGGGGACGGGTCAGGCAGCCAGCGAGACTTTACGATTTCCCTCCGACTCGAATTCTACTCTTCGACCCCCAGGCCCCAGGGCCAGAGCCCCCAGGAAGCGACCCTCATCCGTCCCCCAATCCAGCAGCGGACAGCAGCGGCCTGAAGCAAAATTGAAGCGCCTTCGCGTCGTCAGAGAAGAGGAAAACACTCAGGTACTTACTCAATACCCATTCCCAACGTTCAGGTCCAGGAAGGCCTTGATCAGCACGAACTCGATGCTGCCCACGTTCGGTATGGCCATCATGTTGCCAGTGATGAGCCTCCAGCATCCCTGGTGGGTGAAAGCCCCGTCGAGGATCAGATCCTTCTTGTTCCACCCCAGGCACTGGAATATCTCTGCAGCGCTGAGGTTTCTCTTCATTGGGATGTGGAAGTACTCGGACGACGACATGGGCGTCACGATCCTGCCATCGCCATAGACAGGCTTGCGCTTGACCGCCTGCGATAAATCCACGACCAAGTGTTCGCGAATATTGCCCCACTTCTTCGTCTCCCTGAGGTAGACGATGTCTAGGATCTCGCACTTCCTCGGCCCCAGCTGCTCCTGGAGGTAGGGGGGAAGCGTCGGCGAGTAAGGTTTGCCGCCCTCTTCGTCTCGGCCAGGCAGTTCGAAGTCCTGTCTGATCGCCGTGAATTGGTCCATCTTGTTACAGCGACCGCAGTTCCTGCGGCCCCCCAGGCCACGCAAGTGCAACTCGTGCGCCTCATGGTAGCTCGTCAAGAAGTTCTTGATGTGGCCAGGGCGCGGGACAGTGAAGCGCATCATCATATTTTTGAATATGTTCCATCCTCCTCCTCTCGCAAGGATGTCTTTCCTAACCATCACAATGTAGACCCTGCTCCGGACATGCGGCAGACCCCACTGGTCTGCAGAAACGACGAACCATTGGACACTGTACCTCTTGTTCAGCGCCAAACCAAATTCGCCCCTGTCTGGATCTTTGCCCAGCAAAATGAAATCGATCGGCCGCTGGCCACTACTGGGATCGCTTTTCAGCAAGCCCCGGACGTTCTCCAAGATGACGAACTTGGGCGGCTTGAAGTTTTCGTCCCTCAAGTAAGCCGACACGTCGAAGAAGGGTTTGGCCATGGGGTCGCTCATCTTCTCCTCTGTAGACCGCATGAACTTCATCAGGTTCTGGATGCTAAAGGGCTTGCAAGGCCAGCCACCAATCAGCAAGTCAAGGTCTTGATGTTTTGGGCCCTTGCATTCAGTGCCGTTCAGCACCTCTGTGTCATTGTGGAAGGCAATTTTCAACTGACCATCAGCGCCCACCAGGTCTGGGAACTTGTTTTTGAAATTCGCGTGGACGAACGAATGGCACTCCATATCGGAATCGATGCAGAACATTGGCTCTATCATGTCAGGATGCATGAGCAAGGTTAGCGCGTAGAGGGGCGCCTCTGTGCCACTGCAAACGCTTGCGTACTTGAGCTTCTTCCTCAGGTCAATTGTTCCGCATTTCTCTTCTAGATAAGTTGCCCACGTCTTCCAGAAATCGCCAGGGAGGGTCTCGGTAGTTTCGCCGTCGATGCTAGACCTCCCCTATCCCTTATTCCCAGGGGGCCGCCGCCGCGCGTGGGGAGGGCCCTGGAGGAACGATGTCCCAATACAGTTGCCAATACAGTTGATAGTTCAATAGTTCGCGGCCCCATGGGCCATCGGCCCCAAACAATATAGTATGCCCTGGGCCCTGGACAACGCGCGCGCATCTATGGGCCATTAGTCGATGGGGGGCTGGCCTTGCAAGGCCAAGATCCTGAACGCCAACACCTGCCTCACATACCCTGGGAGTCCCAGATCGCCTCGCTGATGGATGTTTGGCCCCCCTCACCCATCCAGAGATCCAGAGTCCAGAGCGCCATGTGCCCATGCCCCCTGCTCTCTGCGCCCCTGCATTGCGCCCGCATCCTGCGTCTCCCCTGCACGCGCGATCCCCGATGCATCGTGGACCCCTCTCCCCCTTTCACTCTGCCCAACTTGCCCTCCCGTATCCTTCGTCGCCCCTCCCCCCACTGCCCCCAGATGAACCCACTCCCCTGAGCGCGCTGCCCGCGAGGAGACGGCGGCGGGCCTGCTGGGATCAGCTGCCAGGCCGCCAGAGCGACGGCGGGGCACCCACCCCTCTTTCTCCCCCTTCTTCCCCTCCCCCCATCCCCACTTGTCGCATGCTGTTTCACTCGCAGATGTTGTCTAGTCGCCTGGTGTTGTTACTGTACCCCAGGCCCCAGCATCACCAGACTGAATCGTCGCGGCCTGCAGTTGAATTGCAGGCAGCACTGCGTCAGCCCAGGCACTGCAAGCAGTTAGGCTAAGGTTAAGCCAAACTAGATGGCGCCTGCGAGTGAAACCTGTAAGCAAAACACCGTTCGCCGCATAGCCGCATAGCCAGTGCGAGCCTCAGCTAGCTACCAGAGGGCCTCTACCTCCAGCGGTGCCAGGGCCCCAAGGGGACAGGGGCTCTCCTCCCCCTCCTCCCCCTCCGCCCCCTCCTCATCCTCATCCACCTTCTTCTTCTCCTCTCCCCCTCCTCCTCCCCCGCACTTCACTCCGCCAGGGTCCACCTCTCCTCACTCCTCTGCCCTGCTCTACCCTCTACCCCCTCGGGCCCCGCTCCCGTCTCCCCCGGGGCGGGGGCGCAGGTTCCTCGGGCGCGCCCTCAGGAGCTCTGAAGCCTTCCGGGCGCCCTTGAGGCCGAAGTCTGTGCGTTTCGACTCAGAAACCAAAGCAGACCAACAGCTTTCAATGGCATCGCTTGGTTTTTCCAATGAAAAATATCTGAACCCCGAGCCCCCCCCCAGACATGGACTGCATGAAGCCTTACCTGTTTTTTTCAGCCTTCCAAGCCCTGGAGCAGCCCCAGGGCCAGGGCCCCAGGGCCTGGGCCCCAGGGCCCCAGGGCCTCAGGGCGACCCAGAGGGCTCATGGCCCCACGGCTGCCTCCTGCGCCCTGGGGGCCCTGCCCAGCGCCCGCCCCCCCCTGGCCCCAGCCGCAGCCCCCACCGCAAGCCAGGGTATAAGGCCGCGCTGAACGCGTCGCCGTCCATCGAGTCAGAGTCGTCGTCGTGGCCCGATTTTTCCGTCTTCTCGCCGAACATGCCATGCTTGAGTTGCTTGAGTGTGTCATGGGCAGTGCCCATGTGAAAGGGGTCTCCCTCAGAGTCTGAGTCAGAGCAGTCAGAGCCGCTGCGTTTGGACTCGTCCTCGTCGTCAGAGTCCATGGCCTCATTGTCCTGGTTGCCCTGGGGGGGGCCTGCCAAGTCAGCCAGGTCGTCCAAGTCCTGGGACTCCTGCTCGGCAGCAGGCTGGAGACTGTCTGGCTGCTGACTCTCCTCGACCTGCGTTTCTCCACAGAGGGCCGCTGATCCCCTTGGGGTCCTGGACCTTGACCGCGTAGGAGTAGGGACATTACCATTCGGGGCGTGCGGCGGAGTCCTTGGCCCTGGCCCAGGAGCTGGCTGAGGTGACGGTGGCAACTGAGTCTGAGTCTGAGTTCCTCCGTCTTCCGACTCATCCAATGACACGACAGACGGCTGTCTGGACATATGGTTGGCTGGATCTGGCTGGATGGCGGTTGGAGTCGCCTAAGCCTAAGTCAGTCTCCTGGGAACCTTGGCCCGCTCGATTCCCTCGAGCGCACGGCGGCTTCAGGCATGCGAGTTGGGGGATGGAGTGAGAGATGATCTATTTTATATCATGTATCATGTTGCAAGATCTGGAATCTCCCAACATAAGATCTTGATAGGTATCTTGGAGGTCACCTAAGGACCGGCTATGGTCCACAACTTGCCCCCTACAGCGACGCATGCTAAGGACCAGGTAAGGGCCGGCTATTGTCCACGCCTAAAAAATCAACCTCTAATTCGGGCGCCGCGAAGGTCCACATAAGGACCGGCTATTGTTCCTAAGGACCGGGGATCAAAAAACAACATGTAACTTTTCAAAAACAACACCGCCATAATGTCCACATAAGGACCGGCTATTGTTCCTAAGGACCGGGCATCGAAAAACAACATCGAAAAAACAACGACGCCATAATGTCCACATAAGGACCGGCTATTGTTCCTAAGGACCGGGCACGAAAAAACAACATCTATTCTTTCGAAAACAACACCGCCATAATGTCCACATAAGGACCGGCTATTGTTCCTAAGGGCCAGGCTTGAAAAAACAACCTTTGTTTTTTGAAAAACAACTGATGTGAGCAGCCTCCTAAGGGCCGGCTATGGTCCACATCAAGGTCTACCCTAAGGACCGGCTATGGTCCACACATGACTGCAAGTTGGCACATCAAGATATCATGCAAAGAGTAACGCGCGTAGCATGATAACATGATAACTTATTACTTATCATAACTTATAACATGTGTAACTTATACACTTATGATACAGCGTATGCCATCATATATTATTATATGTTTAATGTAGCATATGTCGTATGTCATGTATCACTGTAGCATGGCATGATATATTATGTATTATCATGTATCGTATATCCGTGCACGCTCTTATGATATGACCCTACTTCAGTCCCCATGCTCAATTGACATCCTGGTTACCTGGCTTCCGCTTCCGCTCCCCAACAAAGTTTCTTCTCGAGTGGTGAAGCGTAAAGCATGTGACATAGAAGAGCTGGACGCGTCAAGCCTCAAGCTACACTTGTGCATCATGCGCAGCCGCAACTGAATGACTTCAGCACTTCAGATACTGCTGATTGGTATTGTGCATCGCGCTGGAGCTGACGCCGATCTGAGATCTGCTGAACAACATCCCAACTTCTGATCTGGGTTTGTTGGGGGTGGAGCCGCTGGGCAAGAGACTGAAGATGAGTGCCAAGAGGCATCTAGACATCTAGATAGAACGACAAAGGCCCATACCATTTCAGCGCACCCCTTCGCGCGAACGCCGGAGCTAGTCCTGTCAGCCGCGCCCTGAGACTTGGAACCTCATGAGCCCCCATGCCCTGAAAGCCCTTTCGCTTTTGGGCTTGGGCCCAGAGCCCCAGGTGCACCAGGGGCGGCGGCCGACGCCGCCTCGTCCCAGAGTGGAGCCCGCGCCCCATGAAACCCAAAGCCATCTGGCAATTGGGGGAAAGGGCTCAGACTCAGACGCGCGTCCAGACGTGCCGTCGGGCGAAGCCCTGAGAAACACAGAACGACGACGACGACCATGGCGGCATTGACGACGACGGCATCGACGGCGGCGGCGAAAGCAACAACGGCGACGCTACGCGACGACGGCGACGACAACGACGGCACGCGACGGCGGCGCGGCGGCGGCATAGGGCCCTGGCGTGGCCTCGAATCGTCGAACCTCTAACCGACCAGCAACAGCAAAGGCCGAGAAGGGGGTCAGGCGGTGAGCACCAGGCGGCTGACGTCGGCCCCAAGACCCAAGAATCTAAGAAGGAGGAACGAGGAGGGAGGAGGTGGGCGCTTTTCGCTGTTCAATGTGTGACAACGCCAACCGTGCACCGCTCCAGCTTGATACACGCGGACAACGCACAACGCGCTTGGCACGCGCGGCGTCGCATATCAAGCTGGAGCGGCGCACGGCTGGCATTGTTCACGAAAAAACAAGAACGGGGGGCGAGGCCCTCTCGCCGAGTGGCCCCCTTGGGCGCGATGCCTTTAAGGGAGAGGGGCCACCTCCTAGGCCCCTTGTTCCCCTCCAGACGGAGGGCGCGCAAGGGCCCCCCCTCTTGCGAGGGGCGGAGTGGCGAGGGGCCTCTGGCGACAGAGGCCAGTTGCCAGTCGGGCCGCAGGGGACTACACCCCCGCAGGGAATGCAGCCAAGGAGAAGCCTTTCAGCCTTTCCCATCCCTTGAGGGGGGAAGAAGGGCCGCTCCCACAATGATGCCCGAGGAGGAGTGGAGCGGGGATTTTGAGCTTTTGAGCCAGACCTAGACACCTAGACGACCCGCGAGACAAGACCTGAGGCCCCCACAGGTCCCAGATGGAGCCCATAAGCCGTCAGCGGGGCCCTCAGCCCCCAGTGTCTCATTTGGCTCAGCCACCTGCCAGGCCCTGAGCCCCCATGTGGATCCGGGAACCTTGAGACCTTTGAAGCCAGGGGTCCCTGAGCCTCTAGAGACATCAGATTCAGGACCTCAGGAGAGCCCTGGACTCAGGACCCTGGAGACCCCAGAGCCCTAGAGACCCCAGAGACCCCAACGCGAGACCCAAGACACCAACCCAAGACCGACCCCTGAGCCCCTGGAGACCCTGGAGCCCACGAGGCACCCCCAACCCCAAAGAGAGATCCCGCGGTGGAACAGGCGCTAGCATAACATAATCAAATCAGGAGTGCATGCATGCAAAGGGCACGTTTCACACGCACACGCAGCGTGTCACACGCACACATGTTACATGTTACAATCAAAGCCTGCAAGCAAGGTGGCCTTGTGCCTCGTCTCACTCGCGGGGGAAATTCTTGCTACTCATGTGGTGCTCTTTGTCTGGCGATTCGCGAAGCCGACCGTCATGAACCCATTTGATCAGCACTCGATCCACAATATTGATATTCTCGTTGTCTGGTTTCCAAGTCCTGGACCTCGAGCAGCGACTATGCCCAGGTAGTTTGCACCGCACAGCCATGCAGTAATACCCCCAGGAAGCAATGAGCTGCAACTGACCAACTTCTGCCCCATTGATTACAATGCTCTGGTGCCCTGCTGCGGTCTTCTCCCCCCTGCACCTCTCAAACTCAGCATACGCATCCTCATCGTGGATTGGGACTGGGGGAGGTGGCGCCACAGGGGCTGCTGCAGCTGCTGCAGCAGGCGGCGCGTCGTGGCCGCCAAGGCCCTCGTCGCCACTGCTGTCACTGCCAGCCTCTCTCCCAGGTTCCTCGCCGCCGCCGCCGCCAAGCTCGCGCAAGTCATCCTCGTCTTGATCCCTGCTCTCCTCGCCGCCGCTGCCGAACCAATCCTCTTCTGCTTCAGCTGCAAGCCTCTGTCTCTCTGCATCTTCCTCCTCGTGGTAACGCTCAATCTCACCCTTCACATCCTCGTCTGGGGGTGTGTCTTCATTGATGTCGATGTGACCAGGTTGGAACACTTCCTCGTGCGGCTCAGGTGGCGATCCTGCTGGTTGTGAGTCTAAGTCTAAGCCAGTTGCTGCCGCGCTGCCGCCATTGCCGTGGCCGCCGTCTCCCTTGCCCTTGCCGCCAGTGCTGTCATGCCGCCTTCTGCCGCCTTTGCCCTCCCTGCCTCTACCTCTTGAGTCCCTGAGGCCACTCAATTCATCAAGGGCCTCTTCGTCTTCGTCCATGTCGCCGTCTTCCCTCTTGGATCGCTTCTGCTTCTGCTCGTCACCAAGCCCGACGAGGTCATCCAGCAAGTTGCTCCCCAAAGAATGGCGGCTGTGTACTCCAAGCACCTCCCCCCCCCCCCCCCACTGCTGCTCCAGCACTGGCGACGCCCTGACGCAACAACTCTGCAGTGGTAGGGAGCAGGGGGATAGCAACCAGGGCGAAAAGGCCTGGCCTTCTGAGGGAAGGCAAGAGGAGCGGGGGACATATACGAGAATTAGACCTTCAGTATCAGTCTAGAGTCTAGCTCTAGCTTCCATGAAACAAAAATATTGCACACGTTTGTGCGCCTACGGCCCCAGGAGGCATGGCCTGGCCTGATCGCGAGCGGGCCAGGGTTCTCCAGAGGGCAGGGATGATGGGATGAGTAAGATGTAAGATGACGAGCAGCAGAATCCACTATAGGTCGCATGAGTCACGCAGAATATGTGAATCGCGGGCCCCATGGGCCGCGCCAGGCTTCTAGGTCGGGCGGGCCTGACGCGCTCAAGCGCTGGCCCTCCCCCCACATAGGAACGGGCTGCCCGCGTGCTATCACGCGCGCATTGTTGAGACTCCTTGATTCCAAGACCCCTCTTCCCCTTCGCCCACCTCTTACTTCCTACTCATCGCTCTTTGCATTCTTAGGCCTTCCCTCTCCCATATTCGCCCCTCCCCCTGTCGACCTATCGCGGTTCCAATGCGTGCGCGCCCCATCCCTTCCCTCCCCCCCCCCTGCTGCCGGATCGCGCGCGGCCTCTCTAAGTTGCAGACAAGTTGCACGTTGTTGCGCGCGCCCGCCGACCCCAGGCGATCGAAGGCGGGCGAGCACGTTAAACGTCGAACAGATGGCTGACGCCCGCTCTGCCAGACCTCCCCAGTAGGAAGCTAAGTCGCTAAGACACTCTCGGCCCCTCTCCCTCATGTCATGCCCCTGCTCCTGCCCCTCCCTGCGCCTTGATCGACCGTAGCCCTGCAGGAACATATGTAAGCCGAATTAACTCCATATCATCATAGTGATTGGTGTCATGCGCGCGCGCCAGCTCGGCTGCCACAGTAGTATCCATCATGAACTTGAACAGAGAGACCCTGCTCTCCTCCCCCTCGTACCTCGTGAACTCGAACACCATGGGAAATGCCAGCGCCGGCTGCAGCGCCCAATCTGATAACGCAACGCCGCCCGTCAGGGTTAGATCAAGAAGCACAAATTCCGCATGGCCCTCCAGGTGAGCAAGCAACATGGCCTTGCATATGCTGGTTTCCGGGGAACCTCCAGCGCAGCGCAGAAGCCACCCAACTTTCAACGACTTTGCAATCAAAGCTGGTATTCTTTTTACAACCTCACGCCACTTGGCAAGGACGCCCTCGATCTCATCTGAAATGTCATCGTTCTCGGATACACAATAACCAACCTCTGAACACACTTTGTTGTATGTAACCTTTTTTGAACTGATGCGACATGTGTCCTCCACGATAAGTTTCAACGACTCCTTCCACATAGAATGATCAGCAGCGCCCCTGCCCGTTATCTTCTCAAAACCAAGCTCCCGTCGCAGAGGGCATTCACGCGAGCCGATCCCCCACGCTGTTTGCAGTGAGGACTCTGACGAAGATCCTGCACCCTTGCTTGGTTGCCGCCCCTGCTGGCCCTGCTGCCGCTGTCTTTCAGCTGCTGCTGCTTCAGCGCGAACTCCTTGGGCGATGATTCGACAGCGCAACTTTTCTGAATCTGGAAGCTCCTCCCATTTTTTGGCCAACGACTTTCCGTGGTGTCCAGATTTGATGTTCTCACTCGCACTCATTGCTTTGTTATTTTCCACGAAAACAGAGAATGCACTGGTTTTTGTTTTATCTGCATCCGATTTCTTTAAAGGCCGGCGGCCGCGTACAGGAGGAGGCTCTTCCCCTGCAAATAAGCGATCATGGCGCGCAGACACTCCGCGGGCAAGGTGGTTCAAAGCAACGGCTTGCAAACCAGACTGAGCCCCCTCCCCGACGTCGAGAAACTCACGAACTTGGTGGTGAGAAATTTCCGTGTGGAAAATTGACCAACTTATTTGCTCTGCTAACTCATGCACCACTGCTTTGAACTCAGGCGTTCTGCAATCTTCCTCCCGCGGCAGGGCGGAGTGTAATGGCCTGAGCGATTCCCCTAGACAATGCCTGCATGCAAATCTCCCCCACTCGGTCTCAACGCGACGTCTGCGACGTGCATCTCTTGACGCTAACCCGAGAATCCTATACGGCCAGCCTCTGACGCGGCGGAAAGGCTTCATCCACAATTTAGCAAGCGCCGGGATCAACGTTGCCCATATTTCAAACACCCACAAGTCGTTATCATCGCGCTCGCCAGAGTAAAACCACAGAGCACCCCAGTTTGCCTCTTCAAGAGCTGGATCCAAAAGGCGCGCCCCATCTCCCAAGCTTTTCCATACTGGTGACCTGGATGGTGTCGCGAAATCCGCTGTAGCTTCCATGCGAGATTCCTTCCTCGACTCTGCTGGTCTCAGACCTATCACATGCAGTTTTTTTCAGCTCGTCCTTTTCATAAAGATAACTTTCCTTTGAGAGAATCCACGCCATCACCTGACTCTGAACAGATGTCGATTGCAGGTACGTGATGAGCATGGGGATCGTCGTGCGCGACGAGAAGAATTTGTGCGTCTGCCTCACTCTGAAACCATGTTGGTCGTGCCACGGGGCAGCGTCCGGGTCGTCAGCGCCCAACTCGTTCTGATGGTTTCTGTCGTTGTTGTTGACCGTGGCATGCGACTCTGGCGCAACGTGCTGATAAATACCATGACAAGCCAGACCCAATAACAAAGAACGAACTGCAGGGGCAACCTTGGAGCGGCATGATCCAACACACAACACGATCACATCATCGCATCTCACATCCACCATCCACCATCCTCCTCGTCCCCCCCTCTCCTCCTCCTCCTCTTCCCTCCTCCTCCTCCTCCTCCTCCTCTTCCTCCTCCCCCTCCTCCCTCCTCCTATTACTTTCCTCATCCCCCCGTCCTGCCAACTCCTCCTCCTTCTCCTCCTCCCCCCCCCCCACCACCACCACCACCACCACACACGCATGCCGCATCCCCCCCTCTCCTCCTCCTCCTCGTCCTCACCACCCCCCCCCAGATGATGTAAACCGTAAACCATCTTGACATCGGCCCCTGGGCCCCCAAGGCAACTTTGGATTTGATTTTGGACATCCCATAATTGGGCTGCGACCCGAAATGCTGGGGCTATATATCTGTTTTAGGACATCCCAAAGCTCAGGGAACCTTCCACCAGCGGGAAGCAACTGGAATCACGATTTTGCGGGTGAACAGCAACTTGACGAGTGTTGCGTGAACCTTGCGGAACGCGCGGCGGCGGCAGATCTCGCGCCTGCCCCTGCAGCCTCCATCGCAGTAGAACTTGATGCAGACCTCCCTCCAGTCGCCACCGATGTCCAGGAGCACCTCCCTCCCCCTGCCAATTTCATCATCTCAGCTCAGCTGGGGGGGAGGGTCCCAGGGGCCAGCCAAGGGATGACTGAGTCGAGCGAGCGGCCTTGGCCCTTGGCCCCAGCAGGAGGGGCGAGGAGGAGATCGCACCATCTGCTGCATGGTCTGAGCGCTGAGGCCGCCCCTGTCTAGTGTCTAATCCAATCCTGCCGCGCGACCCCTCGCCCCCACCTGGTCCCGGAAGTCCAGCAGCTTCTGCGGCAGGCGGTCGTCCTCGAGGCCCTGGCACAACCTCCCCAGGGCCAAAGGAGGAGACATTGACACAGCGAGGAGACAGAGAAGAGCTCTAAGAGAAGAGGGAGGGATGGAGGGAGGAGCGATGGAGGGAGGGAGGAAGGAGAGGAAAGGAGGGATGGAGGGAGGAGGGGGAGGGAGAGGGAGAGGGAGGGGGGGATGGAGGGGGGGATGGAATGGCCGCCATTGAATGGCCGCTGAATGGCCCAGCGCTGGGCTCCTGGGCTCCCCCTCCCTTCAGGTGCTGCCAAAGGCGGCCCTGTGACCATCGCGATATGACTCAGTCGTCGTCGTCGTCGCCACCGCCGTCGTCGTCGCGTCGTCGTCGTCGTCGCCGCCGCCGCCGCCGTCGTCGTCGTCGTCGTCCGTCGTCGTCGTCGTCGTCGTCGTCATTCGTCATCATCGTCGTTCGTCGTCGTCGTCATCGTCGTTCGTCGTCGTCGTCGTCGTCGCCGCTCCTCCACTCCCCCAGCTCCCCCCCTCTCCTGCCCCCCCTCCCCCCAGGCGCGGCAGGCCCTACAGGCGGCCTATTTCCCCTCTGCCTCTACTGTAGGCCCTCTCTCTCTCTCTCTCTCTCTCTCTCTCTCTCTCTCTCTCTCTCTCTCTCTCTCTCTCTCTCTCTCTCTCTCTCTCTCTCTCTCTCTCTCCTCTCTGTAACTCCTCCAGCTCCTCCTCCCCCGAACCGCCGCCCCGCCAGGTGGGGCCTAAGCTGTGGGCCCGGCGGCCGGGCCACCCACCCATAGCATTCCTACAGCAATGGATGCCGTACCCCTACAGTAAAAGGTAAAAGGGCGCGGGGCCATGGAGGCCCCGCGACTAGCGCAGTGCTCGGCAGTGCCACTTTGGGCGTTCCTCCACCGCCGCCTCCATACCTCTCTCTCTCTCTCTCTCTCTCTCTCTCTCTCTCTCTCTCTCTCTCTCTCTCTCTCTCTCTCTCTCTCCCTCTCTCTCTCTCTTTCCCTCTCTCTCCCTCTCTCTCTCTCTGACGACGACGAGGCGACGACGGCCCCGGGCAGGCGCCTGCCCCACGGTTGCCATCGCGTCCCCAGCCTCTTCCTAAGATCCTAAGATCTCTCTCTCTCTCTCTCTATCTCTCTCTCTCTCTCTCTCTCTCTCTCTCTCTCTCTCTCTCTCTCTCTCTCTCTCTCTCTCTTCTCTCTCTCTCTTCTCTCTCTAGCCTCTGCCTCTCTCTCTCTCTCTCTCTCTCTCTCTCTCTCTCTCTCTCTCTCTCTCTCTCTCTCTCTCTCTCTCTATCTCTCTCTCCAGCCTCTGCCTCTTCCAGCCTCTGCCTCTTCCAGCCCGTGTGCGTGACTCCTCCTCCATATCCTCCTCCTCTCTCCCTCCTCTCCTCCTCCTCCTCCTCCTCCTCCTCATCCTCATCCCCCTCCTCCTCCCCTCCCCCCCATCAGCCTCCACCCCCCGCATCTTGTCTCCGCCCCTGCTGCCCATCCTGAGAAGCGCCCGGGGCAGGCCCAAGGAGCTTGCAAAACGGCCCAGGTCCAGGGCCTGCAAGACGCCCAAAACTCTCTGATGCGAAACGGATGATAGCAATGAGCAATGACCAGCAATGATGAACTTTGCCCAGTTGCCAACAGCGCCCCAGCACGTCCAGAGAATTGAAGATTGCCCCTCGAGCCCCCCAGAAGCCCTCGAGGCTCGAGGCGCCCCTGAGATATCGGGAGAGGCCCCAAGGCCCTGGGGGCCCACCAAGTAAGCCCCAGGGGCCCACCCTGCCCATAAACCCATCACGAGGCCTTCAATGATATCCCCTGAGACCTGAGAGGCGCCCCAAGAGATCCCAACACATCCAAGTCCATGACGCCTCTGACTCGGCGAACGCCACCAGTCACTTGATATGAGTTGTTATGCATGCCCCCACCTCCTCCACCCTGGCAGGCCCCCCTGCCCCACGTGAGCTTGAGTATCTTGCGAGCCGCTGCCACGCACTGCGGGTCCGGCAACTCATGATGAACGACAACCAGGTTGCTGCGAAGGTGCTTCTCCAGCCCGCGGCACATCCCCAACCAATATGACCCCAAGCCCATCACATTGGCCGCGCGATAAAGCGGGCCAGCCATCTTGAAGTGCTCCAGCGTGGGAATGCAGCACCTCCCTCCCGCTGTCCGCGCCGCCGCCCCACTCCCCACTCCACGCCCGATTGATCCATCCCTCTCCTCTTCAAATCCCCCCCTTGATCCCCTGGCCCGTCTCAGCCCTTACCTCTATGCTCTGGACTCCAGGGCCCGCTCCGCTTCCCGCCCCACCGGTGCAGCGCGTGCACGAAGCAGCGAATAGGCACCACGAGGACGCGAGGGCGTCGGGCTCGGAGTAAATCGCCTCCCTCCCACCGCCCGCCGCGGCGCCCAGAAGCCCGGGCGGCTTGGGGGGGGAGCTGGGAGAAAGGAGGGAGGAGTCGCGGGGGAAGGAGGAAGGGGAAGGGGGAAGAAGAAGAAGGAGCCCAGGGCTTTGGGGGCTGGAGGGCCGACAAGGAGGAAACTGCGAGGCCGTGGAGAAGTAGGGGGCAGAGAGACCAGGAGGGGAAGGGAAGGGAAGGCCAGTCTTCAGTCCTTTGTCCTCATGTTGCCTCCTCATCCTCCCTCCTCCTCCTCCTCCCATTCTCCCCCTCCTCCTTCTCTCAAGTCGCCTGCAGACGCGAGAAGCCGCCCGCTTCTTCCTCCTCGCCCACTCCTCCCTTCCTCCTCCTCCTCCTCCTCCTCCTCCTCCTCCTCCTCCCTCCCCCTCCTCTTCCACCCCTCCTCGTCTTCATCGTACTCCCTTTCCCCCAGTGGCCCAGGTACGCAATAAGCCGACGATTGCTGGAGGCGTCGTCAGCCACCAAGATCAGCACAGACCAGCGAGCGCCAAAGTCGCGCCCAAACTCATGCAGCTGCAGCTGAGGAAGAGACGAAACGAGGGCCTCGAACAAGCAATCAGCTGTCAAATCCACGAGCTGCCGAGGAGGGCAAACGACAGGAACGGATGGTCGACCATTCGTCTTGAACTGGCACTCTACCATCATGACCGAGCATGTCATCACAGTGCGCTGCCCAGTAGTATAATCTGTGATTACTATCCTCTGCTGAGTCTCATCCCACTGCACCCTGAGAGAACAACAAAGAGAAGGCCCTCGAAGTAGTTGAGACCACACCTGCCCCTGCCCAGTATGCTTGCCCTGCGCTCCCCTCCTGGGGCCCTGGGCTCCACCCCTCCCCCTCCAACTTCTGACGTTCTTTCTTCTGGGTCTCTCTCTCTCTCTCTCTCTCTCTCTCTCTCTCTCTCTCTCTCTCTCTCTCTCCTCTCCTCTGCCGTCATCGTCGTCGTCGTCGACGTCGTCGTAGTAATCTTCGTTGCCATGCGAACTTGCGCGTAGCGCGTAGCCTTAGCTGCCCCTTTCTCCCCCTCCTCCTCCTCCTCCTCCTCCTCGTCATCATCATCATCATCATCATCAGCATCATCATCATCATCATCAGCATCATCCCTATCCTCCTCCTCCTTCTCCCCCTGGGCCCTGGACTACTACTCCTCCCCCATCCCCCGCGACAAGAAGCAAGCAGCAAGAAGATGGGGACGTCGTTGCAGACATCGTTTTCCACTGCTGCACGATGACTTCCTACTGCTGGGGCCAGCTGGCAGCAGCAGAAGTCGCGTGCTCTGCTCTTATGGCCTTTGGCGGCCTAGTCGACCCAGACCAAGGGTATTTGTAACCGTGTCTGCTGCCCTGGCCGTCGACTTGGTGCTGGCCAGAGTTGTAGATGCGAATTCAGCTCAGGCGTCCGGGACGGCAACCGTAGCCGCCACCGTCTCCCAGTCGCAGTCCGCCGCGCCCGGAGAGGGACAGTCAGTCCCTGACAAGAGAGCGAGGACCGCGGCCTCAGGGTCAATGGCCACCGTGAACCAGTGGTGCGCCTTCACTGTGTCGTTGTTCGCCAATGGGAGCCCACTCGCGATGCCCGAGCTGTTGCGGTAGACCCTCAAGGTACGCATGAGGGTGGCGGTCGGGCTCCTGTTGATCTTCGCCAGGACGGAGCGCTTGACCATGTAGGCCGTCAGCTCGGCGCCCTCAGACTCAATGGCCTCCAGGAGCATCACCTTCGTCCAGCGGTTCTCGTCGTAGATCTGCACCCACGTGAGCCCGTCCCATTCTGTGGCGTCCTGCTTCTCGTGCTCGTCCGAAGCGCCCAGTGCCCCGGCGACGTTGAGCGGCTCCAGCGCCGCGTAGAGCAGGCACCCAGGCGCCACGACGTACGCGTCCAAGTACTCGTACCCTCCACTGATTGGAAACGGCTTGTCCGTTGACTCCGTCCCGTCGTAGAGGTAGATCTTCTTCCCCTCGTAGAATGACGCCGCCAAACTGATCTCCTTCTTGATGTCGCCGATGCCGATGTTGTTCGGGAAGCGCTGGTTCGTCCCCTTGGCGGCCGTCACCGTCAGCCACATGTCCTTCTCATGCAGGTACACGCGTACCTGGTCCAGGCTTTCAACGACGCCAGCCGTCGTGGCGCGGATCAGCGACAACGCCATGGCGTCGAATGCGTTGGCGGTCGGTGCTGGCGCGGTGCTGGCGCGGCGCCAGCGCGGTGCCGAGTGCCGGCGCGGAGGCGATGATCGACGCTTGAGCCGAACGCGCCTTGCACGGGCGGAGGCCTGCGGCCTGGGGCCAAGATGAGGGGGTGGCGCCGCCGCGGCTGGATTCGCCTGGACGCCCTCATCAAGAAAAACGTGGGCGAATGATGGTCACGCCACGGCTGGATGGACTCCCCCCCTCACCTTCAGGACCCCCAGAACCCCCCTTCACCTTCAGGACTCTCCCCCTGTTCCTTGGCCGCCCCCATGGAAGGGGCCCCCCATAGCGAGAGCAGGGCATGGCAGCAGGGCTGAGGGAGGAGAAAAAGATGAAGCATAACGCATGCAACATTTACAACATACAGCACATATAAATGCAGAATGCATGCCTGAGCCTGAGGACCGCATAGCATTGCATAGCATGAGATGGCATGAGATGCCCTGCCCTAGAGCCTAGGGGACTGCAACGCGCAGCATAGCAGCATAGCGTAACATTCACCCGATCAATGACAACAGCGCACGTTGCCCCGCCCCCGCGGCCCCCCACCTGGTCGCGCTGCCGGACGTAGCGCCAGAGCGTCCACGACACCAGCGCGTCGTGCTGGGCCGCGGAGATCCTTCCCTCCCTGTGCCCCATGCGAAGCAGGGGCAGGGAAGGCTCCTCACTCCTCCTCCTCCTCCTCACTCCTCCTCCTCCTCCTCCTCCTCCTCCTCCTCCTCCTCCTCCTCCTGCCTTTTTTCCGCCTCCCATGTTTGTTTGCCCCCCCCCTTATCGAGGGTTCCCGTTCCTCCTTCCTCATGCCCTCCCCTGTTCCTCATTCCATTCTCCTCTGCCCTGGCCCTGCCCTAAGCAGCCTAAGCCCTGCCCACCCTGGGTCCTGTGGCGCCTCTGCAGGGCCTTCTTGGAGCTGCCTGGCTCCCGCCGCCACACCAGGCGCTCCACGACCGCCGGGTCCAGCCCGGCGCGCAGAGCCGTCTCCAGCGTGCAGGGGAACGCCGCCTCCACGGCGGCAGCCCCTGCAGCGGCGCCAGCCTCGAGGGCCACAGCCGCCGCCTTGGCCTTGGCCTTGGCGCCAGCCAAGGCCGAGCGCACCGCTCGAGCCACGGTGGCCCGATCGTGGCCTCTGCGGCCGCGGCCGCCGCCACCGCCATGGCGGCCAGCGGCGCTGGCGGCAGGGGCGGCCCTGGCCGGGGCCGCCTCGGCGAGGCCCTCCAAGTCGTCCAATTCGGAGGACGACATTGGAGGCCTTGGGCCTGGGCCTCCAGGCTGAGGCACAGCACAGCACCGCACAGCACGCGCGCAGCACGAACTGCAGAGCTTGGGCTGGGCGATGTTACGCAACTTCCTGGGGGGCACCTGCTGAGGAGGCAAAAGGAAGGCGACGAAATCGTGCCAGGGGCACTCTTCGAGCCAACACGGATAATTTCTGAAAGGGCACCTGCTGAGGAGAGACGTCAGCAATCGCCATCATATCGTCGTCACCGTGAATCATCATCATCATCATCATCATCATCATCCTCATCATCATCATCATCATCATCATCATCATCATCATCATCATCATCATCATCATCATCATCATCATCATCAACAACATCATCACCATCATCATCATCATCATCGTCATCGATCATCAGAATCACGTTCCCTCCCTCTCCTCGGTGTTCCTTGTCCCTTTCCTCCTCCTCCTCCCCCTCCTCCTCCTCCTCCTCCTCCTCCTCCTCCTCCTCCTCCTCCTCCTCCTCCTCCCTTCCCTCCTCCCCCTCCACTGCCCCTGCGCGGGGTCCTCCGGGAGGGGCCCCTTTGCCGCGCCCTGGCTCTGCAGTCTGCGCTCGGATGCTGTCCATGCTGCACGCGCGCGCAACACGCTACCACACTACATGTCACCCACACGCCAACACAACAGACGAACCGTTGTAAAACACGACCAAAAACATAACAAAAACATAACAAAAACACATACATAAACATAACATAAATCAACACACGAGTGTGTATTGGCAAGCATTGTTGTTGTTTTTTCTTAGAAATATGCATTGAATTATTCGCATCACGCTTGCACCTCAAATCCAATATAATTCAACGTTGCGTTAACTACTGCGACCGTATTTGTTTGATTTCCTTTAGCTTTTCAGCGTTGTTCTCCTCATTGTTTTTTTCAATGGATTTTAAGTTTGCTTCAAGGATTCAAAAGGGCTAAATGGCCCCAAAACAGAAAGGTAGCTTATGAATGGGGAATGGAACGCCTAAGTCAAGACCGCTTTGTTTAAGGCCATGAAGGCGACCTCGATTAAGGACCGCGAGGAGCTGGAGGACCTGATTTGTGAGGTTGTCTCGGCGAAGAACCGTTTCAGCAATCGTGGGGGGTATTCGCCGTTTCAGATGGTGTTTGGAGAGAACCCCCGCATGCCACAGCATCTTCTCTCAGACGATGCCGTCGACGAAGTCGGGGTTCAGGATTTAGTGCTTGGCGCACGGGACTCTGAGAGTCCGGCCTCGACGTTCGCTCGAAAGCATTTCTTGCGTGAGGAGGCACGTCGTGCGGTGATGTCCCTGGATGTCACGGAACGTTTGAAGTATGCGGCTCGGGCCAGGCGTCACGCTGATATTGCCTTTCGACCTGGTACGTGGGTGTATGTGTGGAGAAAGCCGCACGGAGCCAAGCAGAGAGAGGGCTCTCGGGCCCGCTGGACTGGTCCCGGGGCCGTGGTTTTCCAACAAGGCACCACCGTGTGGGTGGCCATGCGCACCCGACTGCTTAAATGTTCGTCTGAACAGGTCCGAGAGGCAGCTCGTGACGAAGCCCAAGGAGCTGAGCTTCTTGACTCCCAGGCCCTGGCCGGTCTCAGATCGGAGCTCCAGAACCCATCTGGTCGTGTCGGGGCCGTCGACGTCGAGGCTGAAGGACCTCCACCCCCTGAGGCCTGGGACGCCAGGGAGCCGGATCGAGAAGCGTTTGCCCCTCGGGTCGCCCAAGTCGAGCGACCAGTTTTGCCGGCGCCGCAGGTCGAGCCTGCGGCTGCGGCACCCCCCTCCGACTCGGTCAACCAAGGCACGACCACCGGAGGACGAACGGCCACCGTTTCACATAGCAGTCGCCAGCCGCCCTCCTCGACTGGGACGACTCCGCCTCCCGAAACCACTAGATGGGGCCCCCTTCCCGAAGCGCTGAGGCAAGCCCTTGATGCCCCACCGCTCCCGAGGCCTCTTGCCCCCTTTCCTGCCTCTCCCCCTCCTGTCGTTCCTGCCTTGCCCTCGCCCTCCATTCCTCCACCCACGGATCCCGTGGAGGTGGTTCCTCCCCCCCAGCAGAGACCAAGGCTTACTCCAGTCGAGGAGGCGAGCGGACCAGGACGCGTTCAGCGAGCCGTGCAGGAGTTCGATCGGAGATCGGGCGGAGTTTTGAGCAACGATGTTCCGCTGTGCATCCTCCGGGACCGGGCTTCTCGACCGTCGCCCGCCGGTTCAGCTCCTCTCGCTCCCAGACCGACTAACAGGTCCAGGTCCCCGGTCCGACCCGAGCTGCCGGTCCAAGAACCAGGCGAGGCCTCTAGGGGCCCAGATGATGTCAGCTGGTTTGCTGGGTACGCCAATCAGGAGGATCCTCAGGACGACGAGCTCTGGAATGAGTTGTGCACTTGGTACGGTTGGAAGTCGGATTTCTGGGAAGCGTCATTTAGTTTTGCCTCGCTCCCCTCCAAGTGTGCGAATGGTGCCCCTCCGGCTCGCAGAGGAGCGGAAGTCTCTTTGAAGAGTTTGACCTCGGAGGAGAGACGCCTTTTCGACTTCTCCGATTTAAAGGAGTGGCAGGCGATCGTCCAGTCAGGAGCTGTGCGGGTTGTTCCGTCTGCCGAGGCTCAGCTGATTCGCCGCCGATGCCCCGACCGGGTTCTGGGATCCAGGATGGTTCGCAGGTTCAAGCCCCAGGAGGGCTTAGGGGCGCTCCCAGAGGCTAAGTCTAGGTGGTGTGTACAGGGTCATCACGACCCAGATGGGGGGGACCTTCAGGTCTACGCCCCGACCCCCCAGGCAGAGAGTCTGATGCTGACTCTCCAAGCGATCTCTTCCCTCAGTTGGACACTTGAGGTGGCCGACGCCAAGAACGCTTTCTGCCAATCAGATCGCCTTAGGCGCCCTAGGGGCGCGATCTTTTGTGAGCCATGCCAAGGTCTGAATTTGGCTCCTGGTGAGCTGATCGAGCTCGTTGCGCCCGTGTACGGTCTGAACGATGCCCCGCTTTTGTGGCATAGGACTCTTACAGACTACCTTGTCACTGATGGTTTTCAAAAATCGTTGCTTGAACCCTGTTTGTGGGTTAAGCGTTCCAGTACGGGGGCCCCCAGAGCGAGTTGTCTCATTGAGGTCGATGATCTCATCATAGCCGCCCATCCAGAGGAGAGGGACGGGTTCAGGTCTCGATTACAGTCTCGGTTCAATTTCGGGAAGTGGAAAATCGGAGAATCTGATTTCGCTGGGCGTCATCTGAAACAGGTCTCCGGGGGGAAGATCCTGGTTGACCAGGAAAAATACGTGCTTGAGCAGCTCGCGCCCATGAGGCTCGAGAAACACAGGCGCGCGGACCCCTCCTCCCTTTTGACCCCCGAAGAAGTGAAGGGATATCGCACCATGGTGGCGCAAATCCAATGGCTTGCCCGAGAAACCAGACCGGATGTGTCCGGAGGAGCTTCGTTGCAATCGGCCGCCCTTCCAACCCCCACCGTGGAAGATGCCCTGGTCTGCCTCAAGATCGTGAGACATCTGAAGGCTACCGCTTCGCAGCATATCGTGGTGTGGCCCCTGGACCCGGTGTCTCTGACGTTCGTCACCATCTCTGATGCTGGTGGTCCGGGTTCGGCTCGTCGGAACGGGGCCCAGGGAGCGTTCCTCGTCGTCGCGGCGGATTCAGAGATTCGTCGGAATCGCCGTGCCAGAGCCTCGCTCTTGGCCTGGAGGTCAGCTCGTCTGAAGAGAGTCGTGTCATCCACCAGCGCCGCCGAGACTCTTAGTTTGTCGGCCGCGCTTGCCGAAGCGCAGTGGCTCCAGGTGATGTGGAGGGATCTTGTCTTTGCCGACGTGAATCGGCCCGACTGGCATCTCGCGTCGGCACCTTTTTCTGTTGTCTTGAGTTCTCAGTGCACACTTGCTCATGATGTCTCCTCTTTGTCAGTTGTAGACGCTAAGTGTGTGTTTGATACTCTCAGTAAGAATAGTGCCGGCTCGAAGCAAGATCGTCGCACGTCGATTGAACTTGCTGTGGTGAGAGATGCTATGTGTGCTGTAGGTTCTCAGATCAGGTGGGTCCCTCATGGCCGAATGGCGGCAGACGCGCTCACGAAGGCGGACCCCGGCCGAGGAAACCTTGCGTTGTCCGACCTCCTCTGCCGAGGTACACTGTGCCTTATTGATGAAGACGGCCACTTGTCGGAGCGAGCTCTCAACAACTCCCTGAAGTGCCGATCGAGGACGGCTTCGAGGAAGGAGCTGGCTCGTGAGAGTGAGGAGAGGTCTCTAGAGGATCCGGCTTATTGCGAGATGTCCGGGGTGTCTCGGGGGATCGGTGATGTTTCGGGGCCCCTGTCGGTCCCACTGAAAGTGGTCCCGCTGTTCTCATTTTCCTCACCTCCCCTCGCCTCTTTGTGACCGACAGTGGTTACGCAGCCAATTTGGCTTTGGGGCGCTCTCGCGCCTGAGGACTGAATGATAGTGCTATCTCACACACTTGGTTGAGAAAAGGTGTTCCTTCTAGGCCTTTCGGCCCTTCCTGCCCCCGATGCCTGCAGACAGCAGGGGAGGGGGGCGGGCGGGGGCCTTGGGATACACAAGGTGCACCTCTCTTCGCCCCCCCCCCAAAGGCTATCCGCTATCGAGCCCCGTCAGGCGACGCCAGATCGTGGAGGGCTCCCCAAAGAGCCCGGCGGGCTTCCGAGAGGCCCTCCCCCGCCCATCCGGCGGGGGCGTGCTGGCGGTGGCGGGGCGGTTGGCGGCGGGGGACCGCAGAAGACATTGGTTTGCGGCGCTGGGTTGGTGGCGAGGCGTCTGGCTTGGGGCGCCTGAGGGTTGCAGCTGTTGCTCCGATACGGTGGACGTGATCGGCCTCGCTTGACAACCTGGTTTCCGTCGACCCCCCCCAGCCTATCGCCCCCCCAGCCCATCGCTCCCCCCAGGCTGTCGCCCCCCCATCAAGCAGCACCCGAGATCCGAGAAGGAAAGCTCCTCAAGAAGCCCAGCGGGCCTCTGAGAAGCACCCCCCGCACGGAAGGTGCACGTCCCTCCCCTCAGCTGTCGCCCCCCCAGTGAGCAGCGCCCGATCCGAGAACCAGACCAACGCAGAATCGAGACAGAATCGGAGATCTCTGAGAATCGGCGGGTTTGGCAAATGCGTCGGGCGCCACGGCCGTTTCAGAGCGTTCCAGAATGCTCTGAGAGCGTTCAGGAACGCTCTCAGGACGGATTGATCTCGTCCCCAGGCTTAGGTCGGGCATGTCCTCCGACAGGCGGATGTCGGAAGAAAAATCAAAGATAGTCCCAAAATCATCGAACTCAAAAGGTCAGAAGTCATCGAAACATCAACTCTATGTTGGACTATTTGGGAACATTCCTCGTGTACTCCAGATTTCGTAATAAAGGGAGGGGGGGTCTCATTTCGGGGGGGGTCTCTTTCAGGCTATCTTGGAGGGCCTGGGGGGGTCTGGGGACGATGTTTTGGAGGGTTCTCCCACGGGGGGGGTCTGAAATGGCTTGTCTTAAACTGGAGTAGAGAGAGGGACATGCCGGATGTAATCCCAGGCCCGTCCGAGAGCAGCCCCCCTCACCGCCCCCCGGGGCCTTCCCGGGAGGCCCGCCGCCGTCTCAGCGCGCCCCCCCCCCCCTTTAGCGCCCCCCCCCCCCCTTTGGAGCGCCGCCGGCTGGCCGCGAACGTCCTGTCTGACGTCAGCCACGGGAGCGCAAAAAATCGGCAAGGGTGGCACTGCTCTCATGTCGGGCGTGTCCCCCTGCAGGGGAATGTTCGACGACAAATTAAAACAAAATACCCAGAAATACCCAAAGAAGGTGAAAAAATATTCGAAAAATAGTCCCTAGACTATTTTCTAACTATTGTTTGACTATGTTTGGGGTATCTTCTATTTTTCGTCGACAATCCCCCTGTAGGGGGGCAGGCCCGACTTAACACTACTCAGATCCTGGGCCCAGCATGCAGAAGAAGAGAAGGCGCCATGAGCAGAGACCGTTGGCGCTCCGCGCGGATCTCTTGGGTCTGCGCTGGGCCACCCTCCCGCGCGCGCGGAGCGCGCCAGGGGCAGCGCCGGAGGCGCTGCCAGGGGGGGGCCCAGCGCGGATCCAAGAAACCCGCGCAGAGCGCCACAAGAATATGCCTATGGCGTTTTGTTCGTCTTCGTGGATGGGCCTGGCCAGAATCGGTGCGATGGACAGCTGTCGGCGGCGACGATAAGGGGCGAATAGCCCAGGGGCGGGCATTACTTAAATTACACGTGCTCGCCAGGGAGCCTCGCCGAGGACATAGATCATCGGCGCCCCTGGATACATGTATTGCTCTCCCCTGGGATATTCGCCCCCATCGTCGCCCCCGAAGTTGACGTCTCCCGAGGGATGCAGCCTCGGACGACCGACATCCGGCCGATTTCTCGAGGGGCGTGCCTCTCAAAAGGGGAGGCGGCTCTCTCGTGCACGGCGGTGCCGCGGTGCCCGCGCGAGCAAAAAAACTGGCGCGCTAGGACGCGCGACGCGCGGCGCGCGCGATTGCCACGACGACCACGGCGGCTCGGCGCTAACGCGCCCGGCGGGCGTGATCGAGGGAGGCGAGAGAGGCGCTGACGGGAGAGCATCGAGCATCGAGCATCGAGCATTGGTATCGAGCATTGGTCCACCTGCCTCCCGAGAGCAAGACGAAGCCAGGACAGGGCCACAATCGGACCCAGGCAGATCGGGAAACTCTCTGAGATCCAGCGGTTCTGGAGGACGCATCGCGCGCCAAAGCCTGCTCGAAGCATTCCGACACGCTCTGGCAGCTTTCCGGAGCGCTCTGGAGCGATCTACCCCAGTCATTCCGCGGGGGGGAGTAAGAGAAGTAAGACAGCCCAAAAGAGGCATCATGAGATCCTCTTTGAACCCTATCGGAATCCGATTGGAACCAAATTGGGACCTTACTGGGATTACGTTGCAAGCCTCTTCGGCTCCCGTTGAAATCCGATTGGGGTCTCGCTGGGATCCTGCAAGGATCTTGGTGGGATCCCGCACTGGGTCCGCGGGCGGGGTGCTACCTCCGGAGGCGAGAAGCGGCATGGTTTCCCAGAAAGGGGGGGGAGGGGTCGACACTTGCTTCACTAGAGGCCTCCTAGACGGGGTCCGAGTAGATGGGTCGGAAGATCGCGCCGCATCGACGATGCATCAGCGATGCATCGGCGATGTATCGGCGATGCATCGGCGATGCAACGGCGATGCATCGTCGACGTCGGCGATGCATCGGCGACGTCGACGTGAAGCGAATCGGGCTCCACATCGAGCCGCATCGGCGATGCATCGGCGATGCGGCGCGATCCTCCGACCCCACACGCTCGGACGCCGTCTGGGAGGGGCCAGATTCCCAGGGAGACCCCGGCCCTGGGCCCGCCCGGGAGAGGCAGGCCCCGGGGAGACGGGCCAGTGAGCGAGAGAGCCGTAGGCGCAGTGTCGGGCCTGCAGGGGGACGTTGGACCAAAACTTAAGCATACTCAAAAAAGGCATGCCCCCCAAAGCAGCGAAGACGGGCAAACAATCGCCCCCCAGACTATTTTTCTACCATTTCTGAACATTCCTCCCATAGAATTATGTCGGGCGTGTCCCCCTACAAGGGGATTTTCGACGAAAAATAAAAAATACCAAAAATACAACAAAAAATAGAGAGAACAAAAAAAAAAAGTCTGGGGGGTATTTTTTGAACATGTTTTTGCTATTTTGGGGGTATCTTTTATGTTTCGTCGACAATGCCCCTGTAGGGGGGACAGGCCCGACCCAACACTACTCGTGGAGGGACGGGCCCGGCCCAACCGCGGGAGGGGCGGCCCGAGCGGGGGGGGGGGCGGAGCGCGAGGCCGCCGGCACGCCCCCCCGGGGGGGCGGGCCGCCCCACCGGGGGGAGGAGCAGCGCGCGGAGCCCGCGCGCTCTCCGACCGGCCCCCGGGCAGCCCCGGTCGGCGGCGAGCGATGGCGAGCCTGTTTTTTTTTGGATTCAGGCAATTCTACTTGCATGGCGTTCGACCCCCCCCCCTCGCCCCTCATCAAGCGAATACTAGCGTGCAGAACGCGCCCCCCCGAACGCGCAAGTCGTTTGCGGCTTGCTTCAGGCTCAGCCCCCCCCCCCGTCCATGCAAGTAAACTTGCCAGAGTCTGAAAAAAAACAGGCTGGGGAAGTGAGCAGGATGAAGTCGGGCCTGCCCCCCTGCAGGCCGATTCTGGACGAAGAATGAAAGATGCCCCAAGAATGCCCGACAAGTGCTCGAGCGAGGGGGGGAAGGTGAGCAGGATGAAGTCGGGCCTGCCCCCTGCAGGCCGATTCTGGACGAACAAATGACAGATACCCCAAGAATGCCCGAAAAAAAGCTCGAAGATGGTCGAAAAATAGGCCCCGGAGTATTCTTTGACTATTTTTGAATATTCCCCCTGTAGAAGGACATGCCCGATTTAAGAGTAGGAGAAGGTCGGGGATTAAGTCGGGCCTGTCCCCTGCAGGCCGATTTTGGACGAAAAATAAAAAATACATATACGATCACCCTTCGGGTGATAAGGAGGCTCGGGGGAAGGGGAGGAACCATCGTCTCACTCGATCGGTCTCACTATCGATCTCACTATCGATCTCACTATCAGTCTCGCTCGATCGATCTCACTCGATCGATCTCACAATCGACCTCACTCGATCTATTTCATTTGATCGATCTCACAATCGATCTGACTATCGATCTCATAATCGCTCTCACTATCGCTCTCACTATCGATCTCACGATCGATCTCACATTCGGTCTCACTATCGATCTCACTATAGATATCACAATCGATCTCCCAATCAACGTCGTCATCATCATCATCATCATCATCATCATCATCATCATCATCATCGTCATCATCATCATCAGGATCATCGCCATCAACGTCATCAACATCATCATCAGCATCATCATCATCGGGACACCATCATCATCATCACCTCATCACCACCATCATCATCACCATCACCATCACCATCACCATCATCATCATCATCATCATCATCATCATCACCATCATCATCATCATCGGGACACCATCATCGTCACCATCATCATCATCATCAACATCGTCCTCATCGGGACACCGTCATCATCATCATCATCATCATCATCATCATCATCAGTATCGGAGCACCACCATCCTCATCATCAGCTCATCATCACCATCATGAACAACAGCATAGACATCAGCATCATCATCATCATCGGGACACCATCATCATCATCAGCACCATCATCATCAACATCATCAGCATCGGGACACCATCATCATCGTCACCATCATCATCATCACCATCATCATCGGGACACCATCATCATCATCACCATCATCATCATCGGGCCACCATCATCAAAATAATCATAATCAACTCATCATCATCATCATCTTCATCATCAACATCATCATCGTCGGAACACCATCATCGTCATCATCATCATCATCATCATCATCGGGACACCATCATCATCATCATCATCACCATCATCATCATCAACAGCATCATCATCAACCTCATCAACACCATCATCATCGGGACACCATCATCATCAGCATCTCCATCACCATCATCATCAGCATTATCATCTCATCATCTCATCATCATCAACATCATCGGGATCATCAACAACATCATCATCATGGGGACACCATCATCATCAGCAACATCAGCATAATCAACATCATCATCGGGACACCATCATGACCATCATGGCCATCATCATCACCATCATCATCAACATCGTCAACATAATCGTCATCATCATCATCATCATCATCATCATCATCATCATCGGGACACCATCATTGTCATCACCACCATCAGAATCATCACCATGATCATCATCATCATCATCGACATCATCATCATCATCATCATCATCATCATCATCATCATCATCATCATCATCATCATCAACGGGACACCGACGGGACACCGGCGGGACACGGGCGGGACACCGCGCGGCACTGGACGCCGGAACATTTGGTCCGGCCGCGCCTAAGCCAGAGGCGGGACACCGGCGGGACACCGCGCGGCACTGGTTGCCAGAAGGGAATCATTGGGTCCGGCCGCGCCTCGGCCACAGGAGACTTTCCTCTCGCCCGCCCACGCAGCTTCGCCTCGCCCGCACGCACGGCACGCACGAACACGAAACCGAAACCGATTTCCCGGTAGGGGGCTCTCCGTTCCACTTCGATCTCACCCCCTCACCTCCGACCCCTAAGAATACCCGAAAAATTATCGAAAATGGTCGAAAAATAGTCCCCAAACTATTTTTGGACTATTTTTGAATATTCCCCCTGTAGAAGAACATGCCCGACTTAAGAGTAGGAGAAGGTCGGAAACCTTCTGACCCGGGTCAACGCAGACCCGGGCCAGCAGGAAGCCATAAACTGCAGTGCAGGAAAGAGAAAAATTCCAGCGCAGGTCTTCGCAAACCCGGGTCAGCCAAGATGCGCGGCCGCCTCGCGGCCACGATCGGCTCGCTAACCCGGGTCAGCCAGAGGGGGTCTGCGCAGGATCCTGCAGGATCCTGTGCCCTGGCTGACCCCCGTTTGCACTGACCCCCGTCTCTTGAGCCCCGAGAATTGAAGGCCTGGAAATTGGCACCAACACCAGCACAGGGGGTTGCCTCCACATGGGGAAGATGATCCTAGATCTCGGTGTTGGTGGTAATATTTCGGTCACCTTGGAAGCCAAAATATTACCACCATCACCAAGATCGGGATCGTCTTCCCTCGGTTGAGGCACACCGCCGATCTTGGTGTTGGTGTCAACCTCTAGGCCTGCGACTGCAGGATCCTGTGCCCTGGCTGACCCCCGTTTGCAGACCCCCGTCTCTGGAGCCCCGAGAAGGCCTTCTCAGCAGGCGGCCAGGCTTCTAAGCCCTCGCGCCCTCTGGGAAACCTTCCGCGTCCTCGGGAAAGGCTCGGGAGCACTGCTCGGAAGGCCGGGTGGGGCTTCCGAGCCTCCTGGAAGGCCCGCCCCGTCTCGCTTCCCCCCCTCGCTCGCCGCCAAGCAAGGACCTCGGACGCCCATGCCGAAGCCTTTCGAGCGAGGCTGGCCGTCGAGAGTGGCCGAGGATGGGCCGAAGACGGCCGAAGAGGTCAGGATGCAAGGGCACCGCTGGGAAGTCGACCATGCTGAACATCACCTCTGACTGTGGGTGGTCTTCGGAGCTCTCTCTTCCAGTCCCGGCACGCTCCTTCGGAGAGGGGGCGAGCACAGTGACTCCCTGGTGGCCACCGCCTCCCCGCTCGACAGGCCGCCAACCAGGAGCCGTGCGCCGAGTCCCGCGGCACCTCTCTCAGTCGTGAGCGGGACGGGCCCCCGCGCGGGGCCCCTTTGCGCAGGCGGCGCGGCCGAGGAGGGAGGACGACGAGAAGAGCGAGGAGCCGAGGAGGAGGTGGAGAGGGGAGGACGACGACGGCGAGGAGAAGGAGGGGAGGAGGAGGGGGGAGGACGACGACGACGAGGAGAAGGCGGCGAAGGGTCGACGAGGAGAAGGACAGCGGCGATGACGGCAAGGTTCTGCAGCGGGAAGAGAAGGCTCCGAAACGGCAAGCTTTCGGGAGGCCCGCCGACGAAGGCAGCACGGACCAGGGACCCGACAGATCGGGGACATGCCGAAGGCCTTTGCCGGAGAGACCACGCCCCTCGCCTCCCGGCGGAGAAGGACCCGTGCCTTCGGGCGTCGCTGGTTTTGCGTTTGGGCAGCTGGGGGCCCTTTTTCGGAGCCTGGGGACGTCAGAGGACTGTTATGAACGTGACGTAGCCCCCTCGTCTTCTCTCTCTCTCTCTCTCTCTTTCTCTCTCTCTCTCTCTCTCTCTCTCTCTCTCTCTCTCTATATATATGTGTGTATGTATGTAAGTATCTCCCTCTCTCTCTCTTTCTCTCTCTCTCTCTCTCTTTCTCTATATCTCTCTCTCTATGTATATATGCGTGTCGTGTGAAATGTTTCTCTCTCTCTCTCTCTCCCTTTTTATATGTCTGGTTCCCCCTCTCTCTCTAGATGTGTATAGAAAAATGTACCGTTATCCAGCTCTATATTTCCCTATGTAGACTTGCATGTATAATTATATGCGTGTGTCGCTATAGTTCTGTATAGATACACATATATATATATATATGTAGATCGTCCCCTCCTTCCTTTTCTCTTTTCATTTCTCCCTCCAACTCTCTCTCTCTCTCTTTCTCTCTCTCTCTCTCTCTCTCTTTCTCTCTCTCTTTCTCTCTCTCTCTCTCTCTCTCTCTTTCTCTCACTCTCTGTTTCTCTCTCTCTCTCTCTCTCTCTCTCCATATATCCCTCTTTATTTGCTTATCTCTCTTTCCCTTTGTTCTCTGTCTCTCTCTCTCTCTCTCACTCCTTCTCTCTCTCTCTGTCTTCCTCCCTCTCTCTCTCTCTCTTTCTCTCGCTCTCTCTCTCTCTCTCTTTCCTTCTCTCGCTCTCTCTCTCTCTCTCCCTCTCTCTGTCTCTATCTCTTTCTCTCGCTCTCTCTCTCTCTCTCTCTCTCTCTCTCTCTCTCTCTATATATATATCCCTCTCTAGTCTCGACCCAAATTCCTGCGGGAACGGAGCGTGGCCAGGACGCGAAACCTTCCGCGCCTCCCAGCCCAGTGAGACTGCAACCAGGGCCTCTACCCCAGGACCAATTCGCGTGACTCTCTTCCCCTGCTACCCTCCGTCGCAATGGCCTGCGCCGCCGCCCCGGCGTTCGCACCGCGCGGCGACCTCGCCACTGCCCACTTCCTCAGCTGCGAGACGGGCAAGACTTCGAAGGGAGGCAGCTGGCTTCCATGCAGTACGGCCACGTCCGCGACAGCCGCTTCCTGAGCAGAAAACTCTTACTGTTCATCACGAAGATTACGTCTTCTGCGCTCCCATCCTGGATGAACATGCCCTTCCTGTTCCACCTCACGCCCCTCCCACTACTTGGGGCGCCCTTCAAACATCTCCGAGACGACGTACATCATCTTCGGGGCGAACTGCACGAGCTACGCGCTCCTGTGCATCCACGAGGCCGCCGCGCCGCTACAGCGGCCAGCCGGACCCCGAAGATCAACAGCAGCAGCCCAGCGCACCTGATCTTCCGCGTCCCGCCGCTCTTCCACAAGGCCGCCTTCGGCATCCACGATGGCATCGGCAAGCTCTGCCTGCGCCTCGCCGCGATCCCCGTGATCCTCGGCAGTCTGTTGTCCGTCAGCACGGCCTCGCTCTCCGCGGTCTTCCGGGTCCCGGGCCTCGCCTCTCGGGCTCCAGGGCTTCCCCTTGGCCGCCGCGCCACTCCGGTGGCCAGCCAGACCCTCCTGTTCGTCGGCAGCTGCCTCCTGCACATCGGGAGCGCCCTCGGCATCGTAGGTGCGGCAGGCCTTGCCCCATACGGGCCGCGCTCGCCCGGCACACGGTCCTCACGCAGTTCGCCGCGCTCTTTTTCTGCGGCGCGACCTCGGCCGCCACTGCAGGCCCTGCGAGCACAACCCAGGGCGAGCAGCACGCACCTTCAGGCCGCGCGCTCACGGGCCACGGCCCTCACGGCGCCCATCCGCCGCGCGCCCGCAGGCCACGGTCCGGGCCCAGTGAGCACCACCCTCACCGATACCCCGCCGACCACGATCCACGCATTCACTGCGCGCGCTACCTGGGCCACGAGCCCGCCATCGTCGCCCGCGTCCGCGCCGCCATCCGCCGCCTGGTCACCTGGGCCCCGCCTCCCGCTGCGGACGCGGGGCCCGCGCACCAAGACACGCCACGCACCGCCATAGGGGGCTCCTGGGGCGGCCCTGTCCTTACGACTCCTACCGACCCTGACCTCGGGATCCAAGTCGGCACGGAGGCCACCATCCAAGGCCAGGAGCAAACCCAATCGACAGTGTCCGTGGTGACGTCCGAGGCCGCTCCGGCGACGCTAACAAATACTGGATCGTCACGCTTACTCTCGGGTGCACCGCCCACCTGCTGCCCACCAGTCTGATCGTCGACGCCCCAGCGACAAGCCACGGCCGTCCGACGTCAGAGTCCGACTACACAGCGCGCACACAGTCCGACTCCGCAGCGGACCGAGTAATTTACCACCTCTGACGGCCCCGCTGCATCGGGCGCGTCGCTTCCTTGCGTCACCAGGGCGCTGCCCCCCGTGCGTGAGCCGCGCCCACAGCTGTAGCGGTGCTGGAGCCTGTCGCAAGCACCGCTGTTGTGGCCGCCCAGCAGCCGCAAACTCACAGCGGGGGTGTCGCTCACTGGAGCACCCTCACGCTTATTGGCATCAACTTGTCTGCTACGCGAACGCGAGTTTCACCGTCCACTGCTCAATACTGTATCGTACGCCCGCATAGGGCCTCGAACACGGCATAGGACACCATTTCTTGCCAGCCCTTGCCCGCCCGGCCACGCGTCATCGGAACCTGGCTGCGGCGGCGGGGAACGCCCCGTCGTTCGCAAGCCGCTCAACGGTCAAACTCTTGTCCCCCGGCCGCCAACCGGGGCTTCGCCGACCTGGGCCCTTTTCCCCCACGGGGCGCCGAGAGACGTGGCGAATCGCCTGCTCAGCACCCCGTCACTAGCTTCAGTCGTTCCGCGCTGGGGTGTTGTTGTTTGAACGCTCCCCGTACTGTAAGGTGCGCACCACCGCCAAGAATGCGATGGCGGCATTGGCTACCGCAGTAGTCGGGTGTCGACGGGACCCCCGTCTACTTGTCCGATCTCTCTCTCTCTCTCTCTCTCTCTCTTCTCCCCCCACCTTCCTCGCATGAACTTCCTAAGCTTAGTGGGTCCCTAAAACAGCATGACCGTTTTTCTGTTGCCGGATTGGGCGGAACCCGAACTGGAAAAAACAACGGAACTGGTGAAACAACAACCCCAGAACCAGCAAAAACCGTAAAACGGAGCCAGGAAAAAATTGTCCTTTCCCAGGCCCCACCAAGCTCTTGTGGGAAACGGGCCCTGGACCCCAGAGCTTGCCAGGGACAATTTTACTCAGTCGTTGAATCGGATCCTTTCCTGGGGGTCCCTCTTGTCAGAATTCCCCAGAGCCGATCTTGCCGCGGCGAACAGAAAACGCCCCAGGAATCCAGAACCCGCGATCCTCGGCCCTCGTCGTCCCTCCTCCTCCTCCTCCTCCTCCTCCTCCTCCTCCTCCTCCTCCTCCTCCTCCTCCTCCTCCTCCTCCTCCTCCTCCTCTTCTTCCTCCTCCTCCTCCTCCTCCTCCTCCTCCTCCTCCTCCTCCTCCTCCTCCTCCTCCTCCTCCTCCTCCTCCTCCTCCTCCTCCTCCTCCTCCTCCTCCTCCTCCTCCTCCTCCTCCTCCTCCTCCTCCTCCTCCTCCTCCTCCTCCTCCTCCTCCTCCTCCTCCTCCTCCTCCTCCCTCCTCCTCCTCCTCCTCCTCCTCCTCCTCCTCCTCCTCCTCCCCTCCTCCTCCTCCTCCTCCTCCTCCTCCTCCTCCCTCCTCCTCCTCCTCCTCCTCCTCCTCCTCCTCCTCCTCCTCCTCCTCCTCCTCCTGCCGCCCCTCCTCTCGAGGTGGCGGTCCGAGGGAGCGCGCTGCCTGCAGCGCTGCCGCGGTGCTGGCCCCTGCGCCCTCGCCCCGCGGGGGGGTGCCCGCAGGTCTGTAAAGGGGCGGCAGGCGCAGGCGTGGGGCCCCGGGAGCCCGACCGGGGTCGGTGCATCGGGGGCTGCCAGAGGTGCCGCTGGCCCGAGGCGGAACAAGAAGACAAACGGCACCACTCGGCGGCGAGCGAGGGGGGGAAAAGTGAGAGGGAGAAGGCCTTCTCGGAAGGCGGCGGGACTTCTCAGAAGCCCTCGCGCCCTCTGAGGAGGTGTTCCTGCGTCTTCGGGGAA
>CAUYUJ010018853.1:125000-130000 GCA_963575745.1 Prorocentrum cordatum
TCTGCTTCTTGCTGGTTGCTGTAACTAGTTGATTGACCGCGCGAGGGGGGCGGGGCCCAAACCAAATATTTAGCACCTCCTGGGCGCGTTGTCTGAATTGCTGGGGGGGCTCGAAATCGACACCCCTCACGCAGATCCGCGGGGTCAGGGTCCAAAAACACAAGGGATTTGCCACATTTCTGAAATTCGGTGCCACCCCTCACGCAGATCCGCGGGGTCAGGGTCCAAAAACAAAGGGATTTGCCACATTTCTGAAATTCGGTGCCACCCCTCACGCAGATCCGCGGGGTCAGGGTCCAAAAACTCAAGGGGTTTGCCACATTTCTGAAATTCCGTGCCACCCCTCACGCAGATCCGCGGGGTCAGGGTCCAAAAACACAAGGGGTTTGCCACATTTCTGAAATTCCGTGCCACCCCTCACGCAGATCCGCGGGGTCAGGGTCCAAAATCAAAGTGATTTGCCACATTTCTTAAATTCGGTGCCACCCCTCACGCAGATCCGCGGGGTCAGGGTCCAAAAACACAGGGGATTTGCCACATTTCTGAAATTCGGTGCCACCTCTCACGCAGATCCGCGGGGTCAGGGTCCAAAAACACAGGTGATTTGCCACATTTCTTAAATTCGGTGCCACCCCTCACGCAGATCCGCGGGGTCAGGGTCCAAAAACACATGGGATTTGCCACATTTCTGAAATTCGGTGCCACCCCTCACGCAGATCCGCGGGGTCAGGGTCCAAAAACACAGGGGATTTGCCACATTTCTGAAATTCGGCGCCACCCCTTACGCAGATCCGCGGGGTCAGGGTCCAAAAACACAGGGGATTTGCCACATTTCTGAAATTCGGTGCCACCCTTCACGCACATCCATCGCAAGGCGTGGTAACCCAAACTGCGAGAACTCCCTCGGCCCTTTAATCGCAAGGTGTGGTAACCAAGCCCGTAAACCATACACGTCTTACCAATCGCCAGGTGTGGTAACCCCTCTTGTGATCAGTTGGTTTTGCTGATTGCGAATCGGCTTCGCATGAAGTTTCGATACTGCTTCACGACAGCGCCAAGGCCTCATGACTTAGCTCTTCCATGGCCCATTCTCCGAGAGAGGGGGCCGGCGGCAGGGGGCGAAGCCCTTACGGATAAATACACACAAATAGAAAGATTCCCCGTATTTTCTCATATTTTCTATGGTTATGTCTTCCCGCCCAATTCCCATAGTTTCCCATCTTTTCTTGGGAATCGACGATTAATTGTGTCTGTGTGTTTTTTCCCAAACTGAAAAGGGGCGGAGTGGCCAGTTTCGTTCGGACAGAAGCCAAGAATCCTGCAGAATGGAGACGCACAACACGTAGCATAAGGGACTGACATCCACAACAAAAAAACTCGGAGGCCTGTGGAGCTCACAACGGAGGAGGGCGGCGTGCGGCCGTTCCACTGGGCTACATCAGCGTCAAGCCGTGACTGGAGCAGCCCTTGCAACAGCTACCCCAAACCAAGGGCCACGCGGACAATGGTTGAGCCTCTGAGAGACCAACCAGCAACCGCTAAGCGCTGAACGAACCCCCCAAGAGGATATCGCAACTGGCTAGCCAAAGTCGGTAAGCCTGCGCATAGGCTGGCAGAAATCGATAGGCAAGCGCCTAACTCGGCATCAGGGACCTACCTTTGAAAAGGATGCCCAATTCGATCAGACTGCGCACACTCATGTCACCCATAAGTGCAGGCTGGTCTCCCCAGTAAAAAACCGCCGACCCCTTAGGGTTTCCTCAGCACGTGAGAGTAGATGGCGTACGCCACACCGCCAACCCCTTGAGAAAACCATCAGGATCGGTGAAGTGGCAGCTGCTTGCGACTGGAAGCGTCCAGGGACCAGTGGAGCGCTTCGGACCGGGAGAGGCAGCAAGAAGGGAGGGCAGTTTCCAAGGCAGAGGGGAAAGGGCGGGGCGGGAGCAGGGGTGAAGGAGAGGGGCCCCCTTGAAGGTCTTCCTGGGCTGGCTCTTGGGGACATCAGGGTGCCCATAGGAGGAATATTGGGAGCCGCTTGGCCTGGGCCGACTCTTTAAGAGAGGCGCTGATGTGATCATCGGACTCCGCCTCAGGTCGCTGCGCAGGCATCTGGGGCCGCATTCGGGCCGTCTTCGGGCCTCCCTGGAGGCCTCTCGGGCGGTCGTGGGCTGGTCTTGGGGAGCCTCGTGGCCCTGGCTTGGGCGTCCTGGCACTCCAGCGCGCGAGCGCCCCAGGACCACTCGAGCAAGAAACCTAATTTGAGCTGTTCGTGAACCCTGGACACCGCCAGGCGTTGGGAGCCTCCCATACCATCTTGTTGGCTCTTGCGAACGGACGCTAATCAACGCCAATCGACTCAAATCAACGCTGGCTCGACGCTAATCGACGCCTATCGACGCTAAATCGGCGCTGTCTCGTCGACCGCCAGACGCTAGTCGACACTTGCGCACTGCAAGGACGGAATTACGAGGGTGCACCAAGCTTCCATGATTCGCTACCGAACCAAGTGTACTTGTTCGTGGACCCCAGACACCGCCATGTGGAGGCGGCGGCCGTGCTGGTGGTCGCCCTCAGCCCGAGGGGAATCCGGAGGACTCCTGACGAAAATCCTCAGGACTCCTGGCCGATTTGTGCTTCATTCTGCCGATGGCTTCAGAGAGCCCGATCAGGGCCTCCTGCACGTACTGCGACTTTGAGGATGACGTGAGAACGATGGCGGAGGGGCTACGTTGGAGACTGCAGCACCGAAGGAGCTGCACTACCAGAGGGCCGGGGCCAAAATGGTTACGGAGCCCACTAGCAAGCCGTATTGCGGCACCTTGCTGCATCATCCGTTTTGGATGGGCTGACACAGGTACGCCATGAAGCATTGCTTTCTCAGCCATCCCGGCGCGACACTGAGGGACACTCGTAGCCTTGGACGCCATCCGTCCAATCCGTCTCCTCGAAAGCAAACCCCAAAACCCGCATTGATAGCAAAATCCGCGAGGCTTGTTGTATTCTTCATCTCTACCTCACCTCCTTTTCCCTGCAGGAGGCAAGGGAAAAGCCACCGCCCCAACTCGCAACGTGACCCCAATGTGATTCCAAGATGACCCCAAGCGGATCCCAATATGAACCCCACTGCCCCTTGACCACAATATGCCTCTCCTCCCCGTGCTCCTGCTCCGTTTCCTCCCCCTTCTGACTTCCTCCTCCTCATCCTGCTTCCTACCTCCACCTCATCTTCGTCCTCCTGCTCCTCCTCCTCCTCCTCCTCCTCCTCCTCCTCCTCCTCCTCCTCCTCCCTCCTCCTCCCCCTCCCCCTCCCCTCCTCCTCCTCTCCTCCCCCTCCCCCTCCTCCTCCTCCTCCTCCTCCTCCTCCTCCTCCTCCTTCTTATTATTATTATTATTCTTATTCTTTTTCTGATTATTCTTCTTATTATTATTTGTCTTATTATTAGTCGTATTATTATTCTTATTATTCTTATTATTCTTCTTATTATTATTCTTATTATTGTTATTCTTATTATTCTTCTTATTATTATTATTCGTATTATTATTCTTATTATTCTTATTATTATTGTTCGTATTTTTCTTCTTATTATTATTATTCGTATTATTATTCTTAGTATTATTCTTATTATTCTTATTATTCTTCTTAGTCTTATTATTATTATTCTTATTACTCTTATTATTATTGATATTATTATTATTATTATTATTCTTATTATTATTAGTATTATTACTAGTATTATTAGTAGTAGTATTAGTATGATTATTATTATTCGTATTCTCATTATTCGTAGTATTATTCTTCTTACTATTATTATTATTAATATTATTAGTATTAGTATTATTCTTCTTACTAATATTAGTATTACTCGTCTTATTCGTATTATTAATATTCGTCTTAGTAGTAGTACTATTCGTCTTATTTGTCAAATTAGTACTCTTATTATTATGATTAGTCTGCTTATGATTCGTCTTAGCATGCTTCTTCTTAATATCTTTATTCGTAAGATTAGTATTAATACTATTCGTCTTGGTAGTAGTATGCGTATTATGTTTCTCATTCGTATTATTCTTCGTATTATTATTCTTCTTCGTAACATCATTTTTTTATTATGCGTCGTATCCTTATTATTAGTTTTCGTAGCATTATTATTCTTAGTATTCTTAGTATCATGTTTATTAGTGTTATTCTTCGTAGTAGTATTATTGTTATGTGTATGCTTATTATTGGTATTGTTATTAGTCTTCTTCTTATTATTAGTATTAGTATTCGCGTTAGGATTTGTATTAGTATTGTGATTAGTCGTATTAGTCTTAGTACTCGTATTATCATTCGTCTGCTTATTCGTCGTCTGCGTATTATTATTCGTACGCTTAGTTTTAATAGTATTGTTAGTTTTAGTGTTCGTCTTCTTCTTATTCGTATCAATAGTATTCAGCTTCTTCTTATTAGTAGTATTAGTATTGTTTTTCGTAGTATTAGTCTTCGTATTCGTATTCTTACTATTCGTAGTAGTAGTCTGCTTATGTTTCTTCTTCGTATTATGATTATTCGTACTAGTAATATCAGTATTAGTATTATTATTCGTCCTCCTCCTCCTCCTCCTCCTCCTCCTCCTCCTCCTCCTCCTCCTCCTCCTCCTCCTCCTCCTCCCCCCCCCCCTCCTCCTCCTCCTCCTCCTCCTCCTCCTCCTCCTCCTCCGCCTCCTCCCCCTCCTCCTCCTCCTCCTCCTCCTCCTCCTCCTCCTCCTCCCTCCTCCCCTCTCCTCCTCCTCCTCCTCCTCCTCCTCCTCCTCCTCCTCCTCCTCCGCCGCCTCCTCCTCCTCCTCCTCCTCCTCCTCCCTCCTCCTCCTCCTCCTCCTCCTCCTGCTCCTTCCCCCATCCCACTCCTCCTCTCCTCCTTCCTCCCTCCTCCTCCTCCTCCTCCTCCTCCTCCTCCTCCTCCTCCTCCTCCTCCTCCTCCTCCTCCTCCCCCCTCCCCCTCCCCCTCCCCTCCCCCTCCCCCT
>CAUYUJ010018853.1:135000-137500 GCA_963575745.1 Prorocentrum cordatum
TCCATCGTCGTCGTCGCCGTCGTCGTAGTCGTTGTCATCGTCATCGGCATCGTCATCATCATTAGCCTCATCGTCAGCATCAGCATCATCAGCATCATCATCATCGTCATCAGCATCACCATCATCATCAGCAGTAGCATCATCATTATCATCAGCATCATCATAATCATAATCATAATCAGAATCAGAATCAGAATCGTCATCATCGTCATCATCATCATCATCATCATCATCATCATCCCTAGAGGGAGGAACCTCGAACTGGCTGTCGGAGCCATTCGCGCCAAGAAGGCCGAAGTACTTGCTTCTGGTGGCAACGTTGCCCCGTAGGGGTCGGCGGTGCGGCGCAAACCAAAGAATCAGTGGTTACTCCTTGTCGCCACTGGCGGGCCAATGCCAACGCCACGGTCGAGACATCAAAAAACATTCCATGGTACAGCTGCACAGGGTGTGTACCCACCACGGCAATAGGGCATCAGCTGCGAGGGAGGAGGGTGAGAGCGGATCATGACATGGGCGTCAAAAAACAAACGGGTACGGCCTAATCACCTTCAAAGCCGATCGAATCAAGAAGAGGTCGAGTCGCGGTCAGCTTGCTAGCTGGTCGATCAAAGCATTTCCGAACGACGTCCGATCGCGTCGAACCACAACGAGCCCCCCTGCAAATGAATGTCGTCTGAAAGACATCAAGAAGACAATTCATACAGGATGGGTTTCTTGTCTGTGGATGCGCATACATGCTGCCCGCTGGCACCGAATTACCAGAAAGATAACATACACCTGTGCCGTCCGACGTTTCTGCTGCTCTCTCCCTCCTGGCCGCATCCCCCTGCATGCACCGTGCTTACCTCCTGCCTCCTTCCCAGTGTCCTCGTTCGCAGGACTGGCCAAGACGCACCCAAGATCGCAAAAATAGCACCAAAGGGCGCCCAGACGTCTCCAAGAAAATCCAAGACGGCCTCAACGAGGCCTACGACAGCCCCATGACTTTTTCAGGATAGCCCAAGTGCCTCCAAAGAAGGATCGCAAAGGCTCCAATGGACACCCAAGGCGGTGCCGTTCCACATTCACTCTGTGATAACCTTTTACATCCCGAGGGGACGAAAGAGGCTCCAAGAGGAGCTCAAGACTCCCTCCAAGCAGCTTCACAGAGGGCCCCAAGACCCTCCTGCGCGGCCCGAAAACCTCCTCAGACGGCCCCAAGACCGCCCAAGGCGATCTGAAGAATCACACTGAACCCCTAGGAGGCCTCCACGAAGCCGCTGAGAAGTCCCCGAGAGAGGCGCCCAAGAAAACCCGAGACGCCCTTCAAGAGCCCGAGGAGATGGGAAAGACCGACACATGTCACGGACCTCGTGATGATGCCGCCAAGGGTGTTCTGGCTCGCTTGGAAAACTCGCGGGGGGATGCGGGCCGTCGTGGGGCATCGTGGAGCCCTCTGGAACCTCGTGGGCGGTCGTGGGAGCCCCTTGGTGCTCCCTTGGCCGCCTCGCAGCCCTCCCGGGGCCTCGTGGCCCGCTCGGGCAGGTCCCGGGGGACCTCCGCGAGGGCCTCGCGGAGAGCCCCGCCGCCGCGGGCGCTCCGCAGGACCGCCCCCGACGCAGGGAGGAAGCTCTGCCCCGACAGCGGAAGCCCGTGGTGGCCTGCGTCGGCGGCGAGCGGGGGGGGAGTGCGAGGGAGGAGGCCTTCTCAGAGGGAGAAGGGACTTCTCGGAAGCCCCCGCGCTTTCTGAATCGGGGATCTTCTGACCCGGGTCAACCCAGACCCGGGTCAGCAGGAAAACAAAAACTGCAATGCAGGAAACAAAAAAAAAAAAAAAAAAACTGCAACGCAGGTCTTCGCAGACCCGCGGCCGCCTCGCGGCCACGAGCGGCTCGCTAACCCGGGTCAGCCAGAGGGGGTCCTCGCAGGATCCTGCAGGATCTGGAGCCCTGGCTGACCCCCGTTTGCATTGACTCCCGTCTCAAGGCTCCCGACTGAAGAGGTTCTCTGCGTCTCCGGGGGAGGATCAGGGAACCTCCCAGAAGGCCAGAAGACTTCCGAGCCTTCTGAGAAGGCCTGCCCCTTCGCACTTCCCCCACGGGCTCGCCGCCGAGTACAGTGGAGGCCCGTCCACAAGAAGCCTTCCACAAGAAACCCAACCCTGAGACCCCAGGACGTCCTTCGACTTTTGGATACTCTTGGTGTGGGAACGTCACGCTTCCCACAGGGCAACCATCGAAGCCCAAGAAACCCGCGGCACCCGGGAGGGCAGTGGGGTGTTTCTTGTCATGGGCCTCCACTGTAAGGTTGTGGATGCCACGACAATGGACACCCTAACAATCCGATCATTGAATTCAAAATGTGTTTGAAATGTCTGAAAATGTTCTCAACATGTTTTAAACATATGCTTTACATGTTTAAAGCATGTTTAACACATGTTTTAGACATCTGGAAATGCTTTGGCAACATGCTTCCTCTGCACTGATCGTCCTCCACAGCTGTAAGGACATGACCCGGC
>CAUYUJ010018853.1:142500-182500 GCA_963575745.1 Prorocentrum cordatum
CATTAACGGTATTAATCATATTCAGAGCATTCTTATTACAATGATTAATCACCGTATTACTGTTAGCGTTAGCCTTCGTCGTATGTTTCTGATCCGTACTGTGTGTCTTCTTCGTAGTCGTATTATTATGATGTGTCTTACGATTGCTAATAGTAGCAATGCTATTCTTCTTATCCTGCATAGTATTAGTCGTATTCTTGTTACTCTTAGTACTATTCGTATTACTTCTAGTCGTATTCTTAATAGTGTCCCTCGTATTGATCAACGTATTATTTTCTTATGCGTGCTAATCATATGTTTTCGTGTTATAAGGATAGCATTATTATTGTATTCAACAGTACTAGTATTATAGTAGTACCATCCTTAGCATTCTCAATACTATTAGTCTGCTTCGTATTTTTGGCGTTCCCCTTTGTTATCCCTCGTGTTAGTATTGTTATTCCTCGAATCAGTATTATTATGATCCCTCGCCTGTTTATTCCTCCTATTGGCATTCGCCTTTGTATTACTTATGAATAATATTTCTCCTCGTATTCTTATTACTCCTCTTCCTCCTCCTCCTCCTCCTTCTTCCTCCTCCTCCTCCCTCCTCCTCCTCCGCATCCGCCTCCGCCTCCGCCTCCTCATCCTCCTCTTCCTCCTCCTCCTCCCCCTCCTCCTCCTCCTGGTCCTCTTCGTCCTGGTCCTCCTCCTCCCCCTCCTCCTCCTCCTCCTCCTCCTTCTCCTCCTCCTCCTCCTCGTATCCGCTCCCTTGCCTGTAACAACCGCGCACGCGAGCTTTGCGTGCGCACCGTCTGTGGTTTCAAGTTCTCACTAGCTTGCGCACCAGGGCCTTGCGCGGAAACATCGGTTGCGGTGTACGGGCATATTGGAAGGGTGTCCTTGTTTTTGTTTGCGATCTTCTGGGGGGGAAGGAGGAAAGCAGAAGGGGGCGAACGGGACCAAAGGCACCGTGCACACCGTGGCAGGCTGACCAGTACCTTTTATTTACATCGGCGTCCCAAATGTTTTTCCCAGGATGACAAAAAAAAACAACAACAACAAAAAACTTGAGGGGGGGTCGTTGTAAATGCCCTGCGTTGTATACAAAGGAAGCAGCGTTGCTACTTAGACCGTCAACTGAAGATCTCTGGGCTCGTTTAAAGCGCAGTGTTTGCCAGCTTCGGTCCCAAACAGTGACGCCTCGCACTCTGGATACATATATATATATATATGTATATGTATATGTATATGTATATGTATGTGTATATGTATATGTATATGTATATGTATATGTATATGTATATGTATATGTTTGTGTATATGTATATGTATATGTAAATGTATATGTATATGTATATGTATATGTATATGTAAATGTAAATGTAAATGTATATGTATATGTATATGTATATGTCTATGTATATGTATATGTATATGTATATGTATATGTATATGTATATGTATATGTATATGTATATGTATATGTATGTGTATATGTATGTGTATATGTATATGTATATTTATATGTATATGTACATGTGCATGTATATGTACATGTATATGTATATACATATGTATATGTATATGTATATGTATATGTATATGTATATGTATATGTATATGTATATGTATATGTATATGTATCTGTATGTGTATATGTATATGTATACGTATATGTATATGTATATGTATATATATATAGATATGTATATGTATATGTATATGTATATGTATATGTGTATGTATATGTATATGGATATGTATATGTATATGTGTATGTATATGTATATGTATGTGTATATGTACATGTGTATGTATATGTATATGTATATGTATACGTATATGTATATGTATATGTATATGTATGTGTATATGTATATGTATATGTACATGTATATGTACATGTACATGTAAATGTGAATGTAAATGTATATGTTTATGTAAATGTATATGTATGTGTATATGTATATGTACATGTATATGCATATGTATATGTATGTGTATGTGTACATGTATCTGTATATGTATATGTATATATATGTATATGTATGTGTATGTGTATGTGTATATGTGTATGTATATGTGTATGTATGTTATGTATGCATGCATGCATGCATGCATGCATGCATGTATGTATGTATGCATGTATGACACATGGGGTGTAGCATGTGTGATGCACTCTTTGTGGTATACGTTTCGTGGTGCACTTAATGTGGTGCAAACTATGTGGTGCAAATCACTTTGACTGGTTTCACGCTGTCCTCTCCACTGCTCGTGCAAACAGCCCACCCTCCCACCCGCAACTTGGTCGCAAGCCCTCTTAAGACCGTGACGGTAGGTACCAAATGGCACTCGGCAACGACACCGACGCCGACGACGACGACGACGACGCCGACGACAACGACGTCACCGACGACGACTCCGACGACTTCGACGACGACGACGACGACGACGACACCGATGACGACGACGGCGACGCCGACGACGACGACGACGACGAAGACGACGCCGACGACGACAACGAAGACGACGACGACGACCACGACGACGACGACGACGACGACGACGACGCCGACGACGACGACGACGAAGACGACGACGTCGCCAACGAAGACGACAACGACGAGTGAGGGAGGACGACGACGCCAATGACGACGACTACGACGAGGGAGGAGGGAGGACGGCGACGACGCGAACGCCGCAGAAGGAGGGAGGACGGCGACGCCGACGACGACAACGACGAGGGAGGAGTGAAGACGACGACGCCGACGAAGACGACGGCGACGAAATAGTAGGGACGACGGCGAGACGCCGACGACGGACGGCGACGACGACGAGGGAGGAGGAAGGACGTCTGCGTCGACACCGACGACGGAAGCGACGACAACGCCAAATAGGACGACGACGACGACAAGGAAAGACAGAAGACGACGACGGCGACGACGACGACGACGAGGGAGGAGGGAGGACGGCGACGACGACGACGATGACGCAAGAACGTCCGCACGCACGTTTGTGTTGAAAATCCGTGTTGCGAAACCTTGTGTTGTTGTATTTTTTTTGACACACGAGTTTGAAATCCTTCCGAAGCCGATGGTTTTTGAAGGATTTCGACATGCGCACGCGATGACGCGCGCGTCCGCATTTCGTCCAGTGTTTTGCAGAGGATTCTCGCGACGGCACGCGCGCAACGGCGTTCGAAAGATTTTGACATGCGCGCGCGAAGCCCGTTTGGTAGCATGTTTTGAAATGTTGAAAACCATGGTTTTCCCAACCATCCTGTGGTGGTGGGTCCTCGTTTTGAGGAGACAGTCCCCGCGTTCCTCCATCCTTCCTTCCTTCCTTCCCTCCCCCTCTTTGGGGTGTCAGCATGCGGTTCCCCCACCCAGGGCAGCGCTTCGTAGCCCCATAGGGAGCTCCACCGTAGGCCCCAGTGGGGGTGTCCGCATGCTGTTCCCCCACCCAGGGCAGCGCTTCGTGGCCCCATAGGGAGCTCCACCGTAGGCCCCAGTGGGGGTGTCCGCATGCGGTTCCCCCACCCAGGGCAGCGCTTCGTGGCCCCATAGGGAGCCCCACCGCAGGCCCAAGTGGGGGTGTCCGCATGCGGTTCCCCCGCGCAGGGCAGCCTTTCGTGGCCCCATAGGGAGCTCCACTGTAGGCCCAAGTGGGGGTGTCCGCATGCGGTTCCCCAACCCAGGGCAACGTTTCGTGGCCCCATAGGGAGCTCCACCGTAGGCCACAGTGGGGGTGTCCGCATGCGGTTCCCCAACCCAGGGCAGCGTTTCGTGGCCCCATAGGGAGCTCCACCGTAGGCCCCAGTGGGGGTGTCCGCATGCGGTTCCCCCACCCAGGGCAGCGTTCCGTGGCCACATAGGGAGCTCCACCGTATGCCCCAGTGGGGGTGTTCGCATGCGGTTCCCCCGCGCAGGGCAGCGCTTCGTGGCCCCATAGGGAGCTCCACCGAAGGCCCCAGTGGGGGTGTCCGCATGCGGTTCCCCCACCCAGGGCAGCGTTTCGTGGCCCCATAGGGAGCTCCACCGAAGGCCCCAGTGGGGGTGTTCGCATGCGGTTCCCCCACCCAGGGCAGCGTTTCGTGGCCCCATAGGGAGCTCCACCGAAGGCCCCAGTGGGGGTGTTCGCATGCGGTTCCCCGACCCAGAGGTAGCGCCACCGAAAACGATATTCATATTTGCGATATTCACAACTGCATATGGTTGGGTCCTTCGCCAGGCTATTTTTTTAATTTCGCAAGAGCGCGCGAGAAAGTTTTTTTTTGAAAAATCTGTGTTGCGAAACCATGTGTTTTGTATGTGTTTTGGAAATCCCACCAGCCCTTTGGGCGTGAGTGGTTTAGAGAGCCCGCTCTGTCCTCAACCCCCCTTCTTCCCCTTCGGGGAGGGGTTTACCCCTCCCCCTACCCCCTCCCCCTGGACCTGGAGAGGGAGTCCCGAGTGGTGGCAAGGGGGTCTTTTTCGACTCCTGGGAGGGCTAAAAAACGACGACCCTCACGAGGATTCTGGCCCCAACGGGGGGGGCGAGTTTGGCCCCTCAGCTCGTCTTTGAAGCCAAAAACATTGATTTTACCAGGGTTTGGGCCCCATGTTGGCCTCCTGAGGGGGCCGCGCTCTTCTTCCTTCGTAGCAAAGTCGTTGGTGTTACAAAGGTTTCGGGCTCATTTTGTCCTTCTCAGGGGGCAGCGCTCACTTGCGCTTCTGAGGAGGTCGCAAGAGGCCCCAAGATGGCCCCAAGAGGCCCCCAGGAGGCTCCCAAGAGGCCTCCAAGAAGCCCCCCAGAAGCCCCCAAGCGGCCCCAAGAGGCCCCCAAGAGGCCCCCAAGAGGCCCCCAAGAGGCCCCCAGAGGCCCCAAGAGGCCTCCAAGAGGCCCCCAAGAGGCCCCCAAGAGGCCCCCAAGAGGCCCCAAGAGGCTCCAAGAGGCCCCCAAGAGGCCCCACGAGGAGCCCGAACGACTCACACCAGGACGAGGGGCCCCAACGACTCACACCACGAAGAGCCCGAACGACTCACACCACAAGGAGGGGCCCGAAAGACTCACACCAGGACGAGGCGCCCGAACGACTCACACCACGAGGAGCCCGAAGGACTCACACACGAGGAGCGCTTTCTCTCCCTCCTCCTCCGCCTCGTCCTTCTCCCGCTCCCCCCACAAGGAGGATGTACAAGGAGGCGGGAGGAAGGAGGAACAGGGGAGATATGCGGGGCCAAGCGGACACACGCCTGAAAAGCACGACTGTCGGCATGCTTCGCAAGAGTTGCTGCTGTGAGATGGGCTGGTGGGGATACGCGAAGCGTAAAGAATTCGATTTTGGAATCCGTCCGAAACAAAATGTTTTTGAAGGATTTAGGCATGCGCGCGCGACGACGCGCGCGTGTGCAGTTCGTCCCATTGTTTGCAAGAGATTATTGAAACCTTGTGATTTTTTATAATCGAGAGTGCGTGCATAGTATGTTTTGCAGAGGATGGTGGGGGGGGAGTGATACCGGCCTGGCTGGTTAATGCGAACTCATATTTAGGATGGGCGATGGGGCAAAATCAGATGTGCAATACGAAAAGGGGAACCGTTAACTCCAGGGGGGGTAGAGTCTACTCTTCTTTCAGAAAGGAGAATCAATCACTTGCTCAATTGGACGTCGTCCTCCCCACTGCTCGAGCAAACATCTCACCCTCCCACCCGCAACTTGGTCGCAAGACCTCTTGAGACCGTGACGGTGGGTACCAAATAGCACTCGGCAACGACACCGACGCCGACGACGACAGCGACAACGACGACGACGACGCCACCGACAACGACGACGAAGAAAACGACGACGACGACGACACCGACGACCACGACGACACCGACGCCGACAACGACGACGACGATGACAATGACGACAACGACGACGACGCCGACGACGACGACGACGACGACGAAGACGGCGACGACGACGACGACGCCGACGACGACGACGACGACGACGACGAGGGAGGAGGGAGGACGACGACGGCGGCAACGACGACAGCGACGAAGGAGGAGGAAGGACGGCGACGACGTGAACGACGAAGAAGGTGGGAGGACGGCGACGCCGACGACGACAACGACGAGGGAGGAGGGAAGAGGACGACGACGACGACGACGACGACGACGACGACGACGACGACGACGGCGACGAAATACAAGGGACAACGACGGAACGCCGACATAAACGATGAGGGAGGAAGGACGACCACGGCGACAACGACGACGGAAACGACGACGACGAGGAGTGACAGAGGACGACGACGGCGACGACGACGACGACGAGGGAGGAGGGAGGACGGCGACGACGACGACAACGCAAGAGCGCGAGCGCACTTTTTTGTTGAAAAGACGTGTTGGGAAACCTCCTGTTTTTGTATGTTTTTTGGACACACGAGTTTGAAATCCTTCCGAAACCGAAGGTTTTTGAAGGATTTCGGCATGCGCGCGCGACGACGCGCGCGTCCGCACTTCGTCCCGTTTTTTGCAAAGGATTCTCGCGACGGCACGCGCGCAACGGCGTTCGAAAGATTCTGACATGCGCGCGCGCGAAGCCCGTTTGGTAGTATTTTTGAACATGTTGAAAAACCATGGTTTTCTTAAGATTTCGCAAAAGCGCGCGCAAGTGTTTTTTAGCAAATCGGTGTTGCGAAACCATGTGCTGACGTATGTTGTTTGGGAAACTCGATGTTGAAATCCTTCCGAAATCGAAGGTTGCTTGAAGGATTTCGGCATGCGCGCGCGACGACGCGCGCGTGCGCACTTCGTCCCATTTTTTGCAACGGACTGTTGCAAACTTATGATTTTTGATAATCGAATGCGCGCGCATAGCATGCTTTGCAAACGATGGCGGGGGGGAATGGTACAGGCCTGGCTGGGATAGTATGAGTTCACAGGTAGGATGGACGAGAGCACAGAATCGGAGGTTTGGGGGTGAGATCGCAGTGAAACGGAGACCCCCCACCGCGAAATCGGTTTCGGCTTCGTGTTCGTGTAGTGCGTGCGGGCGAAGCGAAACTACGCGTGATCCTCCTGTAACTAAGCCGAAATAGGAGCGAAAGTCCGTTTCCCGTCCGCCGGTGTCCGGGAGGTGTCCCAGTTGGGCCGGGCGGTGTCCCAGGTGTCCCAGTTGTCAATAGGAGCGAAAGTCCGTTTCCCGTCCGCCGGTGGCCGGGAGGTGTCCCAGTTGGGCCGGGCGGTGTCCCGGGTGTCCCGGGTGTCCCGGGCGTCCCGGCGACAACGCATGTCGCTCATTTCATAACTAATTTCTTTCGGCGCCTGCGGCGGGCTTTCTTATCCAATCCAGCTTGTCTTTTCCAATCCATATTGTCCGATCCAACCCATATCATTTCATCCAACCCATATTGTCCTATTCTATCTTATTCCACCCAATCCAGTCCACCCACCCCAATCCATCAAGTCATTTGTTTCTGCGCCTCCGGCGGGCCAAACCAATCCATCTTATTCTATCAAACCCACGTCTTCCTATCCAACCCATATTATCTTATGCAAGCCATATTATCCAATCCAAACAAATCCACCCAACCCAATCCATCAACTCATTTTTGTTGGCGCCTGCGGCGGGTTTTCTTATCAAATCCAGTTGATATTATCCTCTATATATATATATATACACATACATATACATATACAGATACATATACATATACATATACTGTCCGATCCAATCCATATTATACTATCCAACCCATACTGTCCCATCTTATCTTATCCCACCCAACCCAATCCATCCAACCCGATCCATCCAATCCATTTCTTCCTATCCAACCCATCTTATCTTACGCAAACCATCTTATCCAATCCAATCCAATCCACCCGACCCAATCCATCAATTCATTTTTGTTGGCGCATGCGGCGGGTTTCTTATCAAATCCAGTTGATATGATCCTATCTAGATTGTCCAATCCAATCCATCTTATACTATCCAACCCATATTGTCCCATTTTATACTATCCCACCCAATCCAATCCATCCAACCCGATCCATCAATTAATTTGTTTATGCGCCTGCGGCGGGCTAATCCAATCCATCTTATCTTTTCAAATCCATATCTTCCAATCCAACAAATCTTGTCTTATCCTATCCATCGGATAGAGAGGAAGAGAGAGGGAGGGCGAGAGAGAGAGAGACACAGAGAGACAGAGAGAGAGAGAAAGAGAGAGATGAGATCAAGGTGACAGGCTGGAGGTCAGTCATGGTGGGCATTCGATCACAATCCCCCCCCCAACCTCCTTATCGCCCGCAAGGCGGTCGTATAGATAAATATAAAATGACAATACCCCAGGGGGACCGTTAACACCAGGGGGGTAGACTGTCTTCTCATTTTAGAAAAGAGAATTGGTTTTACCAAACGAATTGACCAATCCTTTGTTGTTGCAACCATCCCACCCACCCACCCGCAATGTGGTTTGCAAAGCCCATGCGGTGGCGATTGCGATGCATGCTTGGCGTTGGCTGGTGCATCTTTGCGGACGCGCTAATCCAAGCACGCGCGCACAGCGGCCAGCTTACTTGGCGCGACCGACGCTGCCGCGGTGGCGATGACCGCTGGGCACATCCCAACGGGCACTTCACTGCGAGTCGGCGAGTTGGGCGGGCGCGGTACCATGGCAACGTCGACGACGGTAGACACGATGATGACAGGAACGATGATGGTGACGATGTTGACAACGACGAAGGCGCGGCCAATGCAGGCGCCGATGCTGATCACGCCGACGACGATAAAGGCGTCCTCGCATCGGTGATGAAGGGTTTCGGAAGGGTTCGACATGCGCGCGCGGCCGACGCGGGAGAGTGGCCCCCGCATGCCAGTCCTTGACACGGACCGCGCCCCCCCCGCACGCGCGCAGGGGCGTGCGATTGATGTCGGCATGCGGCGCGGAGAGGCCCGTTTGGCAGAATTCCGTGAAAATGCTGGAAAACCATGGTTGCCGCATGAATTCGCAAGAGCGCGAACACACGCTCTCTTGAAAACGCACGTTGCGAAACCATTTGTTTTTGCATGCTGTTTGGCACTCGGTTTTGAAATCGCTGCGACAACGAAGGTTTTCGACGGATTCTGGCATGCGCGCGCGACGACGCGCGCGTGCGCACGTCGTCCCACTCTTGCAAAAAGGATTTTTGCGACGGCACGCGCGCAAGGGCGTTCGAACGATTTCGACACGCACGCGCGCAAAACCCGCTGTGCAGCATATGCTACAAAATGTGGAAGAACGCATCGTTTTCTTAAGAACTCGCAAGAGCGAGCGCACAAGCTTTGTTTGAAAATCCGCGTTGCGAAATCATGCGTTTTGATATGTGTGTTTGACACTCGACTTTGAAATCGTTACGAAACGCCAGGGTTCTGAAGGATTTCAGCATGCGCGCGCGACGATGCTCGCGTGCAGTTCGTCGCATTGTTTTGCAAGGGTGCGCGCGTACAAATTGTTGCGGAGGCTGATGAGGGGATGATACTGGTTGGGCTGGGATGGTACGAGTTCATATTTAGGATGGACGATGGGGCAAAATCATATGTAAATTGCAATTCGAAAGAGGGAACCGATAATCCAAGGGGAGAGACACTGTTCTCCTTTCAGTAAAGAGAAACGACGAAATAGAATTTGAAATCCTCCACTCCACCGCTCATGTAAACATCCCACTCTCCCACACCCTCCCACCCGCAACTTGGTTGAGATAACCCAATCGGCCATGGATGCTGCTACTGTTGTGCGATTGCTGGCGCGTCTCTGCGGCCGCGCTGGCGCGCGCACGCTTCGCAGAGCGACCTGTTGGTTTGGCACAACTGGTGCGGCCGCGCTGACGCTTGCAGGTGGTAACTTCCCAACACATTTCGAGGCCGCGCTGGCGCGCGGGCACTTTAGTGCGGGTCGGTGACTCGGGCGGGTGCGATATCATGACGACGTCGACAACGGTGGCAAAGATGATGAGAATAGAGATGGTGGCGGCGATAATGACGATGACGACGGTAAGGCCAATGACGGCGACGATGCTGGTGACGACGATGACGACACTGCTGTCCATGTGTGGGTGATGAAGGTGATTATGCTGGTGACGGCGGCAATGGCGGCGATTGACGATGGCGATGGCGGCGGTGGTGCGATGCCGATGACGAGGGTGAGGAGGAAATGCGCGCGCTGAAGGCCAGGAATTCTGGCAAACTGCTCGATCGAAGACGAATGGCTCTCACATGCTGCTGCACAGCTCTGTTTCGAGATGCGTCGAGCAGCCCCGGCGTTGAGAAAGGTCTCGACGCGCGCTCGCAGCGGCGCGCGCGCGCGTGTGGCCCGCATGGCACTGCGCGCCGGATCAACGCGGGTGAACCGCGCGGTGACCTGAGAATGGCCATCGCTTGGACGTCCATTTCCTATGCTTTTTTCGGTTTCGTGCGCGGTTCTCTCGCCAAATGATCAAGGATGCTCCTCGATGGTCCTCGCCGAGAAAAAATGCACACATCCGAGCGATGCCAAGTGAGAATGCGGGCCCTGGGCGACTTTGCTAAATTCCAGGGCGACAAAAATCGGCACATGTCCACTGTTCCATGGCCAGGCCCATCCTAAGCCGAGCAGCGGCGCTTACGCCATGCCCCCCTGACTCAGCCACGAGGGCGCATATGCAGCTCCTGGGTTCGGGATGGGCCTGGCCAGGGTGGACATGTAAAGATCTCGTCGCCCGGAAAGTAAGACGGTGCCCAGATGGTATGAGCAAGCGCGCGCGGTCCTAACATGTGTAAGATTGGTGTCGGGTGGCGGAGAACGTTTAATGGATGATGCATCGTGAAAAGCCTGTAGAACTACGGTGTCGGGTATGGTTTCGACACTTGCACACGCGGTGTGGACGTCCTTGGTTCTGTGGCAGGGGAATATTGGAATATCTCACCAGCCCTTTACGTAGGTCGTGGGTGGTTTAGAGCGGCTCCTCGTCCAACCCCCTTTCTTCCTCTTCGGGGAGGGGCTTACTCCTCACCTCTCCCTCCCCCTGGACCTAGACGGGTGGTTCTGCAAGGCGTTGGAGCATCCAAGATTGCCTCGGCGAAGAGGCCAAAAGCATCTTCAATATACATGGCTCAAGTTACATGGTGCAATATACGCGGGACACTGTGGTATGTTGTGCACGCAACGGGGTGCGATCTGCGTGGTGCAATCTACAGGGCGCACTATGTGTATTCAAAATGTGGGTTGCAATCAATTTGAAAAGTTGAAGCAGTCAACCCCAGTGATAGAGGGAACGCTCCACCTACCCGTATCCTGCCAGCAATAATCAACCAGCGCAATGATTCGAGAATCCTTTTTCATGCAAATCCATGACTCGGGTAGGCGAATGATGACCGTAAACCACATCGACGACTGCGAGAATTCGATGACGATGGCAACGGCGCTGCTGACGGCAACAACGGTGACAACGCCGATGAGAAGAATGTTGATGATGACGATATAGATAACGATGATGTTGATGGTGGTATAGTGATGGTGACGATGGCAATGTGGTAGTTGATGGTGAGTACTAGTGTGATGGTAATACTGATGATGCTGATGATGACACTTATGATGATGATGGTGAGGATGATGATGATGATGATGATGATGATGATGACGATGATGGCGGTGGTGATGATTATGGTGATGATGCTAGTGGTGATGATAATGATGATGGTGGATGATGATGATGATGATGATGATGGTGATGATGATGATGATGATGGTGGTGGTGGTGATGACGATGGTGATGGTGATGATGAGGACAGTGGTGATGATGCTAATGCTGTTGATGTTGATGTAGATGCTGATGGTGACGATGATGATGCTGATGATGATGACGATGATGATGATGATGATGATGGTGATGATGATTATGATGATGATCGTGATCCCTGATGATATGACAAGTGTCTAAAATTCAGGCCGACTGTACTTCGGCACGGCACGGCTCCAGCGAGCACCCCCCAACCCTCCCCCCCTCCCCGCAGCCAGCCCAGCTCCTCCTCGCGCCTCACAGCTTCACCTCGCGCCACAAGTCCTCTCCCCGTTCCCCCGCCCGCGGCCAGCCTGGTTCCTCCTCCGCCTCCTCGCCCCTCCCAGCCAGCACATGTCCTCTTCGCCCCCCAGACAGCGCGCCCCCCCCACTTTATGCCAGCACGGCACGGCGCGGCACAGGAACCGTGCATTCCGCTCCCCCGCCCCCCAACCCCGCAACCAGCCAAGTTCCTCCCCCTCGCCCCCCCGCAGCGAGCACAGCTCCCCCCCCTCGCCCCCCAGCCAGCCCAGCTCCTTCTCCTCCTCCTCCTCCTCCTCCTCCTCCTCCTCCTCCTCCTCCTCCTCCTCGGTCCCCGCAGCCAGCTCAATTCTCGTCCGCCCCAAGCCAGCGCCCCTCCCCGGCCCCAACCACTATATTCGGGCAAGGCACGGCGCGGCACCAGCACCGCGACCCCTCCCCCCCCCAGCAGCCAGCCTCCCTCCTCACCTTCGCCCCCCGCAGCCAGCCCATATCATCCTCCTCATCATCCTCTTTCTCCTTCTCCTCCTCCTCCTCCTCCTCCTCCTCCTCCTCCTCCTCCTCCTCCCCCCCTTTCCTCCTCTGATTAGGACGAGAAATGATGATATGAGTATTCAAGTTAAGGTGCTCATGTTCAGAACACTGATGTTAGCAGTAGTAGTGTTCCTCGTATTCCTATTATTACTAGTAGTAGTATGAGTGTCTGTCTTCTTCGTCGTATTAATATTATTCTTAGGTGTCATATAATCATTATTAGCCGTATTAGTCTGCGTTTTCGTTGTATGCTTACTCTCATTCGGAATCGTATTAGTAGTGTTCGTCGTCCTAGTGTCAGTCCTCGCCGCTTGTGTTTGTATTAGTACTGTCAGTATTAACATTAATAGTGTTGCGAGCGTTATTCTTACGGTTCGCAATAATGTGCTACTGCTGCTAGTCGTAGTAATATTGTTCGTAGCAATTTTCGTATGTTCTTCCCCGACTTGATATTAATGCTCCTGTATTAGAAGTGTGGCGCCTCTTTTCCGTATTAGTACCATCATTGCTCGTCGTCCACTTAATGTGATACTTCCCATTGCTAGTATTAGTAGGGTTAGTAATATTATTCATACTACTTGTAGTGGTGTTATTATTAGTAATGTTAGTGGTTGTCGTAGCCTTCGTTTTGGTAGTAGTTGTATTTTCCGTGCTACTAGTATTAACATGCTGTTTCGTCTTATCAATGTTAGTGTCCGTTTTCGTTGTTTTATTGTAGTAGTGTGAGTATGCTTCTTAGTTGTCGTCGTATTGTAGTATTCGTGTTACCATTCGTACGATTCGTCTTCGTCGTATTCTTAAGCTTGTTATTCAAATTGCAATGAGTAGTAGTACGAGTATTATTCGTATCATTATCAGTAGTCTTACTAGTATGCTGACATTCGTAGCACTGCTAACACTATTAATAGTAGTACGAATAATGTTATTACTATTATTACGAATACTCTTATTTCTAATATTATTAGTCTTCTTGTTCCTCCTTCTCCTCCTCCTCCTCCTCATCATCATCCTTCTCCTCCTCGCCCCCAACCAGCGCGGCCTCTCATACACATCAGAAACACGATCAAGTCTGACTCCTTCTTGTCACCATTGACAGTCTTCCTACACTGACCTCTGGGCGTCTGCCCTGCAAACTCTGTGGCGTGAATTCGGCGCGGCGCACATCTTTAGCAGAATGACGAAATGCCGCTCGCGCCTCAGCGTTGCGCACACGCTTCCTCTTGTCAACTCGTCGAACGCGGGGCGGCACGCGGGCGAGACGTCGCCATCGCCGAAGCGCCGCGCACGGTCCTGGGGCCCGGCGGAGGCCCCCCCACGCAAAAAACTACAGACTACAGGGCAGTGTTTGACGCATCGGATTTTTTTTTATGTCGGATGTTTAATATATGATTAATGTATGAATAAATGTATGCATACATTCATCGTTGTTTTAAGAACTAAATCCCTGCATTTGTAATACATGACCCGCACGCGGAGCGCGTATTAAAAACGGCACTGTACCATCGTCTTGATCTCTTCGATGCGCTGGAGGTCGGGCATCGGCCCCCGCCGGCGGGAGGTCTCGGCGGCGAGCGAGGGGGGGAAGCGAGGAGACCCCGGGCCTGCTGACCAGGGGGGTCCAGCGCGGATCCGAGAAATCCGCGCGGACCTCCGAGTTGTTATGTTTTCATGTCACGTCTTGTTCCCCCAGAGAAGGAGATGGCATTCTCAGAAGGTGGCAGGGCCTCTGAACTCTCAGCAGGCCCGGGGACTCCTCGCTTCCCCCCCTCGCTCGCCGCCCGCAGGGGGGGGGCCGATGCCCGATGCCACTTTTTGTTCCCCTAATCTCACTCCCCCCCCCTCGCTCGCCGCCGAATGCCGCCGTCGCCGTCGCCGAGCTCGCCTTCAGAGCTGCGCCCCCGCTCGGGGCGCGGCGCGTGCCCCGCCCTGGCCCCCGCGAGAGCCCCTCCGGCAGCCTGCCGGCTGCGCGGGGGAGCTCGCGCCTGCTTCAAGGGGCCCAAGGACACACAAATCAATACACACAAATAAAAGGATTCCCCATATTTTCCCATATCTTCTGGGTTTCCGTCTTCCCGCCCAACTCCCATATTTCCCCATCTTTGCTGGGGAATCCACGATTAATTGTGTCTGTGTGTTTTTGTCCCCTCCTGACTTCTGCTGCCGCGACACCGCGCAGGGACTCCCTGCCAGCCCCCAGCCAACCAAATGTGAACCCTGCCTGGACCAGAAGACGAACGACACCACCCCACCTACGGCCTCAGGGGGCTCAGCGTATACCCGGCAACCCGGCGAGGGCTTCTGCGTGGCATGCGCTGCGGACCCCCGTGGGCCGAGGCGCAACATGAAGGGCCGTGGGTGGGATGGTGTCGTTTGCTTCTTGGTCGACTACTCCCTGCAGGTCGGACTTCCGAAACGCTGGCCCGAGCTCAGCATCCGAGAGGCGTCGGCAGCCGAGCGACTCCCGGCGGAGACAGCCCATACCTCTGCGTCGAGCAGCCCGCTTCTCGGTTCTTGTCGGCCCGTCCCTTGGTCCGAAGAAGTGTCGCAGTGGCCCGCACTGCCACGCAGGCGAATCGCCAGGCGTGGGACAGCCTTGCAAGCCCTCGGCGCTCCAGCGATCTCCTGACTTTGACCGTCGGCATTCCTATCGAGCGGACCCGCAGCGGTGGGGTTCGCAAATGGTCGCAGAGCCCTGCTTTCGCATGCGCGCGGCCCATGGCCTCCCTCGCCATGTCGTCGGAAGCGGGGCTGCGCAGCGCGCGCCAGTCCCGTCCAACATCCAGTTGTGCTGGCATCGGCTCTTGTGCTATGAGGGGCACGGTGATGGGTAGATCCCACTGACTTTCTGGAGCTGGCTAGCCTGATTCTTTCTACTCCTGATTATATTCCTTGCGCGTAGCCGTCTCGTTCTCATCCTCCTCTTCCCGGTGAGATGCGTCAATTACCATCTGTCCTGTACACGCTCAGCTTCACGACGAGTCGCCTGGGCTGCACCCTACACACCTATGTAGCCTATGTACGTAGAGCCTTGCCGCAACTGATTAGCGCACGCGCAATCCCATGCTAGCCAAGACTGAATAAAAATCAGTGCCGCCGGGGCTCTTTCCCCGGCGACCGCGACCTTGAATAAGAGGTTGTCCACAGGCGTGCCGCCTTCGGCACGCTGGGGCGCGTGAGAATGCCTGCTGTTGGTAGCAGGGTTAAGTCGGGCTCGTCCCTCTACAGGAGGAATATTCAAAAATACTCACAAAAAAAATGGGTACTATTTTTTGAATATGTTTTGACCGTTTTGGAATGTGTTTGGGGTATTCATTATTTTTCGTCGAAAATCCCCCCTGTAGGGGGACACGCCCGACTTAATAGCAGGGGTTCTACAGCTTTCCGTGTCCTCCCCCTCCTGCGCAGGCGGGATCTCGAGATCGCCGCCCACCCCACCCCCCCACCCCCCCAAAAAAACATGGGCCAAGACCGCCTGGAGAGCTCCAAGATGGCCTCGAGACCGCGTACAGTTCTTTCGAGATGGCGCGGGGCGTTCACATCTGCACGTCCGAAAGCCCCAAAGTCCCTTCAATCAGAACCACAGCAAAGGTACAACTCGTCACACAAGGCTGCAATTGTCACAAAGGTTGGCGGAAGATTCCGTGTCGAAACAAAGCTCTCGCTCTCGAATTCCTAAGAATTCGCGACCAGACTCTTGAAGACGAGCAATCCCTGCACCGATGAAGGGCGGGGACTTCTCACCCGGGGGCTCTGGCTGGAGATCCCCCGTGCCGTGCACTGGTCAGCAGCGATAAACCTTGTGCGGCAGCTGCCAGGGAAGGCGTGGGCGGCCCCGTTCTGAAGAGGGGGGGCTCTCGCCGCACACGCCTGTCGGGCACCCGGCTCCTGCCCTTCCCGCCTCGGTGGCACAGAAGTGCGGGGCGGCTCCCCTGCGGAAGACGGGGGGGGCCTCTCGCTGGACACGTCGGTTGGACGTCGGGCGCCTGCCTTGTTCGCAGGCCTGGGCGACTCGCCAGGGGAGGGATGCCAAGGCGGTGCCTCCTCCGAGCAGGGACTCCTCGCAGGAGCAGAACGAGCCCACGGGGTGCTCGTCTCTCGAGGGGCACTCGCTGCAGTGAAAAGGAGGGCCTGTGGGGACTTCGGAGGAGGAGGAGGAGGAGGAGGAGGAGGAGGGAGAGGGGGAGGGGGACAAGCTAGGTGCGCTCGCGTCATATCTGACATCCTACCCCTCCCTCCCATCCCTTACCATGGCGCAGATCCCCTCTCTACTCGCTCAGTCGGATGTCGAGCAGGGCAATGATGGGTACGCGATGCATTGTAGAGCACGGCATGGCATGGCGTAGAAGAGCACCGCAAAGCGTAGTATCATCTAGCATTGCAGTGATTGCCGTGGCGTGGCACGGGAAATGACGCCAGCGCTGCAGCGGGAGCAGGAGTCGAAACGAGCGGAAGCGCGGAAATGAGGCCAGTGCTGCAGCGGGAGCACGATTCGGAACGAGCGGAAGCACGGAAATGAGGCTAGCGCTGCAGCGGGAGCACGACTCGGAACGAGCGGGGCCCGAAAATGAGGCCGGCGCCTCAGCGAGAGCCGCATTTTGAAACAAAATGCAGGCGAAAACCCAACTCCCGGGAAACCTGTGTGTAAAAAACAGTACGCGGGGGGGGGTCGGACACTCCCAGGCCGTCATCAGGGGAAGAGGGAGAGTAGTATTAATATTGAGTAATTGTGGAGGAGGAGGAGGAGGAGGAGGAGGAGGGGAGGAGAAGGAACGAGGAGGAGGAGGAGGAGGAGGTGGAGGAGGAGGAGAGGAGGAGGAGGAGGAGGAAGAGGGGGAGCCAGAGGAGGAGAAGGAGAGGAGAAGGAAGAGGGGAGGAGGAGGGGAGGAGGAGAGGGGGGGAGGGGGGGAGGAGGAGGAGGAGGAGGAGGAGGAGGAGGAGGAGGAGGAGGAGGAGGAGGAGGAGGAGGAGGGGAGGAGGAGGAGGGGGGAGGAGGGGAGGAGGAGGAGGAGAAGGGGGCACACGGACAAGGAACCAGAGTACACCAAAGGTACACCAGAATACACTGGGGTATAAGGCTACTTCGGACGGGAGGGTGTATTCAGAGGCCCCCCAAATAGGGTCGGCGTAGATGTCTCGGAAGACCTCGCCGCATCGACGATGCATCGGCGATGCGGCCCGATCCTCCAACCCCATCTACTCCAACCCCATCCCGGAAGCCTAGAGTATTGCAGCATCGTGGATCCCTGGTCATCCGCCTCCTACTCCTCCTCCTCCTCCTCCTCCTCCTCCTCCTCCTCCTCCTCCTCCTCCTCTTCCTCCTCCTCCTCCTCCTCCTCCTCCTCCTTGCTGATTTGCTGCGCTGCTACGCGGGCACGGTGGCGGGCTTTGCCGCAGGCAACTGGATGAGAACAGCGTATCGGGGAGATCGGCGAGCGAAGAGGATGAATCGCACAGCCGTCCGAGAGGGAGACGATGATCCTGACACCCGCCAGATCCAGCGCCCCTGCCTTCCCCTCCTCACCCCTCTTCCCTCACGGCGGCAGGATCAGTCAGCATCGAATCGGTTAATCGGGTCAAATCGACTTGTGCATCGGATCGGGCTGCACCAGAACCGAATCGACCCCGATCGGCCGCGCCAGGATGCACGACATTGACATGCGGGCGTCGGGCCACCTCGGATGATCGGAGCATCGGAATCGAATCGGATCGGGCCTGCCAGAGTCGAGACCGGATCGAACCGACCGCACCGAGATGAACTTCGAGGGGGGGTGGGAGGGCGGATGAAGGGGGGAGGGAGACCAGGCCGTATAGAAAGCATGTGCCTCGAGACAGAACAGAGTAGAGGATCAGAACGGAGGTCGTGACGACGGGCCTCCTTCCAGGTAAGCCGACGAGCGCGGGAGCGGCGGACACGACTTGCAGCACGTGCTCCTCCTCGCATTCCTCCTCCTCACTCTCCCCTTTCCTCCTCATCATCCTCCTAGTCTCCTAGTCCCTCCCTCCCTCCCTCCCTCCCTCCCCTCCATCCCCTCCCTCCCTCCCTCCCTCCCGCCCTCCTCCTCCCTCCCTCCTCCATCCTCCCTCCCTCCCTCTTGCCCTCCTACCTCCTCCCTCCTCCCTCCTCCTCCTCCACTCCTCCTTCCTCCCATCCCTCATCCCTCCTCCTCCTCCCTCCTCGCTTCCTCCCTCCTCCCTCCACTTCCTTCTTCCTCCTTCTTCCTCCTCCTTCTCATCCTCCTCGCCGTCCTCCTCCCACTCCCTCCTCCCCTCCTCCTCCTCCTCCTCATCTTTCATCCTCCTCCCTCCTCCTCCTCCTCCTCCTCCTCCTCCACCCTCCGTCCCCCCTCCGTCCCCTCTTCCTCATTGCGTCCTCCCTCTAGCTTCCTCCTCCCTCTTGCTTCCTGCCTTCATCACGTCCGCCTCTTTCCTTCCCCCCTTACCACCTCCCCCCTTTCACCCTCTCTCCTCTGCATCCCCCTTTTCTTCGCTCCCGTATCCCTCCTCATCCTTCCTCCTCCTCCTCCTCCTCCTCCTCCTCCTCCTCCTCCGCCTCCTCCTCCTAGATCATAATCATCATCATCATCATCATCATCATCATCATCATCATCATCATCATCATCAGCATCATCGCATCAGCATCATCATCATCATCACATCATCCTCATCATCATGCATCATCATCATCATCTCATCATCATCATCATCATATCATCATCATCATCACAGCTCTACATTGCTCATCCTCATCCTCTCCTCATCCTCATCCTCATCCTCCTCCTCCTCCTCATCATCAATCACCACCACCACCACCACCACCATCACATCCATCATCATCATCATCATCATCATCATCATCAGCTTGCAGCAGCATATCATCATCACCATCATCATCAGCATCATCATTCAGCATCATCATTAGCATCAGCATCAGCCATCATCATCCCTCATCATCATCATCATCTGCATCATCATCAGCACCATCAGCATCATCATCATCATCATCATCGTCATGGTCATCGTCATCATCATCATCATCATCATCATCATCATCATCATCATCACCATCACCATCATCATCATCATCATCATCATCATCATCATCATCATCGTCATCGTCATCGTCATCATCATCATCATCATCATCATCATCATCATCATCATCTTCATCATCATCATCATCACCATCATCATCATCATCAGCATCATCGTCGTCATCGTCATCATCATCTTCATCATCAGCATCATAATCAGCATCATCATCATCATAATGATCATCATGATCATCATCATTATCATCATCATCATCATCAACATCATCATCATCATCATCATCCTCATCATCATAATCATCATCATCATCATTATCATCATTATCATCATCAGCATCATCATCATCAGCATCATCATCAGCAGCAGCATCAGCATCATCATCATCATCATCAGCATCATCATCAGCAGCAGCAGCATCAGCATCATCATCATCAGCATCATCATCAGCATCATCAGCATCATCAGCATCATCTTCAGCATCATCTTCAGCATCAGCATCAGCATCATCGTCATCATGATCAGCAGCAGCAGCATCATCATCAGCAGCATCATCATCATCATAGTCATCACCATCATCATCAGCATCATCATCATCGTGATCAGCATCATCAGCATCATCAGCATCATCATCGTCGTCATCATCATCAGCAGCAGCATCACCAGCATCATCAGCATCATCATCATCGTCATCAGCATCATCAGCATCATCATCATCATCATCATCAGCATCATCATCATACGTAGCCATTTTGGCTCAAGGAGCCACGCCGGTGTGGCAGCGGTTTCCCTGTTCGAGCTTCGCGCTGTTCGGGCTATTTCCTCCTCAGTTGGCCCGTTCGAGCCCCGCGCTGTTCGGGCATTCATGACAGTCGCGGCGCTGGACGCTGCTGCCGCCCTGGCACCGCTGGTTCGAGCGGCAGCCGAAGGCGCGGCAGCGGGGGGCGCTGCGAGTCACGGCATCGCGGCCGCCGTGGCCGCCGCGGCGCGCGTGGGAACTGAGCTGATCGGGGACTGGGCTGCAAATGGAGCTGGCGATGAGGAGAACGCCGAGCTCGCCCTGCGGCTTCGGGCCATCAGGCCAGCCCTGGCGCGCCTGATCCGCGGCGAGAGGGCTTCGGGCGCCGAGCGGGCGACGCGGAACCTCGGGGCCCACGCCTTCCTCGGTGAAGGCGCCGAGGTCCTCGAGGCCGCGCTCGAGCGGCCGCAGGCCAGCCAGCGCCGTGGGCGGTCTGGCGCCCTCGCCCCAAAGGATCTGGGGGCTCTAAGCCGTCCTCCCTCTGAGGCGGGATGGCGACCCAGCCTGGAGGCGAGGCGCCGCAGCATGGCGCCGCCCACAGTCGAGTGCGGCTACAACGGCGTTGCGAAGAACGACGATGACGGGCACCAGCAGCACGTGGACGAGCAGCAGCACGTGCAGCCGTTCAACCAGTACGAGATCAAGTACGGCGTCGGCGACGACGAGCTCGAGGGCTACGACAGCGATCGCGGGCCCGATGAGGTCAGGTTCGAGTCCAAGCCCGAGCTCGGCGAGTGTGCTGGCGACGGAGCGCAGGACGATGATCCCAGGCACGTCGACGACGACATCCTCGGCGACGCCTGCACGGGCGAGGACGGTGTCGGCTCGGGCGAGGTGCAGGCGCCCCTCGGCACACAGCACGACGAGCCGAGCGATGTGCAGGACGAGGGCGAGTACGAGACGTGCACGGACGCGAACCTGGGCGCTGGCGTTGGCGCGGCGTCGAGCCCCGCCAAACCAGAGTCGGTCAGGCGGCGGCGGAGGCGCGGCCGTCGGCCCACGCGGGAAGGACCGACGGCGTCGGCCGCCGTACCGGCGAGCGCACGGGCACTCAAGGCGACGGAGGCAGCCGAGCCCGCCACGTGCACAGCGTGGAGAACGGCTGCAAGGCGGGGGAGCGCCGCGACCCGCGGCACTGCCTTCGTCCTGGCGGATCGTGTGCGGTCGGCGCCTGAGGCGGTTCCTCCACCCCTCGCCACTGGCGCGCGGTGGTGGCAGTGGAGGCTCGAGGAGCTCGGGCGGGATGGCGGTCCGAAGGCACCCAGCGCCTGCCCGCCGACCACGGCGGTGAAGGGGGGGGAGTGCGAGAGGGACTCGGCCGATGATGATGAGGCTGCAAATGATGAGCCTCTTGGCAGCGACCCGTCGGAGTACGCTGTCAAGCACGACGGGCGCATGCAGCCAGGTGTTGCACAGCAGGACCTCCAGGAGAAGGTCGGGATCGGCTCCGCGGGCCCCACGAGGGAGGTGCACTTCGAGGAGGAGTGCACGTGGGCGGACTCCCAGCGGGTCCAGGAGCAGGAGTCGGAGGCCCAGGACAAGGCTGCGCGTGGACACCCAGGCGGTCTCCGAGCAGCAGCCCGACATCCCCCAACACCGCGGCTCCGAGCAGCCTGAGGAGCAGCAGCAGTTCCCTTCGGAGCGGGCGGAGCTCGTGGCGCTGCGGGCCAGATACAACGGGCTGATGGCTTGGGTTCGCGCCGCCTTGGGCGCCAAGCTGCGCGCAGCCCGCGAGGCGCGCGGCAGGCGCTGACGGGCGCGATCTGTCCGGACAACTTTCTCACATTTCTTCTGCCGCGCTCGCGCGGCATCTGCCTTCATGTAGTTGTGGCACCCTGCGGCTCGGGACCCATCGGTCTGCCGAGCGCGGTGCCGTGTGCTCGTGGCGCCAGGCGAGTCCGAGGATCACGAATGCCTGCGACGAGCTTGCGAGCTTCGAGGGGAGAGAGACCCCGTGGCGTAGGCCGTACCCCTCGGGGCTCGGCACACGTCAGGGTTCACTCACTCCTGCCCCTCCTGGGCTCGCTGCGCTGCTCTGTCCATGCCGTTTGGCACGTCAAGCGGCGCTTGCGTTCTGCAGCCTTGGTGCGTACCAGCCCGCCTGTCTTGTGCACTGTTGTCGCGCCAGGGCGGAGGCCGAACCGCGGTGGTAGGTGGCTTGCTACCGACTCTCTGTATCGCCTCCGAACGCCATCGCAGAGCAAGGTTGTCCAGTGGGCGGCCATGGCCTTGGGGACTGTGTTTCTCTGCTTTGGCGCGTGTGTGCTGCTGTAGCGGGCTGAGTCGCCGTGACTGCTCGGATGCCGTACTACCGCTTGCTTCGGCTGGGGCGGTGGGCGGCCTCTTGGCACTCCGGTGAATCTGCGAGGGTGCGCTGAGGCGCACGAGACCGAGCGTTGCCGCCGAAGGGCCAGAGGAAAACACTTCGGTCCGAGGGGCAGTACGAGCTATAAGCTCCTGACCTCTTTAGACGCGTGTCATCATCATCAGCATCATCCTCATCATCACCATCATCATCATCATCATCATCATCATCATCATCATCATCATCATCATCATCATCATCAACATCATCATCATCATAGTCATCATCATCATCATCATCATCATCATCATCATCATCATCATCGTCATCATCAGCATCACCACCATCATCATCATCATCATCACCATCATCATCATCAGCATCATCATCATCATCATCATCATCGGCAGCAGTATCATAATCATCATCAGCAGCAGCAGTCATCATCATCATCATCATCACCATCAGCATCATCATCATAATCAGCATATCGACATCATCCTCATCATCAGCAGCAGCAACAGCATCATCATCCGCAGCAAAACGATCGTCAACATCATCATTATCGTCATCATCAGCATCAGCATCAGCATTAGCATAATCATCATCCTCATCCTCATCATCATCAGCAGCATCATCATTATCATTGACATCATCATCATCAGAATCAGCAATATCATCATCAGCATCAGCATCATCCTCGTCATCATCATCATCATCATCATCACCATAATCATCATCATCAACATCATCATCATCACCATCATCATCATCATCCGTAGCCATCATCATGATCATCAGCAGCACCAGCATCATCAGCATCATCACCATCATCATCATCAGCATCATCATCAGCATCAGCATCATCGTCATCGTCAAGGTCATCACCATCATCAGCATCAGAATCATCATCATCATAGTCATCATCAGCATCAGCATCATCAGTATCAGCATCACCACCACCATCATCATCATCAACAGTATCAGCATTATCATCAGCATGATCGTCATCATCATCCTCAGCAGCAGCAGCATCATCATCAGCAGCAGCATCAGTATCAGCATCATCATCAGCATCAGCAGCATCATAATCACCAACATCATCAGCATCATCAGCATCAGCATCACCACCACCACCACAATCATCATCGTCATCATCATCATCAGAATCAGCATCATCGTCATCATCCTCATCATCAGCAGCAGCAACAGCATCATCATCCGCAGCATCACGATCGTCAACATCATCATTATCGTCATCATCAGCATCAGCATCAGCATTAGCATAATCATCATCCTTATCCTCATCATCATCAGCAGCATCATCATTGTCATTGACATCATCATCAGAATCAGCAATATCATCATCAGCATCAGCATCATCCTCGTCATCATCATCATCATCATCATCATCAGCATCATCATCATCATCATCATCATCATCATCATCATCATCATCATCATCATCGTCATCATCCGCATCATCATTATTATCATGCTCGTCATCATCATCATCATCATCAGCAGCAGCAGCAGCATCAGCATCATCATCCTCGTCCTCGTTCTCCTCCTCGAACTCCGCCTCCTCCTGCTCCTGCTTCTCGTCCTCCTCCTCCTCTTCATCATCATCCTCCTCCATCCTCCTCCTCCTCCTCCTCCTCCTCCTCCTCCTCCTCCTCCTCCTCCTCCTCCTCCTCCTCCTCATCTCCTACTCCTCCTCCTCATCAACACCATCCTCCTCCTCCTCCTTCTCCTCCTGCTGCTCCTCCTCCTCACTTTCAGTTGATTCCTCCTCCTCATCCTCCTCCTCCTCACCCTCCTTCTCACCCTCCTACTCACCAACCTCCTCCTCCTCCGCTTTGCTCCTTCTCCGCCTCTCCCTCCTCCTCCTCTCCTCCTCCTCCTCCTCCGCCTCCTCCTCCTCCTCCTCCTCCCCTCCTCCTCCTCCTCCCTCCTCCTTCTCCCCCTCCTCCTCCTCCTCCCCCTCCTCCCCCCCCCATATCCTCCCTCTCCTTCCCCTCCTCCTCGTCCCCCTCCTCCTCCTACTCCTCCTCTTTCTCCTCCTTTTCCTCCTCCTCCTCCTCATCCTCCTCCTCCTCCATTCCATTTCCTTGTAAATAACTTCTCCCTGTCGCACCCCGAGGCCAGTTTTCAGGGCGGGCCGGGCGTTTCGCCTAAGAGTTCCTCACCATTTATGACTCGGAAGCTTAAAAATTGGCAACAGCTTCACAGATGGAGGGCGGGTGGTTTTCAACATGTGGCTCTCGCCTTAGCGCCGCGTACACTCGTTCTAAAAAATTGCAAGAGCTTCACGGATTGAGGATCACCCGTTTTCAAAATGTGACTCTCGCCTTAGCGCCGCGCACATTCGTTCAAAAAATGTGCAAGAGTTTCATTTCACGGATTGGGGGCGGCTCCTTTTCAATATGTGGCTCTCGTCTTAGCGCTGCGCACATTCGTTCATACACATTGCAAGAGTTTCACGCACTCCCACGATCAACGTACCAGAAATTGTGTTGTGGGAGGATTGGATTTTGCGGGTGCAACAGCTACGTTGATTCGCGGTGTTGGAATCCCAAGAATGGCGTTCTGGCACGATCCAGGATCGTCAAGACGCAATAGTCAGGTTGATCCGTGGCGTGAAATCCCGAGAACAATGTTTTGGCATGCTTCCGGGTCTTCAAGCGGTTGTCTTCCAACGAATCAGATCCGAAAAAATGGGAATGACCGTTGTAGGGGCCTATGAAGAGGGAGCTTGGAGGGAGGGTGTATTCCAGCATCGTTGGTGGATCTTGGGTTTACACTGGTCCTCCTCCTCCTCCTCCTCCTCGTCCTCCTCCGCATCCTCCGCCTCCTCATCCTCCTCCTCCTCCAGCGATCCTGAGTTTCAAGCCCCCACCCTGAGTTTCGACATCCCGATCCTGGGCCCAAGGTCGGCCTTGACACGGACGGACGGCGCGGCGCGGGAGGGAGCGCGCGCGCGCGAGGGAGTGGACCTCCGACCTTATGAAGGCCCTCGGGCCGCACGCGCGGAGGGCCCTTTGGATACCCTCCCGCCTTGTGTTGCATCCTCGGGGGGGACCTCGCCTGTCTCATCGCGCCAGGCATTCCGTGTCGAATCCGCGTGGAATCCACGTCGAGCGCCCCAAATCCACGCCGAGTCCATGGAAAGGTCCCCCGAGTATGCAGACTGAGCCACGTTCTGAGCCCCCGAATCCTTCCAACAAGCACCCCGCCTTCTCAGAATGACCGCCCCCCTCGCCCCGCCCCCCCCCCCCCCAATGCGCGCCGCCGACAGCCCGCGATACGCCATGTTGATAAGGCCGCCAGCCGGCGGCCAGAGACCTAGACCTATTGCCGCTTCGAGCGAAGCGAGGCACGAGACCCAAAGCTGTCGGGAGGGCGCTGGACAGCGACCTCCCAGATGGGGGCTCCGCCCACCAAAGTACTGCGACGACAGGCCCGTTGACTGGGGGTTCCACTGAGGCAATGCCGCAGAAGGGCAGCGACTGGCGGGGGGCATTTCGCCGCACAACGCCGACAGAGCACGAAGGGCAGGCAGGAGCAGGAGAGGGAGAAGGAAAAGCATCCTCATCCTGCTCCTCCTCCTCCTCCTGCTCCTCCTCCTCATCATCTTCCTCCTCCTTGTCCTCCTCCTCCTCCTCCTCCTCCTCCTCCTCCTCATCATCATCATCATCAGCAGCAGCAGCATCAGCAGCACCATCAGCATACGCATGCGCATCAGCAACATCATCATCATCATCATCATCATCATCATCATCATCATCATCACCATCATCATCATCATCATCATCATCATCATCATCAGCATCATCATCATCATCAACATCATCATCATCATCATCATCATCATCAGCATCATCATCAGCATCATCATCATCATCATCATCATCATCATCCTCATCCTCATCCTCATCCTCATCATCATCATCATCAGCAGCAGCAGCAGCAGAATCATCATCAGCATCATCATCAGCATCATCATCGTCACCATCACCATCACCACCATCATCAACATATTGATCATCATCAGCAGCAGCAGCATCACCGTCATCATCATCATCATCATCATCATCATCATCATCATCATCATCATCATCATCATCACGACCACCACCATCATCATCATCCTCATCATCATCATCAGCGAAAACATGTTCATCATCATAACTATCAGCATCAGCATCAGCATCAGCATCATCATCCAAATCATCATCATCATCATCATCATCATCATCATCATCATCACCATCATCATCAAGATCATCATCATCATCATCAGCAACAGCATAGTCCTCGTCATCATCAGCATCCTCATCATCACCATCATCATCACTATCAGCATCATCACCAGCATCAGCATCATCATCAGCAGCAGCATCATCAGTATCATCAGCATCATCAACATCATCATGATCATCATCCGCATCAGCGTCAGCATCATCAGCATCATCATCAACATCATCATCACCATCACCATCACCATCACCATCATCAGCATCAGCATCAGCATCAGCATCATCATCATCATCAGCAGCAGCAGCAGCCATCATCATCATCATCATCATCATCATCATCATCATCATCGTCATCATCATCAGCTGAAGCATCATCAGCATCACCATCAGCATCAGCATCATGAGCAACAGCATCAGCATCAGCATCAGCAGTAGCCTCATCATCACCATCATCAGCATCATCATCACCATCACCATCATCACCATCATCATCGCCATCATCATCACCATCATCATCACCATCATCAGCATCATCAGCATCAACATCAGCATCAGCATCATCATCAGCAGCATCATCAGCATCATCATCGGAATCATCATCAATCATCATCATCAGCATCATCAGCATCATCAGAATCAGCATCAGAATCATCAGCAGCATCATCATCAGCAGCATCATCCTCAGCATCATCATCATCACCATCAATCATCACAATCCTCATCAGCATCATCATCAGCATCAACAGTATAATCAGAATCATCATCATCGTCATCATCCTTCCTTGTCCTTCTAGATAGCTCGCCCCTGTCGCACCCGCAAGGGTGGCGGTAGGGCGGGCCAGGCGTTTCGCCCGAGACGTCCTCACCATCTGTGATCCTGAAGCTGGAAACTCGCAACAGCTTCACGGATGGAGAGCGGCCCGTTTTCAAAATGAGGCTCTCGCCTCAGCGCCGCGCACGTCCGTCTGAAAAGCTTGCTACCGCTTGAAGAAATGTGGCTCTCGTGTTCGCGCCGCGCACAGTCGTCTTAAACATTGATGTGGTTCTCGCCTTCGCGCTGCACGCATTCGTCGCATTCTTTCCAAGAACTTGAAAGATGGAGGGCGGGTGGTGTTCAAAATGTTGCTTTGGCTTCAACGCCGCGCGCATTCTTTTTTAGACGTTGTAACGGTGCTAATCATGGAAGGCGATTATGTTTCAAGTTGTGGTCCTCGCTCTGGCACGATTTCGGACTTTCAAGACGCAACAGTCATACTGATTTGCGATGTTGAAGTCCCAGGAACGGCGGTTTCGCACGATTTGGGACTGTCAGAACGCACCAGCCACCTTAGTTCGCAGCGCTGAAGTCCTAGCAATACTGTTTCGGTACGATTGAGTCTCACACAACTGTTTTTTCAATGGGGCACTTCCCGCAATGAACATCAATTGTTGGAGGGACTTACGCAGAAAGAACTCGGAAGGAGCGTTTATTGCAACATCGTTGATGCGTTTTTGGTTTACACTCGTCCTCGTCCCCCTATTCCTGCCTCCTCTTTCCATGCCGAAACCGTACGAGGCAGATTCCAATAGCGACCCGCCAGTTCCTGTTCGAGAAGGTTCCCAGACAGGCTATCCAGCGATTGCGCTCCAATGGAAAGATGCGCGCCAAATTCAAAGCTTACATCGCGTGTCCGATAGCTTTCGCGCCTTGTGTTCAATCACGTCCATGGCGGCGGCGGTAGAGCTTTTTCTGGACTGACACAGCCTGGCGGTGGTGTCCTGCGCGGACACCATCTGCACGTGAAGATGTTGCAGGCAAATATGAACAGGCATTCCCTGTCAAAAACAATGGGGGAGGCGTGCCGGCGGATGATTTCCAGGTCCAACCTGAGAATGCTCAGGTCGATTAGACTCCAGTGACTCCAGTGACGCTTCTTTATTTAATTTATTCCCCATTAGGCGGTGATCAACGTACTAAGAAAAAACTGAAAATCTACCCATGGGACGGTTGCGCCGCATCACGCCGTTGGCGGGCCCCGTGATATTGTGCGGAGACCCACGCGCCGAAAAGAGCTCGCGTATCTTAACTCATCTGCCCGGACATGCCGATTCACGACGCGCACTCACGGCGATTATCATGTGTTGAGGTTGTTGCGCGCTTTTGTCCCGCGGAACTTTCGTCCACGATCAGTAAGCGACTCTCAACACACACATAATTCACAAAAGCCTTCCGCCAGCCTGACCAGAAGTCGGACCGCGGCTGGAATGTGTTTGACAAGCGGCGGAGGACCTGAAGGGTCAACACCCCAAACTCAAAGGAATCGCCCTGGTGAAATTTAGTTTTGAGTTCCACGCGCCCCAAAGACCTCACAGAGAGGAACAGACGCCCACCTGCTAAGGGGACGAGCAGGGGGCCCCTGGTGGAATTTAGGCCACCATTTTTTCTAATGCGACATCGAACTTTTTGCCCGGGCACTTGACCGTGCGGCGGCCCAGGTGGGGCGGTCCCCAGCTCGACCAGGTACGGCAGGTTTGTTTGGTGCTGGCTTCTGCCCGATGCCCGCCCCTGCTTGGCCGTGGCTGGCAGTGCCCTCCATCGGTCCCGCGGTCGAGCCGTGTGTGCTGGATCCCAGCTCTTTGCCTGCCTGGCGTTGAAGCGCGGGCTGCAGCCGCGTCACCAGATCCGCGGTTGGCCACAGCAGGCGTTCCAATAGACTGCCAGCGGTGTTTACCTGCCTGGCCTGCGTCAGCAGGCGAGTCCAAGGCGAAGAACTGTTTGGAGTGTCCTGGGTCTTTTCAGACGACAGTGGCGAATCAGGACGAGCATCGAGATGTCACGCCTTGTAGACAGAGGCGTGAATTTGAAACCCTGGAGCGCCGACGCCCTATTCGTCCAGGCCGCCTCGGTCAGCTTGTCCTGGACGTGATCCAACACTTCCAAAGCCAGCCTGCAATTGTGGTAAATGATTTGGCGGTCCAAAGCTCGATGACAGGCAAACTCGTGTGTCACGAAGGAGGGCAATATGGCGCCTGCATTGTATCTACGAGATGTTACGACCGCCTCAGGCTTCCACCGATAGTCATTGCCAGGCACACCACGGAGTCCTTCACTGTCAGCGTCGCATCAAAGTACACACCTAACAGATCGAACGAGTCGTCATGCGGATGTGATACGGACATAATGTGTTTGTATTATCTCCCAGCGTCGAATGAAACTAGACTCGCCTGGCCCCACTCGTGCAGTCCCCCAGGGCAAACGGCCGTGTCGAGGAGGATGGCGCCTTGTCGCATCTTTGGATCGTACCCCCTCATGAAGCGTTGAGGTCGTCATCCCACTCCCCTCCTCCTCCTCCTCCTCCTCCTCCTCCTCCTCCTCTCCTCCTCTCCTCCTCCCTCCTCCTCCTCCCTCCGCTCCTCCTCCTCCTCCTCCTCCCTCCTCTCCTCCTCTCCTCCCCAACCTCCTCTCCTCCTCATCCTCCTCCTCCTCCTCCTCCTCCTCCTCCTCCTCCTCCTCCTCCTCCTCCTCCTCCTGCCCTGCCTCATCCTCCACCTCCTCCTCCCCAGGCCCAAGTCTCGGCCACTGGGTCGCGCCCGCCTGCAGGAATCTCGCCCCCAGCGTGGAGGGGAGGGCAAGAGGGGGGAAGTTTCGCGATACAGCCGGTCCGTATCAGAAGGATGCACGACAAGGATGCAAGGGCCTTGGACGCCCATGTCGAAGCTTCTCGAGCGGGGCGCGGCCGACGAAAGTGGCCAAGGATGGACCGAGGAGGCAAGGATGCAAGGGCACCCTTGGGGCAGGTTGCCAATCCTTGCTGCGCGGGTTGACTGTAGAGGGGAGCGGGAAGGCGAGGGCGGGCGGGGGGGGGGTCAGATTGAACGAGGTCGCGGTGGAGCGCCACGCCAGGCAGACCTTGGAACACGAGGGGCCCTAACGACCGAATCGGTTGACCAAAGGCGCCGCGCGAACGCGCGCGCTGAAGGCCCGAAGAGTCCGACGGGGGCCGACCAAGACGGCACAACGGGCCCGAAGAACAGCGGAGGAATAGCATCGCAGGAACAACGACAACGATGGCAGGATCACGCCGTGCTGGCATGCGCGCTGGCTGCTGACGCCACGAGGACCGCTCAGCACTCGACGACCGCAGCATTCAGACAGGTGGGAGTCGAGGATGGACGGCTCCAAGCCACTCAGGGCGTTCGACCTTGAGTGTCCGCGCCCCGGTCGCTGGCGCGTCGACGCAGCGCGGGTCTGCCTTACACGGATGAGCCACTGCGATTGCCCCCCCTCATCCTCGGCAACTCTCGCATCACGACGAGTCGAAGTCAGTCGCCCCGGGCAGCCCACAGACCACCCCAACCAGCCCAGCCAGCCGACCCCGCCTGCCTCCGCCGCCTGCCCTCGCATCCATGAAAATTGATCAGACCCCCCCCCAAAGATTCAGCGAGACGGCGGAACAGGGAAGACAACTACAGGTAGATACGGGGACCGCCCCTGGGGGCCTCGGCACCAGAGGCAGTCGGGGCTCTAAATCGCGACGACGACGACGACGACGAAGGCAAGGAGGCGCAGGAGGAGAAAGGACCACTGTGCTGCAGGGAGGACGCCTCCAGGGCCCGACGGCGCAGAGCAGAGGCTGCGGAAAAAGCACGAGCACGAGTCACCTGAGGTTTCGCCGCCATCCAGGATGACGAGGGAAGCACAGGAGCAGGAGGAGGAGCGGGAGCGCAAGGCATTGTCGGGGCAGAGAGGAGAGTACCAATCAGGTTGGGCAACCGCGATGGAGGATGGGGGGAGGAGGGAAGGCGGGAGGGGGGAGGGGGGGTGAGGACGGAGGAGGAGAGGGGGGAGAGACGGCCAGGGGGGGGGGCGATGAGGGCAGAAGGGGAAGAGCCAAGGGGAAGGTAAGACGGGGCCCACCGCAACGCTGCGCTGCAAACCGCCAGACCACGTCGCACCCCAAGAGAGGTGCAGTCAGTAGGTCCGAATTCCGAACTGGCCGGCGTGGCGGGGCTGCCACTGCAGAACACATAGAATCCGCCGACCCCGGAGGGGTGCGGGCCACACTGACTTGTCCCTGGATCGCGGATCGGAAGAGGCGATCCACAGCAAATCAGAATCGGTGGCGAGCGAGGGGGAGAAGTTAGAAGGAGAAGGCCTTCTCAGAAGGCTCGGAGGTCCCCCGGCCTCCTGAGAAGTTGTCTAAACCTTCCCCGAAGACCAAAAAAACATCTCAGAAGGCGCGAGGGCTTCTGGGAAGTTCCGCCGCCTTCTGAGAATGCCTTCTCCTTCTCGCTTCCCCCCCGCGCTCGCCGCCGACAGAGGAGCTCGGAGTGGGCGCGGCACGGCTGGCGCTGTGGCGCGCGGCGCGCGGCGGACCTCCCCATACTGAAGTGGCCTTCCGCAGTGTGAGGTACGCGGGGCGGGGGTTCATCCACGCCCACCGCCTGGAGCCGACGTCCTGGTGCTCCCGCGGGCGGTGGACGTGGGCACGCTTGGCCACCCCAGGGCCCGAGCACATCCCTGGCCTCTGCCCGCCGACGCCCCAGGAGGTCGACCCCCCCGGCGGCGGTTATGGGCAAGGCCCCGCCTCTCGGAGGACAGCCGTGGGCCGCTGCTGCGAGCAGCAGCGGGCCCAAGGTCGAGCCCGAGGCGCCCCCAGGGCGACGCGCCTCCCTCCGCCCCAGGGGCGTCTTGGGCTCGACTTCGGGAGGAGCTCCAGGCCAAGGGCCCCAAAAAAACACGGCCTGCCTTCGCGCCAGATGGTGTCACCGGGCCTGTCCTCTCGCCTCGTGCCTTCTGAGCTCGTGCCCTCTGCACCTCCACGCTCCCCCTCTTCCGCGGCCCTCGCTGACCCGCACAGCCTTCGGACGTGCTCTCCTTCCCCGGCCTCGGCCTCGCTCCCTCGTCGACCAGATCTTCTTTCTCCAGTGCCTGGTCCTTTCTCCCACGTCGGACAAGTCCCCATGTCTTGGCACCCTTCCCTTTCTCTCCCGTCTCCTCTCTTCCCCGGTCCATTGTCGTTGCCCGTAGGTCCGCCCACACCCCCTTACACGTAGGACCCCCGCCTCTGAAAAAGACGGCGACACATGGAAGCGAGAATACGATAAGTGTTGCATGATCTAGGCCGTCGCATTTTCTCGATACATGTATATACGCATGCACACACGTATACATATATATATATATGTACACACATGCATGCGTGCATACCTGAAAGCATGCACACATACATGCATACATGCGTGCATGTATACATGCATATAGACATACATACATACGCACATGCATACCTAAATACAGTTATACATACATACATACGTACAAACATACACCCATACATGCATTCATACATGCATGCGTACATGCATGCATGCATGTACATGTATATATATATATATATATATGTATAGATAGATAGATGTATATGAGTGTGTGCGTATAAACACACATAAACATGCATGTACGCATGCATACATACATACATACATATATACATACATACATGCATGCATGCACGCATGCATGCATACATACATACGTACATACACGCATGCATGAATGCATGCATGCATGCGTACATACATACATACATACATACATACATACATACATACATGCATACATACATGCATGCATGCATGCATACATACATACATACATACACATACATGCATGCACGCATGCATACATACATGCATGCATGCATGCATGCATGCATGCATACATACATACATACATACACACACATGCATGCATGCATGCATGCATGCATGCATACATACATACATACATACACATATACATACAGACATACATACAGACATGCATACATACATACATACATACATGCATACATTCACCCGTTCATACACACATACATACACACATACATGCATGCACGCATGCATACATACATATATGCATACCTACAAGTCGGCATGCATATCAGCATACACGCACATGAATATCTACACACCTACATACAAACGTACATACATACGTACGCACGCACATAGATACATACATACATGCATTCATGCATACATGCAGGCCTGCAAACATAAACACGCATGCATACATGAATACGTGCATGCATACATAGATGCATGCATACCTATATGCATACATACAGACGTACATACATACATGCATGCATACATGCATGCACATGTACAACAATGCATGCATACAAACATGCATACTTACCTACCTACATACATACGTACGTACAGACAGACAGGCAGGCAGACAGACAGACCTACACACCTATGTACATGCATACATGCATGCATACATACATACATGCATGCATACGGGTACATGCATACATATATACATATATACATACATACATACATACATACATACATACATACATACAAACATACATACATGCATACATGCATACATGCATACATGCATACATGCATACATGCATACATGCATACATGCATACATGCATACATGCATACATGCATACACATACATTGATTGCATCACATTACAATATATTACATTACAGTACATTACATCACATACACACATAGATTGTATGTTGACGAGCAGGCATGCATGCATGCATGCATACATGTGTACATACACACGTATGTGTAGGCATGTATCCGTATGTGCGCACATGTAGATGCGTGTGATCGTATAACGTCCATGTCCTACCTTGTAACATGTTGGCTTATGTTCTGGCACATTCCAGCCTCTGCTGTAGATCCGTGTTCCTTCCTCTTGGCGACTCCCACGTCAGCCCCACGCATCCATTACACATCTGAACCGCCCCCCATCCACCCAACAAATAAGACGATGACCAAGACGAAGACGAACGAAGACGAAGACTGAAAGCAAAGACAAGTAAGGCAAACAAGCAAAAAACTATCATGAAATGGCAGGAATGCAGCGTCAAACAACAAGGACAATTGCCGGACACCAACGCAGTGACGCGGGGAAGCTGACACCGTCTCTGGCGATATCCCTCCCATCTCTCCCCGTTCCTCCTCCATCATCCCTCGTACTCCCCTCCCTGCACCTCCTCCACCCTCATCCAGCCTCCTCTCTGCCCCCCCCCTCCGCCCCCACCTCCTCCCCATCCCTTCCTCCCTCCCTCTTCCCATTTCCCCTCCGCCCCCTGCCCCCCCCCTCTCTGCCCATCTCTCTCCTACTACTCCTCATGTCCCTCACCCTTCCCGTAGGCGTGGTCCTGGTCGAGCTGATTGGAACCGTTGTCAACCACGCCCTCCGCTACCCTCCTCCCTCCCTCCTTCCCTCCCTCCTCCACCCTCCTCCATCCTCCTCCCTCTTCCCTCCCCCCTCCCTGTTCCCCTCGTCCTCCGTCTCCTGAGAGTCGACATGCTGCACATGTCTGGAGGGTGACATCGCTAACGGTGTCGTTCGGATCTCGGCAGTGGAGGCAACAGCCTTCGGACTAGTGTACACACCCGCCGGCGAAGCGATATGCAAAGAGATCGCGACATGGGAAAGTCGCCCCATGTAGGCGGAGCGCTCGCACCAGGGAGCACTCCTCCAAGCCTGCCCCTCCGTCTCGAAACCCCCATCACTCATCCTGTTCATCCTCTTCTTCCTCCTCTTCCACCTCATCCTCATGATCCTCCTGCTCCTCATCCTCATCCTCATCCTCATCCTCATCCTCCGCCTCCTCTTCTTCCTCCTCCTCCTTCTCCTCCTCTGGTGTCGAGGGCATACATCCTTCCTGACACCCGCAATCAATGCATGTTCTGCGTCGACACATCAGTGGGCTCACTCTGGGGCACGATGCGTGTGAGAGGGGGGCCAGAAAGGGCCGGTGGGAAAATGCGGGCGCTCTCGCCAGAGACGTAGCGGAACCCATAGATGGGGGGGCGCGTTAGCTAGAGTTGCAGGTTTGAAGGGGCCCTGGGACACACAAATAAATACACACAAATAAGAGGAATCCCCATATTTTCCTATGTTTTCTGGGTTTTTGTCTTCCCCCTCACTTCCCATAATTATGTTCCTATATTTCTGGGGAATCGACGATTCATTGTGTCTGTGTGTTTCTTTTCCTCCTGAAGGTTGGGCTCCCAGTGGGCCAGGATGCGCGTGGGAGGCGTGCCGAGGTGGGCGGGCGGGCGCACGCGGGCGCCCTGACCAGAACTTCTGGTAAGCCTCCTCGCACCGGAGCCAAGCTGCAGCTCCCTGCGGGCGACGATCTGTGAGAGGAGTGTGCCAGATTGCCCGAGGTTAGACGCCGCCAAGACTGGCTGACAGGGTCACAAGAGAGACTCAGGATGGACCAAGAGAGCCCAGAGGGCTCCAAGATGGCCAAGCGCCAAAGACGCTCCTGGTGGGCCTCAAGAGGACCCCTGAGAGGACCCCACGATGGCAAGATCCTTGGTTACCCTTCCCTCGAAAGATCTTAGCACTGCGATGCTCTCATCGCTCGAAAGCAAGTCTCCTGAGCAATTTTTCACTCTCGCATTCTCGGATTGGCGCCACTCCAAAACGGCCCAAGGGGCACCCACAAAGTGGCCCCAAAAATATATGTTGTCCACTTAGAGGCCTCCTAGATGGGGTCCGAGTAAATGGGGTCGGAGGATCGCGCCGCATCACCGATGCATCAACGATACATCAGCGATGCATCGGCGATGCATCCGCGACGTCGGCGATGCCTCGGCACCGTCGGCGTGCAAAAAGTCGGGCTCCACATCGACCCGCATCGGCGATGCATCGGCGATGCGGCGCGATCCTCCGACCCATCTACTCGGACCCCATCTGGGAGGCCTCGACCGCTCGAACCCCCGCGTGCCCCGAGGAGCAGCACCCTGGGCGCCCGAGAGAAGCTCCCAAGCGGCCCCGACGAGGCGGGAGAGACCCCGGAGAGAGGCCGAGGATGCATTTTGATCCACGGCCCGGCCGCGGGGGCGGGCGGGGCCGAGTGGCCGTGCTGCATTGAAGGGGCCCCAGGACAAATAAATACGCACTAATGACAGGATTCCCAATATTTTCGGATGTTTTCTGAGTTTTTGTCTTCCCCCCCACCTCCCATGTTGTCCCATATTTTCCTGGGGATCGACGATTAATTGTGTCTGTGTGTTTTTTTCCCTCCTGATACATGTGCCCGCCACTCGGCAGAAGCAAGTAGAAGCATAGAGTAAGGAGGCGGATATAGAGCAGATTGGCTTCGGGCCCGCCCAGAGAACAGCAAAGATCAGCAAAAGCAGATCGGTCGTTGAAACAGGGAGGCGCTTGAAATAGCTTGGAATCTGGGAATCCAAGAACACCTGCTTTCCACGACCGGCGTGTATGTGTCTACATCTATCTATATATATAAATGCACATACATATACATGTGTGTATGTTCCTCGTCTAATACTTTTACAAGCCGGGGGGGGGAAAGCCCCCACCCCCCTCCCAAACTGGACCCCCCAGGATCGCGGGCTTCTGGCCCCCGGATATCCTTGCCAAAGGTCCCCCGGCTCGTCCCGGACCTCCCAGGGCGATTAGCTGGGTCCTGCAAGCAGGCCCCAAGCGATCAGAGCGGTGATCAGAGAGGCCGAAGAGAGACACAAGACAGCACAAGAGCAGATGGCCTCCAAAGGCCCCCAAGACGGCCCAGGAGGCCCTCAACAGGGCTCCCAGAACGCAAACATCGCCTCATTCCCCTCCAGAAACCTACCTTTTGAAAACATTCGCTGTTCGGGTCTTAGCAGCGTCGAAAACGGCCAAGAAGGCCTCCGGTTTCGCCCCAAGACGGCCCAAGAGACCCCCACGAGAGCCTTTAGACGGCCTGGATGGCCCCAAGACTGCCCAAGGAAGCCCCAAATGCACCAAAAAGAAGCCCAACAGGCCCTTATCAGAGCGGTGATCAGAGAGGCCGAAGAAAGACCCAAGACAGCACAAGAGCGCTCCTAGAAGGACCCAGAGGGCCTCCAGAGGCCCCCAAGACGGCCCAGGAGGCCCTCAACAGGGCTCCCAGAACGCAAATATCGCTTCATTCCCGTCGGGAAACATACCTTTTGAGCACATTCGCTGTTCGGGTCTTAGCAGTGTCCAAAACGGCCAAGAAGGCCTCCGGTTTCGCCCCAGGACGGCCCAAGAGACCCCCAAGAGAGCCTCTAGACGGCCTGGACGGCCCCAAGACTGCCCAAGGAAACCCCAAATGAGCCAAAAAGAAGCCCAACAGGCCTTCATAAGGCCCCCAAGAGAAGCCCAAGAAGGCCATGTGGGGCCCCCCAAAAGGCCATGGGAGGCCAACAGGTGGGCCTACATAGCCCCGTAAGGTCCCTAGAGGGCCTAAGCTTCCCAACACGGCCCATGATGGCCCAAGACGGCTCGAGACGGCCCCAAGCTGGCCGGCCCACCAAGGCTCCAACAAGGCCCAAACGGCGTTTTCCACCAAACTGACCCGAATACCGGGCTCGCAACCACAAATCCCGGAAATAAGTTGCGAACCCGAGATTGGGTGCATTCCCTAAGAATTACTTGCGCTCGCAGGCCCCGTTGCGACCCGCTGCAACCCGCTGCAACATTCTTCGCCGTCCCCGACGGCGCCCTCCTCCTCTTTCTGCCGCTCCACCACTCGACCTCCCCACCATCCGCTTCCTTTCCTCGCTCTCCGAGATTCCCTCCCTCCTATCCTTCGCCCTCTACCGGGCGCCTTTCGGGAGCCCCCAAAGGCCCGGGAAGGGCCACGGACCGCCCGAACTTTCGAAGATGTCTGAAAACCACCGCAGGGAAGGGGCCTAACTTCCAAGGCCACCAGGGATGGCGCGAACGACTCACAGATGCAAAGCCTCAAGGACCAAGGTGCATGGCGCGAAGCGCCAATGCAGTCTTGCATATGTATATACATATATACATATACATATACATATACATATACATATACATATATAGATAGATAGATAGATAGATAGATAGATAGATAGATAGACAGATGTGTGTGTGCGTGTGCGGATGAGCATAGCTACACGCTCACAGACTGTCTAAACAGCCTGTCTGCAAGAATCCCCTAATGCTTCTGAGGCCTGGCATGAGCCCTTCCGGATCCAGCATCGGTGGCTCTCGAGGTCTCCCGGGTGTGAGCTCCCCCGCGTGGTCTCCCGCGTGGTCTGCTGCACGGTCTCCCGCGCAGTCTCCCGCGCGGCCTCCCGTGCGGTATCCCCCCCGTGGTCTCCCGCACGGCCTCTCGTACACCACCCCGGATGGTATCCCGCCTGGTCTCCCGTGTATGGCCCCCCGGCATGGCCTCCGTACAATCCCCCCCTCATGGTCACCCGTGTGGCCTCCCTCATGGTCACCCTCGTGGTCTCCCTCGTGGTCTCCCGTACGGCCTCCGTTGCAGCATCCACTGCAGCATTCCCTTATGGCATCTCGTACGGTCTCACGCAGGGTCTCTGGCGCGGTCTGCCGTCCCGCATGGTCTGCCTTCTGGAGATTCCCTCGTGGTCTCCTTTTGCTATGGCCTCCCTTCTGTGGGCGTTTTCTTTTTCGGCGTTTCGACATTGAGCGAAGAGGGGGGGGAGGGGGGAGATCTGGCTCTGGACCTCTGCCTACTGCGACTGTTTGCGACAGTGCGTCCTGTAAGGGGCGACTCCACCTGCTCGAAACAGGCGCCAAGAGCAGCCAAGATCTACCCCACGGGGGGGGGGGGGGTGCGAGGGCCCGCGCCGATCGGCAAAACAATGATTAATAAAACGATCACTATAGCGTTCCCTCTCAGACTCTAAAGAGTTGCTTGTGGCCCTCTGCCACCAAGGGAGGAACGTGACGATCATTGCCTCCTTTGCCTCGCGCAAGCATAAAATGGAGAAGGCAACCATTCAACAAACCAACCAGCCACCCCGCCAGCCAGCCAACCACCCAGCCAAGCGGTCAGCCATCCAGCCGACAAACCAACCAACTAGCCAACAAACCAATCGACCGACCGGCCAACCAACCAGCCAACCAACCAGCCAACCAACCAGCCAACCAACCAAGCAATCAGACAACCAGCCGACGAACCTCCCAGCCAGCCCAACACTGATTTAGCCAAACAACCAACAATCAACAAGCCAACCAACAAGCCAACCGGACCACCAGC
>CAUYUJ010018853.1:185000-193713 GCA_963575745.1 Prorocentrum cordatum
ACAACAACAACCACGACAACAACAACAACAACAACAACAACAACAACAACAACAACAACAACAACCACGACGACGACGACGACGACGACGACGATAACAACAACCACACCAACAACAATCATTTTAAGACCGTTCACTCTTACCTGCTCGCGTGCAATTCAACACGTATATCCCAGACCCTTGGTACCCGCCCTCTGCGTCTTCGATCGTATCCCCTGGGGGTATGTCTTCCTGACCTGCCGCGTGTAATTGGTGCGCCCCTGAAACAGGGGAAGAGAGAACGGATGGAAGGGGGAGGGAGAAGGATGTAGCACTGGATTCGCAGGAGGGGGGCTAGGAGCAAAAAACACGTGGCAGAACCAGACGGGCCCATCAGGCGGGTAGACCCCGACGGGCGGGTCGGGAAGGCGGGCCCAAGCGGCCAGATCGAGAAGGCGCGTCGCTCCAGCGTGCGTCCTGCATGAATCGCGAGGGAAGCTCGAGCGATAGCGCGATTCCCAAGTAAATCGCGAGAGTGAGAAAAGGCTAAAGCGAGAGCGTGATTCCCCTGAGTGTCGAAGGCGCGGCGTCTGAATGAATTGCGAGGACGTCCCACGCGAGAGCGCGATGTGTGCATAACGTGTGCGGAATTCCCACGCGAGAACGCTATTCCTGCATAGATTGTGAGGACGTATCAGGCGAGAGCCGTTGTTGTTGTTCTTGTTGTTGAATATTCATTTCTAAAATATTGTTGATATCTGGAGACGGTTCCGCACGCTCCCGCCTCGACGCCGACTGCAATTCCTCTGAAAACGAGGCTCCCGCTCGAGCGGAGGCTTACTTGTAAATGTGCCCTTGGAGGCCCGGCTACAACGACAACGGCACCCGCTCGATACCTCCTGACAATTTACCCCGAGACACCCTGGCCAGACACAGCGCTCTCGTTTGAGACTTTCTCGTGATTCAATCACATTGGTGGAGGCCAAACTACGAGACGACAAGAACTCTCGCTCGATACTTCCTCACGATTTAGTCCGAGAGCCCCTGGCAAGGAAGGCCCCCGAACTCGGGAACGGCGCTCTCGCTCGAAACTGTCTCGTGATTCAAATTGGTGGAGGCCCAATACGACGACAAGGGCTCTCGTTCGATACTTCCTCAAGATGTATTCCCAGAGGCCCTGGCCAGAGAGGCTCCCCAAACTCAGGAGTGGCGCTCTCGCTCGAGACTTTCTCGTGATTCAAACAAGTTGGTGGAGACCCAGACACGGCGACAAGGAACCCCGTTCGATATTTCTCAAGATGTATTCCGAAAGCCCCTGACCAGAGAGGCCCCCGAACTCAGGAACGGCACTCTCGCTCGAGAGTTCCTCGCATGTCAATCAGTGGCCGACAAGGAAGATACTCCCTTCGAAAGGGGGTGCAATCGAAGACGAAGTGGGCGGGTATCGAGGGCTGGGGTTTACACAATGAAGGGCACGCGTGCCAGTAAGAGTAAATCAGTCTTAAAATGATTGTTGTTGTTGCTGTTGTTGTAGTTCGGGGCCCAACAACACAGTTTGGTGTCACCAAGCTTTCCCTGAGAAAGACCAGGGTGCGAGCCCCGAGGGGGGGCACTTCAATTGAAAAATACAGTGGGTTCCAGAGGGGAGGATCAACAACAATTATCATTTAAAAATGAAAGCACCAGCAACAACAACAACAATAACCACAAAAACAACAACTACAACAACAACAACAACAACAACAACAACAACAACAACAACAACAATAACAACAACCACAACAACAGCAAACACAGCAACAACTGCAGCAACAACAACAACTACAACAACATCAACAACAACATCAACAACAACAACGACAACAACAACAACAACAACAACAACAACAACAACAACAACAACAACAACAACAACAACAACAACAGCAGCAACAGCAGCAATATCAACAACAAAAATAACACCGCCAAGCACAACAACAATACTGATAACAGTAACAGCAGCAACGCCAACAACAGCAACAACAACAACAGCAACAACAACAACAACCAGAACAACAACCAGAACAACAACAGCAAGCAACAGCAACAGCAAGCAACAGCAACGGCAACAACAACAAAACACACAAAACCAACAAAAAATAAAACAAACACCGAAAGGCCAGAAACCGCAGGAATCGGAATCACCAGGCCCCCGCGGACGAGACGCGGGCAGCTCTGACCAGCGGTTGGAGACCCTCCTCCGTTCGGAGCGTCTCCGCCACTGCCGCCAGCTGCTCTCCCAGGCGGTCACATTTCGCGTGTGGGGCTTCTCCACCAGGCCCGCGGAGGGCAGGCGGATCGAGGACGAGGATATCGAGGAGGGTCGAGGATCGAGGAGGAGGATCGAGGAGGAGGATCAAGGAAGAGGAGGTTCGAGGAGGAGGAGGAGGAGGAGGAGGAGGATTGAGGAGGAGGAGGAGGAGGAGGAGGAGGAGGAGGAGGAGGCCGAGACGCACAGCTGGCTCGTCGCAGCCTGCCGGAAGGGCGGGGCTGGCCGACCCTACACCAGGCGGGAGGCCAGGCAGGGGCGGCCCGCGAGCGGGCGGGCGGCGTCCTCCGAGGCCTCTTCGGGCGGAGGCCCCCGCGCAGTCCGAGCCACGAGTGGGGCGCCCGCGGTCTGCCTTCCCGGGCGGGCGCGGAGGACCCCTGCAGGCGGAGGCCAAATATCGGCGGTGGACAAACCTCCCTTTGGGTAAACCTCCCCTTAGCGAACACGGCCTGGGGCCGAAGCCGGCGGACCTGGACCCCAAAAAATGACGGCCGCGACGCCCTCTCGCGAACCGGAAACGGCGAATTCCTCAATCGACGCGTCAGGGTAGGAGGTCTGTCCAGCCCCGAAAATAGGCCACGCGCTGGCCAGACGTCCAACACTCCCAAGTATGGCAGGGACAAGCGGAGGAATCACCCGAGCAGTCGAAGACGCAACACGCACGACCCAGGGCCGAGACGGGCACCGAGCGGGTACTTGCAGCGCCTAGAACAGACTCCGGGGGGAGGCTCCACCGTGCCGAACCCATTGACCTGACCGCGCGTCCTCCCTAAGACAGCGAACGCGCTGCCAAGTCCCGCCCAGCGCTCTGGACCACTCATGAATTTGTCTAGGCGGCGTAGGGCCTCTCTCGGGGAGAACATATACCATCCCGCCCAATTCGGACAAAGCCTAGAGGGGAGAAGACTAGCTGCCAGGCTCGCCGCCGCCTGGGCAACACAGACAAAACGCGAGACATATTCCCTGACGTCGGGATCGGGCTGGGGGTGGTGGGACACCCCCTCCGGGCGGCGGCGTCAGCCAGATGATTCCCGATACAAGAAAAATACCTCGCCTCATCAACGCATTCGCAGACGCCTTGGCGGGCCTCAACACGACGCAAGCTGGCCCGCGCATCGTTCTGAGACAGAGCCTGGGGCACGATGCCAATGCAACCCAGCGCGCGGCTGACCTTTTTCCGCGAAGGAAGCCGCGATGAGCTGCTCAGGGGCATTGAAACAATCAACGCACAGATGGCACGGGACTCCCGCTAGGGAAGCCGCCCCCTCCCCCCCGCAGCGCGGAGCACTCCCCTCCTTGACTGGTTTGGGGCGTCGGGCCACGCGCGAGCGTGGAAACAGCACAAACCAACGAGGCCTGGACCGAACCCGGTGAGACCCCATCCCACACGGGCAAGCTCCCTGACGGGGCTCTTTGAACAAGAGCCGTCGAAAAAGGCATTGTCTTCAAATCCCCGCACACATTTTTTTGCGTCGGTGGCTGGGCAGAAGTTGCTGCTCCGGCGTGCGGAAAGGGGGAGACCCCGGCGCGACGGGAAGAGAGATCCCCGCACACACACACACACACACACACCACACGCCACCACCACCACCACCACCACCACCGCCACCACCACCACCACCACCACCACCACCACCACCACCACCACCACCACCACCACCACACACACACACACACACACACACGCCACCACCACCACCACCACCACCCACCACCACCGCCACCACCACCGCCACCCCACCCCACCCACCACGCCAGGGTCGTTGCGCCACTCGACGCGCACGCCCGGGTCGGCGAGGGGAGGGGGCAGAGGTCTCCAGGATGCCGGAAGAGACCGCCTCGGGGCCCCAATAGAGGCCTGAAGAATCCAGGGCTTCACAAGAGGCTCACGCTCAGAGTTGCGCGAGCTGCACACACTTCCGAGTTGTGAGCAACGGGGAGCCGGGCTCCCAGCGCAAGTCATGACGCAAGCCGCAGTCGCAACCGAGAGAGAACGCGCGCACCCTGGCCCAGGCGGCCTCGCACAACACTGTCTTCGTGCAAGCCCCCTGGAGGGCCGCAAACTTGAAGACCGACCGACCTGTCGGCAAAGACCATAACATCGAAACACAGCCTACCCTGACGCCCTAAAACATCACGAGCCGAACGCCCCAGGGATCTCAGGACACGTCTGAGAACCTTCGCGAGGAGGCCAGGCGACGTGACAGGGAGAGATGTCATGGCCCATGCCGCTGGTGAAATCGAACTGGCTCTTCATGATCATGAACTCATGAATTACATCAATCCAACAGGCCATCCAAATGCCTGCCTGCCGAAGGTCAGTGTCCAAGCTTGCCCGAGCGCATGGAACGAAAGCGAAAGGGTGGCCACACGCGCCGCAGCGATCCAGACCTCCTCACCCCAGCGGAGAGCCAGTGCCACAGATGCCAGCCAACAGGGGCCATGGTCAACAATCATGAGCACGGTAAAGGACGACGACTGTATGGCTTCACCGAGGGATCTGCGGAGGTGCAATAGCTCACCGCCGCTGCAACTTCGAACTTCAACACCATATAGGACGCCAGTCAGAGGCCCTGCCGACAAAACCGTCTTGCAACACTTGCCAGGGTCAGGTCTCAGCCTGGCAACTCTCCTCGCACGCCTATTGAAACTGACAACGCGAAATTTGTGACGAGCTCCTCTCCCCCTGGTCCTCCCGGGCTTGCCGCGAGCGTCCTCAATGCCCAGGTTGTCGGCCCCCTTAGTCATGGCCCTCCCCCTCCTCCCCCTCCTCCTCCTCCTCCTCCTCCTCATCCTCATCATCATCATCATCTTCTCCTTCTCGTTATCATTCTTCCTCATGTGGCTTGGCCTTGGTGACGCTTTCCCTGCACCGCGCCACGCGTGCAGCCGCCTGCTCGTACTCGAGCGCCGCGCCACGCCGTGTTGGCAACGCCCGCGTGTTCGCCTCTTCCGCCAGAGTCGGCGCCGCCACGGGGCATCGAGAGCCCGCCTCGCCACGAGCCACCGAGGCTGGCCACACCCCAAGGGGCTGTGCAAAGAGCTCGGTGCCCATCGAGGCACCGCGTGGAGGCGTGAGAAAGCCGGCTCGGATGCCACAAGAGGGGATCCCTCGAGCCAACCTGTGTCTGAGGGTTCAGGGGGGAAATAGTGAGGGGGGAGGGGGGGAGGAAGGAGGGAGGGAGAGAGGGAGGAGGGGATGGGGAGGGGCTTCCCCAGCGACTCGGCTCCTCCTTTCCCGCGGAGGCGCCTGCCCCGAGGGAGGCAGCGCGAGCTCTGGAGGAACCAACCCCAAAGACAAGCAAGTGGCCCTCAGTGTCCTGATCAAGGCTTAGCGAGCGAAAGGGATGGGGGAGGAGAAGGCAGGGGGCATGGAGAGGGGGAGGGACAGATAGAGGGAGAGGACAGAGGGAGGCACGGAGAGAGAGAGAGAGAGAGACTGGAAAAGACTGGCGAGGATGAGCGTGAAGAAACAGCCATCGCTGCATTACTGAGCGTGAGCGCCGGGCCCGTGCGCCTGTGGCACGTGCCGTTGCGTGCCCATGGACTTATTGTTGCTCTCGAAGGACGGCGCAAGCTTGTCTCGCTGATGAGAGACGGAAGATGTAAGCCATCCGACTGGAGTCTGACCCTTCCCACTGTTCAGATGTCCCCTGGGTCATTGCGCGCACCAGGAGAGCAGCCTGAAAGAACCCGACCAGGGATCGCTCATCTGCTTCGAGCAGTACACTGTGAGGAACCAATGGGGCACGAGGAGTCTGAGCTATCATCCTACAGGCTTTGCCCAGGAAGGAGCCTTACAATGACTGCTCCTGGCGCATCTTGAAGGAAGCGGAAACTCCCAGCGACAGGAGCCTACGTGATAAGGACACACCCTGGCATCCCACCACCGGGAGCCTGCATACCTTTGCAAGGATGGAGCCTCCGGGCGACAGGAGCCTCACTGTAGGGGCAAGATGCGTCAACATCGACCCGGGATATCGGACCGAACTGGACTGTGCATCGGATCGGGCCAGAGCGGCACCGAGTCAAGATCGAATGCACAACTGCGCACATGCAAGCCCCGGGCCCGGATCGTCGAAGCATCGGAATCGAATCGGATCGGGCGGGCCGAAATCGCCACCGCACCGGATCGACCGGAGCGATGCGGGCCCTGCCACGGGCAGGGCCTCCCAGCGAAAAGAGACCGCGCATTCTCCGAGGCCCCCACGGGTGAGGTCTCGAGAGCCAGGGCCTGGAGGCCCGGCACGACGCAGCAACGCAGAAATTGTCATCGATACGTTAATCTTCGATGCGAGCTTTCATACCTTTCGTTGATGACGTCATTTCTTGAAGCAGCCACCTGTAGGCAGGTTTGGAGCGTCTGCGTTCGGACCATGACAAGTGCACGGCTGCCAGTACACCCCCCCCCAGATCTTCCCTCAGAGCACGCATGGTCGCCGAAATTCTAACTAAACACTCTGGGATGGGCCACGGAGGGCTGCAATCTGAAATACCCAAACGCCGCTGGCCCTTCTGTGGGGCACGCGGCCCAGACGAGTTCGACTCAGCTCCTCTATCGAGTCCGTCTGGTCCTTGCAGTCCCTGGGGTGGGGGGGTCCCAAGGCATCCTGCGTCTCTCAGGCCGAAGACGCCGATGCGCAACATAAAAAACAATCAATTAAAAATATACCGTTTCAAACATAAGAACAATGTATCGTTTTAGGCCTCCAGGATTGGCCCCAGAGAGGCGGCCATTTCCAACCAGTGTACCTTCGTGCTCCCAGGATGCGTTCAAAGCAGCCCAAGAAACCGCCAGGACGTCCTCCCCGTCACGGTGCCCCGCTCTTCCGCATCCCTCCCCATCGTCGCGCCTCTGGAGGTCCCCAAGGACATTCGCAGCTCCTGGGAGGCCTCTGAAGGCCCCCAGAAGCCTCCAGAGGCACAAAAAGAATCAGAAGCGCTCAAAAACTCGATCCTCCCACCTCGATCCACCCGCGACGGCGCAGGAGAAGCCTCCCGAAGAGAACATAAAGAGGGGCCGTCAAGGGCGGCCGGAGACCTGGCTCAGGATCGGATCCACTACACGCGGCCGTGGGTGTACAGGCCGACCTGAGATGGATATCGAAATGGTGACGGAGATCAAATAGAAGAAGAAGAAGAAGAAGCAGAAGAAGAAGCAGAAGAAGAAGAAGAAGCAGAAGAAGAAGCAGAAGAAGAAGACGGAGATCAAATAGAAGAAGAGGAAGTAGAAGCAGAAGAAGAAGAAGAAGAAGAAGAAGAAGAAAGGCATGACAATTAATCTTCCGCGGCACGCGCGGATCTCTTGGATCCGCGCCAGACCCCGCTCCCTGGCGCGCGGAGCGCGCCAGGGGCGGCGCCAGAGGCGCCGCCGGGGGGGACCCCAGCAGAAACCCAAGAAATCCGCGCGGAACGACGAAGCTTCTGTTTATGCCGTTTTTCCTCTTCGGTCAAAACGGACGGAGACGCACGGAGACGGAGACTGAGGCAAAGATGGATCCAGGCGCGCGCTTCGCGCGCTTAGGTTCTAACCACATGTGCGCCTTCATATGTTCGACCCTCGGCGTCGCTCGGTTTTGTGCCCTGAGCCCATTTTTCGAAGCGCGCTCCATCAGGATACGCTGCGGGCACTCAGGTAACGCATTGGGCCTTACGGCCTCGTGGGGGCACTCGGACCTCGTGGGGCCTCGTGGGCCCGAGGGCGTTCTGGGAGAGGCTCACACGGTGCGTCTGGGAGGATCTTGGGCCTGGTACCATAGGGGGCCACATGCGAACCCTACCCCTACCCCCCACGATTTCGGAGGGGGAGGGTGGGGTTCACTTCGCTCGGGAGCTCCCGAGCGAAGCGAACCCCACCTCCCCCCCTCCGAAATCGTGGGGGGCAGGCGTAGGGTTCGCATGTGGCCCCCTACGTAGACCACCCCACAGCACGCCAGAGAAGCTCCCAACGCAGCCCCAGGACGCACCCCCTGCCGGCCCGCAGAGGTCCCCAGGGGAGGCCCCCGAAGCAGCTGCCGGGGGGGCGCCCACGAGGTCGGCCACGGTGCGCCTCCCCAAAAGAGGCCCGAGAGGCCCATCGGAAGCGAAAAGGCAGTAGCTTCAAGTCGGGCGAGTCCCCCTACAGGGGGATTTCGGGCGAAGCATGAAAAATACCCCAAAAATACCCCCAACAATATTCAAAAATAGTCTAATAATCGTCCCCGGACTATTCTTTTTCTATTTTTGCATATAATTCCCCCTGCAGAGGGACACGCCCGACTTAACAAGAGTTTGAAGAAATTGAGGGGGCGACCACGGCAAAAAAGGGGGAACCCAGCGCGTTCCGGGACGCACTCTCTGGAGCACGCCCCACCAGGGCACCAGAGGGGCCCTGCTCGCGGGCACGGAGGGCGGCCGCGGGTCCTCCTCCTCCTCCTCCTCCTCCTC
>CAUYUJ010018854.1:0-2500 GCA_963575745.1 Prorocentrum cordatum
AGCAGCAGCAGAGGGAGGAGGAGGAGGAGGAGGAGGAGCAGCAGGAGGAGGAGCAGCGGGGGGGTGAGCAGGAGCAGGAGCAGGAGGAGGAGGAGGGGGAGGAGGAGGAGGAGGAGGAGGAGGAGCAGCAAGGGGAAGAGGAGAAATGCCCCGGGTTCTAGACCTGTTCCCCGCAGGCGACCCATTTGCTTCATGCCTCAGTCTACCATGGCGGCGACCAGCCGCGCTGGCACGCGTCAGCGAGGAAGGGGGGGGGGCGCCGACTACTGCGACGCCGAAGACGGCCTCCAGCGTCGCGGCGGTGATGTCCCCGCGGACCCCCTGCCGCCCCTCCTGGCTTGAGCCAACATGGCTACGGAGGAAGAGGGAGTTCGATGTCAGCGGGAGGATCGAGGTTCGATGCTCGACGAACGTTGGACGTGTTCGGCTCCTCTGCTGCCTCCCGACGCCTTCGGACGCCTCCGGAGCTCTTCTGCTGGCCTCCAGGGACGTCCAAGGGCCTATGGAGACCTTCAAGCATCTCCAGAGGCATCGGAAGGCCTCCAGAGGTTTTCGTGGGAGGACGAAGAGGGGGAGGGAAGGAGGGAAGAGGGGGAGGTGTCGTTTGCATGGGAAAAGGGCGGAACAATTCGATGGCGGCTGGTGGATCCCGGGTGGTACTACGTGGCGTTAGAGGATGCTATAGCGGATCCCAGCGGCTGATGAGGACAAACAGGAAGAAGAAGAGGAATCTGAGGAAGAGGAGGAGGAAGGAACCTGAGCAGGGAGGAGGAAGAGGACATCCACAGAAGGCGAACCATCGCCAAACAATTCGCCTGCGCCTATTCGCCACCTTTTCCGCGAGGCACTGGGTAGCGCGTCTTGACGTCCCTGAAAGGTCCTCTGTCATGAGTGCCCCTCTCTTTCCATTATATCTCTCTCTCTCTTTCTCTCTGTGGTGCGTCCACGTATATACTTGCATTGTGTGTACGTAGAACCCCGCAGTTGCGGATAATTGAGAAAAGGGGCGGCGAGGACGTCGGCATTCCGCGAGGCTCAGACGAAACCCGCCGCAAGCGCCTAATTTCCACAGGGTGTGCAACGAGCCCGCCGCAGGCGCCGATATTTTTCCTAACACAATGTGGGTGGGGCGCGGGGGGGGGTCGGGGGTGGGTCGGGGCGCGGGGGGCGCGGGTAGGTCGCGGGTGGGTCGCGGACGGGTCGCGGGTGGGTCGCGGACGGGTCGCGGGTGGGTCGCGGGCGGGTCGCGGATAGGTCGCAGGTGGGTCGAGGATGGATCGCGGGGTGGGGCGCGGGTGGGGCGCGGACGGGTCGCGGGTGGATCGCGGGCCGGGTCGCGGGCCGCGTCGCAGGGGGGACGACGACAACAGATAACAACAAACAACAAACGACAAACAACAAAGCACAAAACACAAAGCACAACACACAAATCACAAATCACAAAACACAAACAACAACAACAACAACAACAACAACAACAACAACAACAACAACAACAACAACAACAACAACAACAAACACAACAACAACAACAACAACAACAACAACACCAACAACAACCACAACAGCAACAGCAACAGCAACATCAACATCAACAACAACAACAACAACAACATCAACAACAACAACAATACTAATCATTTAAAGACTGTTTGCTCTTATCTGCCCGATTGTTCGTTAACGCGTATTTCCCAAACACTCGATACCCGCCCTCTTCGTCTTCGATCGTGGCCGGGCCCTGGCAAGCGGCGGGGCGGCCGCGGACCGTCGGCCTGGCCAGCGGCAGCGCTGATCGGCGGCAGCCTGACCCCAAGAGAGACGAACAGGGGACCGACCACGACGACGACGACGTCGACGACGACGACGACGACGACGAGCGAAACCGAACGCGAGAGAGAGAACGACAGCAGGGCCACGAAGGGCACGAAGTAGGCCACGATACGATGGGCGACAGCGGGGACACGAAAGGAATGCGTCTGGGGCCACGAAGAGCTCAAACGAGCGGGGGCCAGGAAGGGCAGATAATGCGGGCCCAAAGAAGGCAACGACGGGGCCACCGAGGGTAGCAACTGGGGCCACGTGGGGGAGCAAGGGGGCCACGAAGGGTGGCAGCGGGGCCACGAAAGGCATGCACACGGGGCCTCGACGGGCGCGAACGAGCGGGGGCCACGAAGGGCATACATGTATTGGGCCGCGGAAGGCAAGGACGGGGCCACTGAGGGCAGCAACAGGGCCACGAAGGGCAGCGAGGGGGCCGCAAAAGGCGAAAGCGGGGTCACGAAAGGCATGCATATGGGGCCACGACGTGCGCGAACGAGCCGGGATCACGAATGGCATGCACATATGTGGCCACGGACGGCAGCGAACGGGCCACGACGGGCTGCAAAGAGGCCACGGACGGCAGCGAGGGAACCACGAAGGGCTGCAACGGGGTCACGAAGGGCAGCGAGGGGGCCACAAAGGGCTGCAACGGGGCCACGAAGGACAGCGATGGAGGCCA
>CAUYUJ010018854.1:7500-17500 GCA_963575745.1 Prorocentrum cordatum
GCGGGGGAGGGGGGGGGGAAGGGAGGGGAGGGGGAAAGCCCGCGGGGGGCGCGCGCGCCCGGCGCAGCTTTCACTACAAATGTTACGCAACATCGCTTACACCACACAACTTGCACCACACATTTTGCGCAACGTCGCTTGCACCACATAGCTCACATCACAGAACCTGCAGATGCACAGTGCAACTGGCTGGCGTCCACGCGGACTGGCATCTCAGCCTCTCGAGCTTCAGGCACGCCAGGACCGCCCCAGAGGCCTCCAAGATGCCCCCAAGACGGTCAAATAGGCGCCCAAGAAGGCCCCAGGACGGCCCTTAGGTGGCCCATGAGGCCCCCAAGGCAGCTTCAAGAGAACCCAAGTGGGCCCCAAGACGGCCCAAGAAACCCCAAGGACAGCTCCTGGAGGCCCAAAGGGGCACCACGACGGCCGACAGAGGCCCCCAAGAATGCCTTTGAAGACGCATGACGGCCCAAGAGCACCCGAAAACAGCCCAAGACGTCCCCAAGACGCCCCCACTAGCCCCAACAAGCCCTTAAGCAGCCTCAAGATCTCCCCACAAATTCCCAAGAGGCCTCCAAATGCTCCCAAGAGGGCCCCAAACGCACATACTCGACCCGCTCTGTACGTGCACACCGCGAAGCGAAATGAATCCACGGAACCTGGAAAGGTACCCCCTGAAACATGAGACCAATGCGGCCTGATTTGGGGACGGAGCGCGTCCATGCTGCGTAAAAGCGGGACCCGTCGTTGACCCACGCGCCTTGACCCATGTTTACGTTTCCTTGGCTCAGCGCTGCTCCCTTGGACCTCGACCCTCCAACTCCCCGGCCCCCCGCTTAGTGGGCCCTGGAAACGACAGGGCCGTTTTTTTACCGGTTCCGTTCTGCCTTTTTTTGCCGGTTCCGACGCCCTATGTTTACCGGTTCCGTCGCTATTTTTTGACCGGTTCCGGCTCCGGTTCCATGTTTGCCGTTTCCGGTCGCCGTTTTTTTGCCTTTACCATTTTCAAAAGACATTTTTGGGGAAACGGTAAAAAAACGGCCCTGCCGTTGCCAGGGCCCACAAAGGCCCCCCGCACTCGCTTACATGTCCCCCCCTCTCACCTCACGCCGATCGCTCGCACTCTCCTTTCCGTTTCCCCTCGCGCTCCCTCCTCCCTCGCTCCCTCTTCCCCTCGCCCTCCATCCCCCGACCTCCATTCTGCTCTCCTCTTCCCTACCCCCTGCTGTACCTGCCCATCCCCCCCAAAAAAATCCCTCCCTCTCCATGCCTCCCTCCCCCGTCCCAGCCTCTGCCTGAACCCTCGCCTGCCCCTGCCCCTGCCTCCCCTCCCTATCCCTCCCTCTACCTCCCCCTCCCCCCTTCCCTCTCACAACCTCCGCCTCCCCCCCGGACATCCCTCGAAGTTCCACCCCCCTCCCTCCCTCTTCCACCCTCCACCCTCCCCCTCGCTCGCTCCTCCTACCGGTGCCTTCCCCCTCCATCCCTTTCCCTTCTGCGCCCCTCTCGTGCCCCGTGCGCGCCCCCTGCGGTGTCATAGCGAACGCCTGGCAGGCTGGGCAGGCGGACGGAGAGAAAGGAGGAGAGTGAGAGAGAGGGAGAGACCTATGCATGTGTATATCGGTGGAGATAGAAGGATCGACGAAAATACATGCCAGTGTGACGGCATATGGATATAGCGCATGATTCCACTGATCGGCTTTTTTTACTGTTCACGGTGCTACTCTCTCCTCGTCCCCTCCGCGTGTTGCACTGTCCTCCTCTCAATCCTCCTCCTGTTCCCATATTTTGTGCGTCCTCGTCCTGCTTGCCATCCTCTTCCTGTTAGTGCTCCTCCTCCTCCTCCTCCGCTTCCTGCTGCTGCGACCCACCTGCTGCTGCTGCTGCTGCTGGACCTCATCCTTCTTTCTGTTGCGTTGGCTTCCTCCTCCTCCTCCTCCTCCTCCTCCTCCTCCCCCTCCTCCTCCTCTTCCGATGAAGCAGAGGGGCAGAGATAAAGAAAGAGAGAGAGAGAGAAAAACAAAAAAAAGGCCAGAGGGGGCAGCGACCCCTGTGAAATTGCAAGGCTTGTGAAGTAAGCGTTCTGGGGCTATGATGCCAACAATCCCAATTACCCTAATGAACTCACAAGGTGGGGCGACCCCTCACTTCGCAAACTTGCGGTTTCACAGGGATCGCTGCGTCCCCGAGTCTCTGCCTATCTCGTTCTCTCTCTCTCTCTCTCTCTCTCTGTCTCTCTCTCTTTTGTTTTCTCTCTCTCTCTCTCCCCCCTTCTCCCTGTCTCTCTGCCTCCTAGGAGGAGGAAGAAGAAGCCACTTCATCCTCATTCTCCCCTTCCTCTTCCGATGAGGCAAAGAGGCAGAAAGAGAGAGAGAGAGAGAAAGACTGGAGGGAGCAGCGATCCCTGTCCATTCAGTTGGTTTGCCAAATGAGGAGGCACCATACCCTGTGTTTCATTGGGTGCTACAGATTCCTGGCATGAGAATCACATAAAACATGTGCTGGTGTTGTTGGGGGCTGGGTTGTTTGGGGTATCTTGCATCCTCCTTCGAAATCCACGGGGCAGCCCTCCAGAGTTCTGGACCCTGAAGAATCTCTCAAATTCTCAGCAACAACATGCTATCACCATGCTTCTGAAATTCGCATGTCAGAAATCCCAAGCGCACCAATGAACTCAACAGGTGTGGCCTCCCCTTGCTTGGCAGTCTCTCTCTCTCTCGCTCTATGCCTCCCTGCCTAACCGGAAGAGGAGGAGGCCTATTCCTCTTCAAGTAAGGCAGGGGGGACAAAGAAAGAAAGAGAGAGAGAGAGAGAGAGAGATAGAGACTCGAGTGAGCCACCGTACCAGTGAAATCACATTTTTTGTCAAGCAAGGAGGCTGCCAAGCCCTGTCAATTCATTTGGATGTGTGTGATATCTGGTCTGAAATCCACAGAACCCCTGTGAGTGCATTAGGACACGTTTTGCTTGTTTGGGAGGGGGGGATCCTCCAGCAGAGCCCTGAACCCCAGAAACCTCAAACACCCACACGAGCTCACGGGGTTCCTGGTTCTGGTGGCAGCACAACAGACCCAGATGCCACACAACAAGTCACATCAGGCATACCAGACGGCACAAGCATCAACCAGCCACAACACATGTCAGACGTCATCGACAAAGGTAACGCACATCACATCGCCCATGCCATACGCGATCGAAAATCCTCAGGTCACCAGCAATACCAAAAATCAACCAGCCACAATACATGTCAGAAGTCATCGACAAAGGCAACGAGCATCACATCACCTATGCCATACGCGATTGAACATCCTCAGGTCACCAGCAGCACCAGAAGTCACCAACGAGTCACGAGCACACAGCACACATCCCAAGGAGATCACTGGGCCTGGCGCCCCCTCCTTGGCGCCCCCCTGACCTCAAAGACCGCGCCGTTTCGCGGGGCTCGCTGCTCCCCTGAGTCTCTTCCTTTCTCTCTCTCTCTCTCTCTCTCTTTCTGCCTCTCTGCCTATATCGGCAGAGGAAGACGAGGAGGAGGAGGAGGAGGAGGAGACGAGGAGGGCTAAGGAAGGACGAGGGGGAGGAGCAGCAGCAGCGTGAGGGTCCGAAGTAGCAGGAAGGGGAAGAAGAGAAGTAGCAGCCAGAGAAGGATAACTGGGAGCAGGGCGCATAACAGGAAAAAAACACCAGACGACCAGTGGGTGCTGGGGGGAGGGCTGTCCACATATAAGGAAGCTGCACAAAGAGAAAAGGCATCTATACCGCAATGTTTACGTATACAGAAAGAAAGAGAGAGAGAGAGAGAGAGGGATAAACAAATAACACAAGGATAGAGACAGGGAGGAGAGGGAGAGAGAGAGAGAGAGAGGCAAAGAGAGAGAGAGAGAGAGAGTGAGCGAGACAGACGTGAGAGAAAGAGAGAGAGAGAGAGAGATCACGAGGGAGTGGCGGAGAGAGCGGAGACACAACAACGACGGAGCGGGGGGCTGGCAGAGCGCGTGCGCGCGAGAGCGAGAGAGAGAGAGAGAGAGGCAACGAGAGGAGGAGCGAGGAGGGCGAGGACGGGCACCGGGCAGCAGCGAGAGCGAGAAGGCGACGCGGGGGGGCAAGGAGGTGCACCCCCCCTTTTTCCTGAGGTGGAGTGTCGGGAAGGAAAAAAACAACGCAATAAACACGAGCTTGTGGCGCACCGCGCGGATTCCTTGGATCTGCACTGGGTGCATGGGCGGCTGGGGTCGATTCGCTCTCCCCCCTTGGCCAGATCCCCACGCTGGCCTTGCCCCCCGTCCCCGCCCAGTTCGTGAGGGTGTCGACGTCCGCCTTGCTGAGCTCGCCCTGGTCCTCGGGGGGGGCGCGACTCGCGCGAGCGCCGCCGCGCCTTGACTTGCCTGCGCGGGGCCCACGCCGTCTCCTCCGCCTCCTCCTCCTACAGCTCCTACAGGTCCTCCTCCTCCTCTTCCTCCTCCTCCTCCTCCTCCTCCTCCTAGTCACTGAGCGCCCTTTTCCTCCTCCTCCTCCTTCTCCTTCACTTCCTCCTCCTCCTCCTTCTCCTCCTCCTCCTCCTTATCCTCTTTCCCCTCCTCTATCTCCTCCCGCAATCCTGCGCATTTGATTCGTCGGAGGGTTTAACCTCCGAGAAATAGCCCGGCGGCAAGGCCGGCGGTCCTGCGCGCTTGCTCCATCCACGAGGCCAGCGCCTACTGGATGCAGACTGGCGGAATTGCCAAGGGCCGTTCCTTCATACGCTCCGTGGGGAATTCTGTCAACCGAGAGCCCCTTCTGAGTGTGGACTGAAGCGAGTCGCTGGGGCGGCGTTTTCCCTTGTGTGTCGCTGGGGCGGCGTGCCAAGCGTGTCGCTGGGGTGGCGCCTTCCATTGGGAGAACTTACTCATCCCCAGGGTTTCAGTATCAGGGGCGCCGGGTTTTCGGGGACACAGCTCGGCGGCAATGCCGGCGGTCCTGCGCACCGACCCCACCTACGTGGCAAGCGCTTTCTGAGCACAGCCTGGCGGAAGCGCCGGTGCTCTCGTTCATTTCCGACAAGTCAGAGGGTTCTGGCCTCTGGGACACAACCCGGCGGCAATGCCGGCGGTCCCGCACACTTGCCCCACCCACGAGGCATGCATCTCTTGGACACAGCCTGTTGTCTTCATTCGGTTCGTCGGAGGTTTTAACCTCCGGGACATAGCCTTGTAGCCATGCTGGCGGTCCTGCACATTTATCCCACTCATATGCATGTTTTTTCTCGGACACAGCCTTTTGTGTCATCCGATTCGTCGGAGGTTTTAACCTCTGGAACACAGCCCGGCGGGAATGCCGGCGGTCCTGCACACCTACCCCACCTACGAGACGAGCTCTTAAGGACACAGACTGGCGGTGATGCGAAGGGTCTTGTCTTGAGGACATCAGCGCTACAATGCAATCGCCCTCCTTTCCTTAGAGCTTACGGCTGATGGCTAGAGTGTCAATCTGATGCAGCCATCCCCGACCCCAGGGTCGGGCGACCCTGTGGGGGCCGATCGCAGCCGACCCCAGGGCCAGCGATCCTGTATCGCTGGGTGGGCACACCTACCCCACCTGCGCGGCAAGAGTTTTCTGGACACGTCGTGGCGGCAATGCCAACGGCCTTTGGTGCTTTCAACACGTCGGAGGGTCAGCCCTCCGGGACACAGCCCACCAACAGTGCCGGCGGTCCTGCACACCCACCCCACCCATGAGGCACCCACAAGCTCTCTCTTGTGTTATAAGAGATTGTCTGTTTTGATCGCTTTCGGACTTACTTTAGGATGTACTAGCGTATCCGTGAATCCATGCCGCACCGCGCCCCAGAATAGGAACGCACCTTTTGCTCACTCAAACGGCCACGCATCGTCAGCACGGGAACTTGCAACTACCCAGATTTTAGGCGTACCGACCCCCCCGCTATCCCGCCACGTCACGCAAGGCGCTGCAAACGTCACAGGGACGGTGACGGTGCGGCGCAGCATGCATTGAAACTGTTAAAGCAGTTTGCGCCCAAGCCGGCGTTAAAACTGTTAAACCAGTTCTGGCTCAAGGGATCGCGCGCATGGGGTGCGCGTGCCGTGCGATGCAGCACAGGAAGTTACATTGGACACTTAGGTATGGCACGCGTCTTCCCTCGATCCAACGAGAAGTTGTTGGGCTGTGGGGAGGTTCAGTTCTTCCTGTCACCCCTAGGGAGGCATGCTGTGGCGCAGGCCCCCCTGTCAACCTTAGGGTGGAGGTGATATGGGGTTAAGGCGCCCTGAAGCCATATCACCTCAAGTCTTCACACTCGCCTGTCTGCCCCCTGCCTTGGCCAAGGGAGGAGGAGGAAGGGAAGGAAGAGTCTAATGCCGCACCTGTCGCCCTGACCTCGAGCCCAAATTCCAGTCTGGTCTGGGGCACTGCCGCACAATGAATTTCAGCTTGTGGCTCCTTGCAGGACGCCGCTCTCAAGCGTGATGTCTTCGAGCACTGCACGACACCCATATAATACGACGCACGCAAGACCGAATAGCGGTGCTCCAGTGTACACGTGACTACCGCGATTGATCTTCCTTTCCCGCCGGGGCTGGGACGTAGTATTGCGGTGAATGGACAAGGACAGGACAGAGGTGCACGCTATGTATCAAAAAGAACTGGAGGTCTCATTGGCGCGAGGGAAGATGGCTTCAACGTAACACCCTTTGCGCTCATGCACTCTGCTGCTACCTGGCTCAGTACACCACCGATTTGTAGCCCCCCAAAAAAGCTAATGCGGTGATAGTTGCGGAGAGTAGTTCGGAAGATCACAGAATAACGGTTTCAGATGCAGTGCGCAAGATACAGAGTGAATCGCATGATGCATGACACGACAAGCGGGTAGACCGAGCATAACACTTCGGAAGGTAAGTTGTCAGTGCAGGCAGGAGGGTCTCACTGCGGCGGCACATCGAGAATAACTACAGGCTGACAACCACGGCGGAGAGTTCGCAATGGCGCTGAATTAATGGATTGGCACGGGGGTTCGACAGAAACATACAACAAAGACTTATCATGTGATGCAGTTATGGAAGATGCTTCTCTCGCTGAGACCTTCCCTCAGCAAGATCCGCCTTAGAACAGATAGTGGTGAGAAGCATGGCAATATACTGCGACAGTTTGGCTCGAGCCTGCAGATGCAAATGAAATTGAAGAGGCCAAAAAGCAGCTAAAAGAAGGAGGTGGCTACCACACATTGGCTTCGGTTGCTGAGTTTGTGTGCAATCAAGTCGAAGATGATGAACCAACGAAGCTGCAAAGGCATGCGAGTGCTCTAAACATACCAGTGGCGGGGCGAGGTGCTAACATCCAAAATGGGACGAGAAGTTACGACATCCAGACGTCCCCCGAGCAAGTAGATGAAGCGAGTGAGCTTCGATCTTACACAACAGAATTGTGGATCTGATAAGGATACAGCTCTATGCTATAACTTCGGCGCGCGAGTCTACACACTTTCGAGACGAAGGCATACAGACGGAGACGAAGACAATTCCCCCTGCGCTCAAGGAAACATTTAACAAATTCACGCGTCATGTGCGCCTGAACCGGCGAGTATTTGGCGCGTCGGTGGTGGCGAGCCGAAAGAGCAAAGCACTGCTCGCATTTGGCGCATCGAGGCGTCTGCCCTCTCTTGCAGGACGGACTCGCCGGGCCCCTGGGCGTATCCTCGACCCTTCGGAGCGGGCGGACGTGAGGGACCCGGTGAGTTCACCCCACCTTTCCACCTCCTCCTCCTCTTGGCTCTTGGGCTGCTGCCCTCCGCTGCCCCGCCTTTTCTCGTCCGCTGGTCGGCTACACGCACGAGTGACCTTAGGCAGAACTGACCTTGTGGTGCGCGGATTCCGGGGGCGCCAGGTGACCAAACACACATGCGCGCAAGACGCTGACACCGCACCGCGGTCGTCCACCGGGGGGCCACAGGTGGGCCCGCACCAAGGGCCACTCCAGCGAAGAGTCACTCTCACGAGCAGTCGAGCTGGGCGCTGCTCCTTCCCCCCCCCCCCGGCTCTTGGTCCTCTAAGAAACAACGCAGAAACATAAACTGTTGGCGCTGCGCGCGGACTTCTCGGTTGGATCTGCACTGGAGCCCCCTTTCCTGGCGCGCGGAGCGCGCCAGGGGCGGCGCAGGAGGCGCCGCCGGAAGCCCCAACGCGGATCCAAGAAATCCGCGCGGAGCGCCACCAGTTTATGCTTGTGGCGTTCATTGTTCTTCGATTCCCTCCTTCTCGCTGCTCGCTTGTGCGTGCCTGACCGCACATCGGGGCACGTTGGATTCTCATTCTGGACACCTTCCTGGAGACACTCGCTCCACTCTTGCGTCGAAGCTGCGTCGAAGGTCCGTTGACTTGAGTCGACCCTGAGTCGAACCTGAGTAGAAGCTGAGTCAAACCCGTATTCGAACTGGAGTCGAACTGGCGTCGAACTAGAGTCGACCAGATCCGTTAGGTGGGACCCAGAGAGGTCCCCAAAACGAGCTTTTAAGGTTAGATCGGGCAGATCCTTCTACAGGCGGGTTCGGGACGAAAAAAATAGTCAAAGAGTGATCAAAAATAGTTAGAAATGGTAGTATAAAGAAATGTCCTCAAACTATGTATGTACTATGTTTGAAGATCCCTCCTGTAGAGGGACGTGCCCGACTTAATTCTACGGCACGGGCCACGCGCCCTTCCACAACAAAACAAATCGCGCGGAGGTCTCGGGCAGAGCACGCAATCTGCGCCCTCCTCCTCACGATAGGGTTCGGTCGGGCATGTCCTCCTACATGGGGATTCTGGGCGAAAAATACAACACGTCGGAAAATAGCAAAAAACCCAAACAAGAATCAAAACAATTCGTCCCCAGACTATGTTTTGACTATTTTGGGACCTTCCGCCTGGAAAGGGACAGGCCCGACTTCACGATGGGGCCCGCTCGCCGGCCGTCTGCTTCTCCCAGCGGCCAGCGGTGCCCCCGCCTTTTGCACAGCGAGACCCCAGGCATACAGCGGAGGCCAGTCCACGAGAAGCCTTCCACAAGAAACCTAACCCTGAGACCCCAGGACGTCCACTGAGTTTTGGTGTGGGGTCGTCACGCCTTCCATCGCAAAACCATCGAAACCCAAGACACCCAGGGCACCCTGGAGGCAAGCAAGGTGTCTCTCGGCATGGGCCTCCAATGTAGAGAGAGAGAGAGAGAGCAGAAACTCTACTCCCAGAGGAAGCACCCCGACGAGCGAAGCCGCTTATCGGGGGCGTCCAAAGAGGGGGGCGTCCAGGAGGGGCGGTGCAAATCATAGCCGGCGGCATGTGCGCGGCCCCTGGGGGGGAGGGGGGGCGGTGCGGGGACGCACTGAAATAAGAAGAGGCGCCGTGAAGTCTGGGGAGGTATGATGGCCCCGCCATGATATCCCCCCCCCCTAGTCCCTAGTCATCACCCCCCTCTTTGCCGCCCCCGAGTGCAGCAAGCGCATCCAAGGAAGCAATCGAGCAGGGCAGGGCTGGTTAGCCAACGCCCAGAGCCGCGACGTAAACGCAAGCTGTCGGGGCCGGGGTGGTCTTTCCTCCCCTGAAGGCAGCGAGCGGGACCCCACGGGCAGAGGGGTCCCTCATTCGCCAGGAGGAGGAGGAGGAGGAGGAGGAGGAGGAGAGGAGGAGGAGGAGGAGGAGGAGGAGGAGAGGAGGAGGAGGAGGAGGAGGGGGGGGGGGAGGAGAAGGAGGAGGAGGAGGAGGAGGAGGAGGAGGAGGAGGAGGAGGGGGAGGAGGAGGAGGAGGAGGAGGAGGAGGAGGAGGAGGAGGAGGACGACGAGGAGGAGGGGGAGGGGCAGGGGGTGGGAGGGTGGAATGAGCCAGCCAGGCGCTCCCAGGCAGGCCAAGACCAAGCGCTGCCTGGCCGTCTCTAGATCTTGGCAGGGGCCTTCGCTTTCAATGACAAGCCCTATCGCGGACGGAGCCCGTCAGCAGCACGCGTAGCCTCAACCACCTCCTCCTGCTCCTCCTCCTCC
>CAUYUJ010018854.1:22500-32500 GCA_963575745.1 Prorocentrum cordatum
GCCATGCTTGCGAAAGTCAAACAAGCTCGCAAGCTGAGCGGAGCTAGACCGAGCGAGGCTCGTGGCTCCGATGACGGCCGTCACAAGCAGTACTCATACCAACAGCGAAATCCGTGCACGCTGTCAACTTTATCTCTGAACGATTGGTCAGCCGCGGCGCGACCTCCCGTGGTCCAGCCTTGCACGTCCGTGCCCACCATCACTACCGATCGCCGCTGTCCTCACCCCGACCGCCGGGGCGGACAGAATGGACCACCCCCAAGACTGCAAAAGTAAGCGCCTTCGGGGGGCCGTGGTGACTTCTTGAGCTTGGCCCCGGAACTGTGCGGCGACGGACCGTGCGGTGACCCCGAAATCCCGAAAGTTCGCGCTGCAGGGTCCGTCACCAGACGGTCTTGGGACCTCGGAGGTCCTAGTGGCCCGAGACGTCCTCGCAGAACGACCCGAGTACAACAACTGCGTGGTCACTCCGAAGCCCCGCTGTCTCACCACATTAGATGTGCGTTCTGGCGACCTTCATGGGGCCACTCGGTCCACTCATGCGTGGATGCTGCGTTGAACATCACCGGACGAGAGTCGACCTTGAGTCGAACCTGAATCGAGCTAGAATCGAGCTGGAGTCAAACTAGAGTCGAACAGATCCGTCATGTGGGTGCAAAGAGGGTCCCCCCAAACGAACATTTTCTCCGCGGAAAATGAGCCTGACACCCCTGAGCTTATCACCACAATACGCATCAGAGAAGCGTGAAACAGAAAGCGGAGGAGGAGGTGGACAAAGCAGAGACCGCAAACGGGGGTCAAAGAGGCGCCCTCCAAGGCGCACCGAGAAGCCACTCAAGAGCGGCAGCGCGGAACAGAGAAGCCACGGATTGCGGCCCTCGGCACGGCAGCAGACCAACATTGCAGCTGCCCGGGACTTGGTGCACAAGTGCAGCCGGCAGGATACACCGCCAGAAGAGGGGTGGGAGACCAAGACGAGGAGGAGAAGGAGGACCAGAGAACAGAGCAGAGCGCCGCGAACGCGGACCCCAACATGGGACCGTGCGGCCACCGCACCGCTTGGCAGGCCTCCGACCTCCGCACGCCTCCTGTGGGCGACTCCGAAGGGTGTGGCTTGAAAAAGGGCGTGGCTCGCGACGCGCACGGCTGGGGGGTGGGCGAGGACCTCGACAGGTTTCTCCCCCGCGCCCCGAGGAGGCCCGACGAGGGCAGCGTGGTACACCCCCAAGCCCCAGCGACGACGCAGATCGTGAAGCAGCACACTCCGGCGAAATCCGCACCCCATTGCTCGGGGGCTTGTTTTCCACCACCACCACCATGAGTAGGAGGAGGAGGGGGTCCTCCTCCTCCTCTTCTTCTTCCTCCTCCTCCTCCTCCTCCACATCCTTCCCCCCTCCAACTTATGGTGGTGGTGGTGGTGGAAAACAGGCCCGTCAATTGCAGTCGCCGATCCTCCCCTCCGCCTGGAGCGCGGCCGTGACGGCGCCGGAGCCGCCGCACAGGGGGCCCGCGCGGACCTCTTGGAGAAGGAGCCCAGGGTCTAGAAGCTGGTGGAACTCCAACCGTGGACTGGCCCTGAATATCTCCGTCGCTCTCGCGAAGCAGTCAGGGAATCCTCCAAGGCACACTCCTTAATGAACGCCCCCACCGTGTGCCGTTTTCGGAGGGCCCCCTGAAGAGAGACGACGACAGGCTTCCGACGTCCTCCTCCTCCTCCTCCTCCTCCTCCTCCTCCTCCTCCTCCCCTTCCTCCTTCTCCTCCTCCTCCTCCTTCTCCTCCTCCTCCTCCTGCTCATCCTCCTCCTTCGATAGAGGTGGGTGCCCAGAGAGCTGGATCCCAGGACTGGCTGCGCGTCCCGAGCGCCCGAGCGGTCTCTTGACGGTCCCGGGGCCTGGCGATGGCTCCCAGGTGCCAAGCATCGGCCAGCACCCGTCGATCCGCTCCACAGGGCGGGCGTCTCGTCCCGAGGCTCATGGCGAGGGCCCCCAAATGCCAAGACTGGCAGTACCAACGGAGAGCACAACTGGCCGTTATCTGCTCCACACAGCGAGGAAAGGCAAGCCTTAGCCCGTGCCGCCCCCTTGACAGGGGCGGCACGGGCCCAACCGGGAGCGCTGTGTCAGGCCAGCCCGCCTGCCTGCGTGGAGACCGCCCGCGCAGGGTCGGCGAAGACGGGGTCGGCAGATCGCACCGCATTGTGGCGCATCGGCGATGTCGGGATGGAGAAAAGTAGGTTACAAACTCACGCGTTCGATCATGGACCCCTCGCCACGCATCCTGGCCTCTGAAAACCGCCAGAAGACCGCCGAAAACCGCCAGCGGGCGCGCGCCTCGCCGCGGGCGTTGGGGCCCGACACGGACTTCGGCGGCTTTTCGGCGGTCTTCGGCGGTCTTTCGGCAGTCTTTCGGCGGCCTTCGGCGGTCTTTCGGCGGTCTTCGGCGGTTTCCGGCGGTCTTTCGGCGATCTTCAGCAGTCTGAACGGCGGCCCGACACGGTCTTCGGCGGTCTTCGGCGGTCATCGGTGTGAAAACAAGATATTTCGCGTGAACAAGGGGTCCATGGTCGAATCTGTAACCAAACCGCTCCGCAGTTCAAATGCATCGCCGATGCAAGTCGGTCCGACCCCAGCCCATCTACTTGGGCCCCATTTGGGCGAGCAGGACTGCTTCATCCCGCCAGCCCTGGCCTCCCGCCTGAGGCACGTTCGTCGTCGTCTGCATGCTTCCCCGTCCCTCTCTCCTTGCGGGGATGTTTCAACTTTCTGGAATGGTGGCTGGGGCGCTGGTGGTTGAGGCGGCGTGCGCCAACAACCATGAAAACACGAGCACGGAATCCCGAACCACCACTCCGCAATCCAAGATGGTGGCCAGCGGGGCGGGGGGCCTGCGGCGACCGTCTGGAAATCTGGCCAACCAGTGCAGATTACGAAATGGTGGTCGAGCCTGGCTGGGCAGTTTGCAACTGCGCAGGCAGACAGTCAACCACTATCCCACTAACGTTCCCTTACTCGGCGTTTCGACATTGGGCGGAAGGGGGGGGGAGGGGGGGATCCGACTCCGGACCTCTGCCTAGCACGACTGTTTGCGACGGTGCCTCCTAGGGGGGGGGAAGACGCCACCTGCTCGGAACAGGCGCCAAACAGAGCCAAGCTCTACCCCATGGGGGTGGGGGGGGGGCGGAAAGGGGGGGGGAGGGGGCCCGCGCCCATCGTCACAGCAGTAATGAAGGGAAACGATTAAAACAACTTCCTCCTCCTCCTCCTCCTCCTCCTCCTCGTCCTCCTCCTCCTCCTCCTCCTCCTCCTCCTCGTCGTCTTCCTACATCAGAAGACGATCACGAGCCGTCCCCTCCCAGGGCCAACGCGCGGCCCGAGGCACGCGCGCAGGCGCAGGGCAGGGGCCGGGAGAGGCGCCATGGCCCCGGACGTCCCCACCCACCCCGCTTGTCACGGCCCCGGCCTTGCAGGCGTGCTGCAGCGGATTCCTGCGTGGATGCTGGCCCGAGGCGGCGAGGGAAAAACGAAGTGAATTTCGCGCGGATGTGTTTCAGTCTTCAGCCCTGGCCAAAACAGATCCGCCCGGAATTCGCTTCGAAATCCGGAACGAAATTCTCGAGGACACTCTGGGCCCACCCTATCGTTTTCCCAAGGAAATCCGCTCTGCGATGTTGGCGCCATGACAGTTGCAGGCAGTGCCAAGGGAGGCCACCTCTAGGGCACCAGGGAGTTCACCAGTTCCCCCAGGAGGATCGAGGTTCCAGTGCCGAAGCTCGAGGAGGTGCTTGGACGTTTCGAGTGGCTCGGGGGCCTCTGGAATGTGCGGGGGGTCCCCTTCCGCACAGAAATGGCGCTCCATCCAGGGGCAACGGCAACCCACCATGCGGTGACCCCCCCTTGGCATTGCCCGGCACATGAGCGCTCACCTCACCCTTCACGTGGCCTCGTCTCGATCAGAGGGGGTGCGAAAAACGAAACTACGCTTAGGTCGGGCATGTCCCCCTACAGGCCGATTTTCGACGAAAAATTAAATATGCTCCAAACATAATCGAAACATGCGACAACAAAATCGTCCCCAGATTATTGTCTTACTATTTTTGAATATTCCTCCTGTAGAGGAACAGGCTTGACATAAAACTACGCCCGCAAATCCGACCAAACGTGAACGAAACTGGCGCCAGATGTTGTCCGAACGAGCCCGAGGAAGACCGACTTGCTTGGTTCTGATACAATGCGATGGTAAATGTCGGCCACGCTTCCAGACACACACACACACAATTTTTCGGCTACAACTTCTGACACGTTCGGCCACCGACCTTTTCCGCCATATGCCCCTGTGGCTGATGGAGGCTGACCACCACGACACCCGCTCGTCAACGTTAAGTCGTCTACAGGAGGAGTATCTAAAAACAGCCCAAGCATAGTCTGGGGACGATGTTCTTATGTTTGCCCATCTAGGGTGGATTTGTGGAGTATTCTTTATGTTCCGTCCAGAATGCCCCTGCAGGAGGACAGACCCCCGACTTAACGTCAACGCCGCCAGGGGACGGCCGCATTCAGGAGGCTCCGCGACCCGGGCCCGCGGGAGCATCACGAGCGGCGGACACATCCGCCTCCGCGCCCTCGCGGGCGTAGACTCCGGGGCGCCAAGCCGCCAAGGCGCGGTCGCCCGGAGGAGCTCCGCGAGGGGCGCTCGCGACCAAACATGGCCCGCAGCAGCGGGCCTGCGGCCGAAGGGGCCCGGCCCGCGAAGCCGTGGATCTGGATAATCACGCTGCTCGCCCCTCCTCCTCCTCCTCCTCCTCCTCCTCCTCCTCCTCCTCCTCAGCCCGCGAAGCCGTGGATCTGGATAATCACGCTGCTCGCCCGCGGGATCCACCCAGACATGCGGCATCGTCCTCATTGTTTCAACATGCGGTCCCCGGAAGTCCCCGCCCCTTTTTTCCCGCGACGGGCTTTTCGTCCCGAATCGTTGTCCGACGGTCCCGAGGCCCGGTAGCCAAGGGCGGGCTGACGGCGATGTTGCTTGGCGGTGATGCTGGGAACCAAAATCCAAGAGATCACGAACCACACGTTCCGACATCCTCAGTCTGCGAATGAATCCAGCGAACACGACACGGCGAAGCGCGAGCCATGCGTTCCCACACCATCGAAACCTGCATCACCGTTACATTGAGCAGGGACCGGCCTTCCAGACGTTCCTGTAGTTCTACCGCGAAATGTTCTTGGAACCCAAAAATGTTCGAAACACAAAAACAATGTTCTTATACATTAAAGCGAATGTGATACAACAATACAGAATCCGCCAGAAATGTTCTAAGAACATTTCGTGGAAACCACAAAAGGTTCTTAGGACATTGCTTGGTGGGGCTATGGGCGAGCCTGGACGATTCGCCACTGCTTGATTACCTGCATCGCTGTCAGCCCGTCTGCGGCAAGAGGTAAAACAGGGCTAGGATCGGGATAAATCGCTCCAGAGCGTTCCGGAGCGCTCTCAGAGCGTTCCGGAACGCTCTGGAGCGGCCGCGGCGCCCAAAACATCCTCCAAACCCGCCCATTCTCAGAGATTTCGAGTTATCCCGATCCGATTTGTCCCGATCGTCGCGTCGTTTGAGCAGGGGCCCCAGAAGCCGACGATAGCGGAAAGCATGCCGTCACGACTCTTGCCGCAGCGCGAGGGGCCCTGGGCCACCCCCCGGCTGGGCCCGGCACGTGGGGCCGCGCCGCCGACCACTTGGCGCGCTCGTCGCTGTCCTCGCGGCGCCCGGCAGGAGAGGAAGCCCACTGGAGTGGGGTCGTCGTCGTCGTCGTCGTCGTCGTCGTCGTCGTCGTCGTCGTCGTCGTCGTCGTCGTCGTCGTCGTCGTCGTCCTCGTCGTCGTCCTCGTCGTTGTCCTCGTCGTCGTCCTCGTCGTCCTCGTCGTCGTCGTCGTCGTCGTCGTCGTCGTCGGGGAAGGCCGCCCACGACGGCCGCCCGTGCCGACCGCTCGCCCGCCTCCAGGGCACGAGCTCCCCCTACGGAAAGCGGCCGCTCGCCTCCCCCCCCCGCCGCGCGGGCCGCCGGGCCGCCGGGCGCGTCGCGCCAGGCACTCCTCCTGCTCCTCCTCCTCCTCCTCCCCCTCCTCCTCCTCCTCCTCCTCCTCCTCCTCCTCCCCCTCCTCCTCCTCCTCCCCCTCCTCTCCTCCTCCTCCTCCTCCTCCTCCTCCTCCTTCTCCTCCTCCTCCTCCTCCTCCTCCTCCTCCTCCTCCTCCTCCTCCTCCTCCTCCTCCTCCTCCTCCTCCCTCTCCCTCTCCCTCTCCCTCCCGGTCCTGGCAGGTGATGGCGTTCCAGGAGAAGATGCCGAAGATGTCTTCCTCGTAGGGGAGGGCGTCAGGTACCCAGAGCCCCCTCGAGCCATGAAACAACAATCACGACGGGAGGTTCTTCGATATCTCCGGCCTCTTGGGGCCCCTGCCAGGCCCCGGGGCCGTCAAGAAACGACGCAGGATGAAAACCCAGTCCCGGGGAATGGGTCCGGACCGCTCGGGGTCCAACTCATGACACTTTCATGACGTCGGGGGTCTGAGTCTGCGCCAAATACTGTTGGCGGAAAGGGGGGGGAAGAGGAGCGCGAGTCCACTGAACCTCAACACCCCGCGACTAGCTCAATGCGAGCAGGGGATCGACCACTGAATTGATTTACCCGAAATTCGAGACGTTCTATTCTGTAGTCGGCTACCTACTCGAACAGTAGCGTGAGACAGACGATCGCCGGTCCACGAAGAACGCTGCGACGACCTGTCACAGGCAGACGCATGCGATGAGCTGTGGCCCGAGAGCAAAGTATAATAATAATGAAAGGCGACACCAAGACCACCTCGGCAAGGAGATGCGAAGAGCAAGGGGGGTCTCCCTGGTGGTGCGGCCCCCCCTCTCGCTCGAGACAGCCCCAACCTCCAGCTCGGGGATGCATCGCGGACCTCCTCGCTGTGTTGGGGTCGCTTCTCATCCCTGCGAAAGAATACAGCAGGAACTCGACCACAAGAGCCCTGCCGCAAGAAACCCAGCCCTGAGACCCCAGGAGGTCCATTGATCTTTGCGGTGGGCACGTCACGCCTTCCATGGCGAAACCATCGCGACCCAAGAAACCCAGGGCACTGAGTATCGTTTAACCCATCCCCATCCCCAGCGGCGTGGCCTGGGCCCCACTGGCCGATTTACCCCCCTAGATGGGGATAGAAGTCGTCCCCTTCGGGTTTCGAGGGGTGTATCCCCAACTGGGGTGGTTATTTGGTGGGGGTCTCGAAGGGAATGCGATGCGACCACCGTTGCGGACAGCGTCCGGGCCTAGAGCAGACCAGGTGGGTGAGGCCATGGCCTCTAGGATCTGAGGTGTCTGGACTCGTGCAATGCGAGACATATAAACAGTTAGGAGGGGGATGGGGATAGGGATGGGGATGGGAGGAGGAGGAAAAGGGGATGGGGATGGGGATGAGGAGAGGGGATTGGTTAAAAACGATGCCGAGGCACCCCGAGGCAAGCAGGGTGCTGCGCGGCATGGGCTTCCGCGGCATGCCTGCACCAAGCCTTGAGCAAGGACCAACCGCCCCGTGCACAGCACGCTCCCGGAACCAGAGAGCCACCTGAGAACAGAAACAAATCTTTGAAGGGGCCCTGGGACACACAAATAAGTACACACAAATAACAGGATTCCCCATATCTTTCCATATTTTCTGTATTTCTGTCTCCCCCTCACTCCACAAATGTTCCCATATTTTCTCAAAGGGGGAACAAGATGAGGACGAGGAGGAAGAGGTGGAGGAGGTGGAGGAGGAGGCGGACGAGGAGGTCGGGGTGGAGGAGGAGGAGGAGGAGGAGGAGGAGGAGGAGGACCCTCTCCCCCTCCACCTTATGGTGGTGGTTGTGGAAAGCAAGCCCATCATACACGTCGGCGGTGGACAAACCTCCCTTTAGTCAACCTCCCTCTGGTGAAAACGGCCTAGGACCGAAACCGACGGACCTGGACCGGCAAAAATGACGGCCGCGACGCCCTCTCGCGAACCGAAAAAGCGGCCAATTCCTGAATCGACGTGTGAGGGTAGGAGGTCTATCAGCCTCCGATTTTCCTCCGATTGCCTGAACCAAGACTGTCTCAGCCAGACAGGTGCGCGTCGATCAAAAGCGGCTCTTGCGCGAGACGACACAGCGACATTACGCGGCAGCTTACGCGGGCCGCCAGCGCGGCACGCCACATTGGAGACGAGGGCGCTAACGCGCGATCTTACGCGAGCAGCTTACGCGCCAATGTCGGCGCAGACGACTCCTGTTTTTGGCTCGCTCAGATGCCGAAAACGTCTCGCGCAAACCACCATAGAAAGGTATCTAGAACACTCTGTGATGGGCCAATGGTTAGGTCGGGCATGTGCTCCTACAGGGGGATTGTGGACGAAAGTCGCAAATATTCAAACATAGAAGAAACGTCCTCAGACTAGGTTGACTATCTTTTTAGAGGGGCATGCAGACTAGGAACTATCTTTTTAGTTGACTAACTAGAAGAAACGTCCTCAGACTAGGAACATTTCTCCTGTAGAGGGGCATGCCCGACTTACAAACATCATAAGCATAAACTTCTGGCGCTCCACGCGGACTTCTTGGATCCCAAGAAGTCCGCGCGGACCGTCGGAAGTTTATGGTTACGCCGTCGTTTTCTTCTTAGCGTATGATCGGATCGATTGCACGCCGACGTAGGCGGGTCAGGACACTTCGCCGCTGCTGGAGATCCTGCCCAGCCTCATCAAGACATCGGTGCAGGTGTGCCGCCGGCGTCCTCTGGGTCTCAAGGGACCCAGTGGGGACACAGACAGATCGACACAAGTTCCATGATCCCACGTAGTCGTCTTCTGTGGCAACTCATGGGGGCCTCCCATGCCATCTCGTTGACTCTTCCCCGGACTTGCTACCAAAGTCGTCCATATTTCATATGTGTTCCTCTTCCCCTCCATGTCTAGTATCACCCCGTAGCTCTGTGGAAATCAGCGTTTTTGAGTTTGTGGCGATGTTCCCCTCGCGAGAGTCCTTCACCCGGCTCTCCATGTAGGTCCCGACAGTGACGGGATACTTGGCGGGCTGCCCCTGCGGACGCGCGCGCGCGCGGGCACACACTCGCGAAGTCGGCACTGCTCTCGGGGGCGAGGGCGGGGTGGGCAGCGCCCTGCGATCAAGGATGATCCGGATGGAAATCACAGCCGGAGTCCCCACTTCAAGACGATATCCTGGGGTTGCTCCGATCTAGATATCCTCTTGCTACTCCACATCTGCTCGGGTTGGCAACACGGGTTGGCAACACGGCGTATGCTTCTACAGCATCAAACCTTTGTCATCGACTGCGGGTCGCGAACTGCGATTATGGTCGACGCGCTGCGAGTGAATCAGTTCACGCTCCCCTTACCCGTCAGCGGACACTGTTTTGGGAACGAAGAAACTGTTTTGTGCAGGGCCCCTTCCCCCACGTGAAAGCTGTGCTCGGCGTGACATACCAGCTCTCTGTGCTGGGGGGGGAAGAGAAGGAAGAGGAAGCCTTAGACCTGGATGGAGCTGGAAACGTACGGGATGAGAAGGACAGCTTTGGCTAGCCTCCTTCGTTAGACTGCGCGCTTTTTGCCCTCGAACGGCCCATATTATCATCAGTAGTCCCCTCAGTACTCTCACGAAAACTCCTTTCCACGATTGTCAGGGGTCTTGAGGGGAACATGTCCTGGACAAGGGGGCTTCACCAGGGACCAGCTTCTGCTCTTGAGCATTTGTTTGACAGTCGTGTGGCCTGGAAGGGCCACAGAAAGACATACTCGACCCAAACCCATCAGAATACCTTTCCCCCCCTCGCCCTGAGCTTAGTGGGCCCTGGAAACGACAGGGCCGTTTTTTTACCGGTTTCGTTTTGCCGTTTCTTTGTCGGTTCCGACGCCGTCTTTTTGCCGGTTCCGTCGCCGTTCTTTTACGGGTTCCCGCTCCCGCTCCAATCCTGGA
>CAUYUJ010018854.1:42500-55000 GCA_963575745.1 Prorocentrum cordatum
CACTCTTACGTCTAGTCGAGCGGAGCGGAGCTCCAAGGGTTAGGTCGGGCCGGTCCTCCTACAGGGGGATTCCGTACGAACAATTAAAAACAAGTATTCCAAAAATGCACCCCAAGTGGGCAAAAATAGTCAAAACATCGCCCCCGACTATTTTTACACTATTTGTGAATACTCCTCCTGTAGAGGGACAGGCCCAACTTGATCCAAAGGACCTCTTGCCTGGCCAGCGCTACACGACGACCTCAGGCCCGGAGGGCCGTGGAGCACGGGGCGGAGGGGCTCTCGCGGCACCGCCGGCGGCTGGCGTCCCCGCCCCGAGGGCCGCCACGGGAAGGCATCAGCCAGGGCGGGGCCCAGCAAGGGGGTATGGAGGACGGCCAGGGGTTCCAGAGGATGGCCGCCCTCGGAAGGTTGGGGAAGCAAGAGCATGGATTGCAAACTTCTCGGCGGAGGAGAGAAGCTTGCTCGGAGGCAGGGAACGGGAGCGAGCAGCATGGCTCAGCAGCTGGCATCGGGTCTCGGAGCCAAGGATGCCGCCGCACACCGAAGGCCAGGTCAGCAGGCATCCTCCTGACAAGGCTGGGGGGGCAAGACGCAACCGAGAAAGCGGTTGCTCTAGAGAGAACACCGTCCTCTTCCTCACGGAGCGGGCGGTACAAACGTACGCTACGCCGGGAGAGAGGGCGAGGAGGAGGAGGACTGCTTGCAACAGCGGGCGAAAAGCGGAATAAGAGAAGTCGTTTTACCGTCAAGGGCGCCTGTCGGGTGCGGCCCAACATATCCTATTTCATGCCGCTCTCCGCCCTGTCCAAGAACGAATAAGAAAACTCATGTCCTTTCGCTTTCGGGGCAATTCCTTGGCCCCATCGTTAGCGGCGGCCACGACGACGGCGGGGACGACCATGACGACGAGAAGACGAGAGTGATAGTTTTAGTGGTACTTGTGAGGGTAGTTGCACGGGCAGTGGTAATTAGTCTTAGTCGTCGTTGTCGTCGTCGTCGTCGACACCGTCGCCGTCGCCGTCGCCATTGTCGTCGTCGACGTCGTCTCCGTCGTCGCCGTCGCCGCCGTCGTCGTCGGGCCGACTGTGGGCCCGCGCTGGGGCGACACTGGGCTGGGCCGGTGATGGGCCGGCGCTGGGTCAAAGTTGGGCCGACGTCGGGCCAAGCTTGGGCCAACGGCGCAAGAATCTGAGCACGCCTTGGAACGCAGAATGGCATATACTGTACTGGTGCGATGCGCCCTCCCCAGACGGCGCACGTCTTGACCGACCGCGCCGCGCAGACCGCTCACGAGACATTGCTGCCAAACTGGTGTGGCCAGAAAGCGCCCGCCCACGAGTCTAGGCTATGAGATTTCTGCGAACGCTCGCGTCGCCCCTGCGGGGCTGACGCACAAATCGTATAAGTTTCTTCAGACAGTTTCGGTGCCTGCGCCAGCACCCTGGCGGGTGATGACGATGATGCTGGCGTGTTGTCTTTGCATGTGCGCGAACGAATCCGGCGCGCCTCTGAAATGACACATACAAGTCACTCCAGGTAAACGCTTCGCACATATTCTCCAAATCTATCTCTGACCTTGTACAACTGGACTGCTACGTCATGCTCGCCCAGCTTAACCCACGGCTTGTCGCCGTCCTGGCCGCCAAAGAAGACGAGGCAAGCCAATGAAAACTCAAAGGCGATGCTGGACCCAACCAGGAAGGTTGAACACGGCTTCACCTCGACCTCAGGGTCGTCGTCCAACCAAGCAAATCTGACTGTGACCATCGCACCATCTGCGGGGCCTTTGTGCGCGTAGCCTAGGTAGTTCATGTTGCCCCGCGCTTCCTCCCGTGCAAACTGGATCCAATTGTGCAAACCTATGATCTCAGACCTCCCACTTCTCTTGTTTTTCTTCTCTTCGCCGACAAAGACGTGCTCGAAGCCGGAGCTGGTGCCGCGGTAATAATTCGTGAACCAGGCCTCGTACACCTGAGCCATGAAGTCGCGCAGTTTCGGGGGCGCCAAGTCCCACTTCACCAGGACCTTGTGGACATAACGCATGTGCGGCGTGTCGTCGAGCAGGTCCATGAACCTGTCTAGCTCGCCCCGCTCCTCCGCGCTGACGTTCTCCTTCACGTCCCCCTCCCGCTCGTAGTTGTCCAGGAGGGCCATGAAGGCCTTGTCAACCCTGCTGAACTTCGACCTGTCGACGAAGGCGAAGAGGGGCTCCGTCGCCCGGTCGGTCACCGTGCGGGGGTCCTCGCCGACGGGGTCGAAGTCCGCACGATGCTGCACGTTCAGGACGACGTCGGTGCCCACCTGCAGCCTGAGGGTAGAGGAAGAAACAACGGCATGAATTGAGCAGGGACCGATCGTCCCGGCATTCCTAAAAGCCCACCACGAAATTTTCTTAGAACCCCCAAATGTTCAAAAACAAAACAATGCTCTTAGAACATGAACCTGATGCGTTAAAACTACACAGATTGGGCCAGACATGTTCCCATAACACTTCATGCAAGCCACAAACGGGTCTTAAAACATTCTTTGGTGGGCCTATAAGCGAGCCGGGACGCTTCGCCACTGCTTGAACCTTTCGCAGCTACGCAGAAGTGTCTTGGATCGGCGCTGGGCCCCCCTCCCTGGTGCGCGGAGCGCGCCAAGGGCGGCGCTGGAGGCGCCGAGGGGGGGGGGGGGGGGAACAGCGCCGATCCAAGGAAATCCGCGCGGAACTCCGAAAGTTTCTGTTCATGCCCGCTTTTCCTTCCTCCGGGAAGGGCTGCTCGATCTCCCAGAGCCGGTCGACGGCGCCGGCCAGGGTCTCGGCCTCCTCGCCGGGCTCCACGTCGACCTGCATCCTCTCGTCCTCGCCCTCGCCCTCGGGTTCGAAGGGCGCGGGCGGCTCCTCGTCATCGTCCTCCTGGGGCACTCCAAGGACCTCCAGCACGGCGTCGAGCGCGGTGCTCAGGCCCTCGACCCCGCTGGTGGGGTTCGGCGCGCGGCCGTCGAGGCAGCCGCAGGTCTCCAGCGCGGAGCGCAACTGCTCCCGGAGGTCCTCGGGCGCGCGGCTGCTCAGGCGCAGGATGGAGGTCACCACGCTGACGACGATGTTCCCGGCAGCATCGTCGTCCACGTCGCCCGCCTCGCCGAGCTTCTCGAGCCTGCTCTTGGTGAGCTGACAGTAGGCAATCAGTTTGTTCTTCCCTTTTCCAGACATGGGCGGCAGGCAATAAGTGCTGCACTGTGACGGCAGAGTTCCTGAGGAAGCTTAAGCCAAACGTGAGCCACAATGGCTGGAGTCAGAATGCCTTCAGCCAAAAGGGCTACGAATGACGATGGCGCCGATGGCCACGACGCTGACGAGACAATAAAACTGACGCTCACGCTGATGCTCATGGACAAGCCGGGTGGGGTCAGGCTGACACCCAAAGACACCGCCGGCCCCGCCCTAAGATTCGCTACTCTACGCCGAGATGTTGCAGGGCTTCAGAGAGACAACCTGAAGCGTGTCACGGGGATGCGTGGGCACGTTTGTTATGCTTCGCGATAGAAGCCGTTACCAGCCCCGCTCCTCCCCACCGCTGGTAACGTCACGACTCATGTCGGCGCCGTCTAGGAAAACCTGGAATTAACCAAGAAAATTCGAATTACAGATACGGGGATCTGCCACGGCAAAGCGTGCGCCATGCTATGGATACGCAAGTGTCTGCGATGGGTACCTACGGATCGCTTCGTCCTCCTCCTCTCGTCGTCCTCCTCACTGTCTGTGGAAGGTGCTTCACACAAGGATTGAGGAACGAAGGATGGAAACGAAAGGATGCAGATGGCGAAGCAGGCAGGACCAGGCCAAAACGGCCTGTTGGATAACATGTCTGTTATGGGTCGTGCTCTGGGAGAAGTCTGGTCGCCCCTGGGCCCGAGGGGGAAAGTGGCCTCTCGTCGTCGTCGTCGTCCTCCCCGTCCTCTTCCTCATGCTCCTCCTCTTGCCGTCCTATTCCTGGCTAGGGCGTTGCGCAGTGCTTCTCTCCACAACAGCGTGTGCACCACATCGCTGGGGCGCACCGGGGATGTGCGGAATGGCGAAAGCCTCTGAAATGCACGTGGGCCGCTGACAATTCAGCCACTGCGTCCTGCGTCCCCCAACATCCTGAATGGAGTGCTGCTTGCTTTCTTAGACAATCTTTCGTTCTCCCTCCTCCTCCTCCTCCTCCACCTGCTCCTCCTCCTCCTCCTCCTCCTCCTCCTCCTCCTCCTCCTCCTCCTCCTCCTCCTCCTCCTCTTCCTCCTCATCCCACTACCACTACCACTACTACCGCTAAGACTACAACTACTACCACTGCGACCACTACTTCTACGAATCATAGAAGTAGCTAAGAGGGTGTTTGGTAACCTGTGCCTGGGCGCACTGCTTTGCACTATGTGTGTGTGATGCTTGATGCTGTCTGGTTGCGGTTGCTTGTCTGCCGAGCTGATTCACTGCAGTGGTTCTTAGAGCACCCTGAGGAGAAGGAGGAGGAAGAGGAGGAAGACGAGAAGGAGACTGACTGGAAAGAGCAGTCTGAGGTAAGACGCTACAACACCATCGAGACACAAAAGACGTTGATGTGATGGTTCCTCCACACACCAAAAACAAACACAACAACCATTATTTGGGAACCTAGTCGGTCTGGAAGGCTCGGCATACAACTTTCAACCCATGACAATCTAAAACAAACTGAAACAGGCAACGAATCCGGTGAGGGCTCGAACAGAAACATAGCAACCGTAAAAACAACAGCAACACTAACAACAACAACAATAATCTTAAGACTGCTCGCTCCTGTCTGCTCACATGCTACCTGCCCTCGCCGTCTTCGATCGTACCCCCTTGGGGACACATTTTCCTTACCTGTCACGTGTATTCAGTGCAGCCCCTAAAACCAGGGAGGAGAGGACGGGTGGAAGGGGGAGGGAGAAGAATAGAGCACGAGAGAAATTAGCAGGCGGGGGGCAATGAGCAGAAAACAATTTGTAGAACCAGACGGGCAGATCGGGTGGGCAGGCCCATAGCGGGCAGGTCGGGAAGGCGGGTCCAGGCGACGAGGTCGAGCAGGCGGGTTGCTGAAGCGTGGGTCCTGCATGAATCGCGAGGAGATCTGGAACGCTAGCGCGATTCCCAAGTAAATCGTGAGAAAAGCCAGCGTGGGCCACGAAGGGCATAACATCCGAGGCCACAGAGGGCAGCGACGGGGCCGCTGAGGGCAGCACCGGGGCCACGAAGGGCAGCGAGGGGGCCACAAAGGGCGACAGCGGGGCCACGAAGGGCATGCATGTAGGGCCACGGCGGGCGCGAGGAGGCGGGAGCCACGAAGGGCATATGTACACGGGGCCGCAAAAGGCGACGGGGCCACTGAGGGCAGCAAAGGGGCCACGAAGAGCAGCGAGGGGGCCACGATGGGCGACAGCGGGGCTACGAAGGGCATGCGTATAGGGCCACGACGGGCGCGTGCGAGCGGGGGCCACGAAGGGCATATAATGCGGGGCCACAAAGGGCAGCGAGGGGGCCACTGATGGCAGCAACGGGGCCACGAAGGGCAGCAAGCGAAGGCGACCGCGGAACCAGTACGGGCAGCGAGGGGCATCGAAGGCGGTCGAAGGGCAGCGAGCGGCGACTACAGTCATTAACCGGCTGGTCGGGCGGGTAGGTCCCGACGGGCGGGTCGAGCGGGCGGGTCGTTGAAGCGTGAGTCCTGCTTGAACCGCCAGCAATATGTAGCGAGAGCGCGATTCCTGTGTCGAGGACCGGCATCATAGTAAATTGTGGGGAAAAGTCAAGCGAAGCGGTTCGGTGGTTAGTTGCGAGGAAGTCCCAAGCGAGAACGCGATTCTGAAACCAATTTTCAGGAAGTATCCGCCGGGAGCAGCAATTCGGTGGCAAATTGCCATGAAGTCCTGAGCGAGAGCGCGATTCTTCAATAAATTGTGCGGATGTGTCAGGCGTGAGCCGTTGTTATTGTAAACCAGGGGCGAACGACACAGTTTGACCTCAAGACTATCCTTGATTAAAAAACAGGGCGCGAGCCCCGGGAGGGGCACTTCAATCGAAAAATAAAATGTGCACCGGGCGGGGGGGATCAATAATCATTATTTCATCGCTTCGCTCATTCCGCCGGCCCTGGAGCGCTATTTGGGGCCTCTTGGGGCCGTCTTGGGGGCCTCTTGGGGGCTTCTTGGGAGCGTCTTGGGGCTCCTGGGCGGCGTCTTGAGCTCCCCTGGGGCCTCTTAGGGGGCTCTTGGGGGCCCCTTGGGGCGGAAGGGGGGGTAGTCGATTGCTGCCACCCCCTCGGAGGCCACGATCCTGGTGAGGGGTGGCGAAGAATAGCCTCCCCCCTTGAGGATCGCCCGGGACCCGGCCGGGGGTCAGCCGGGGTACTTTTCGTCCGGGGGCCCCCAGGGGCCGCCCCGCACGCGCGAAGTAGAAATTTGCCGGCCCAACGGGCCAGAGGCGTGCTAAGATCTCCCGTGACTACTTCACAATATTTAATCGCTTCGCTCATTCCACCGGCCCTGGAGCGCTATTTGGGGCCTCTTGGGGCCGTCTTGGGGGCTTCTCGGGGACTTCTTGGGAGCGTCTTGGGGCTCCTTGGCGGCGCATTGGGCTCCCTGGGGCCTCACACTCTCGATACCCGCCCTCTCGGCCCCCCTCACCGGAGGCCTCTGGGAGCCCCAGTGAGGGCCCTGCGAAAAGAGGAGGGGGATAACGAGGGAGAGTGGGAGGAAGGGAGGGGGAGGGACGAAGGAAAAGGGAAAACGCCAGGAAAGAAGGAGCGAAGAGGGGGGCGGCTGATTAGAGGCAGAGAGAGAGAGATATATATATATATATATATATATAGATTTGAGAGAGAGAACAAGAAAGAAAGAGAGAGAGCAAGGAGGTAGGAGAGGGGAGGGAGAAGTGAGGAGGGAGAGGAGGGAGAGGGGATAGGGCAGAGAGGCATAAGGATGAGGGAAGAGAGGAAGGAGAGAGAAGGGAGGAGAGGAGGGAGGAGGGAGGAGGGAGAGGGAGGAGGAGCAGGAAGGTAACAGCGTGAACGTTCGAGGAAGTCCTAAGCGAAAACGCCGTTCCTGAAGAAAGTCTCGGGCGGGAGCCCACGACGGGCGGGCGATCCCCCGACGGGCGGGTCGGGCGGGTGGGACATTCAAGCGGGATGCCTGAGTATGGCGGCAGCGCGTTTCCTAAGTAAATTGTGACGGCGTCCTTGGCGCAGCGTGTTTCCTGAGCGTCGAAAGCGCGATTTCTAAATAAATTGCATGGAAGTCACAGGCGAGAGCGCAACCCCTGCATAACATGTGAAGGGTTCTCTGGCGGGAGCGGGGGTCTTGATAAATTTCGAAGAAATCAACAATCCATTGCGAGGAAGTCTCAAGCGGGAGCGCCGTTCCTGAATACATTGTAAGGAAATCTCAGATGGGAGCGGGGATCGTGACTAAATTGCGAGGAGGTCACAAGCGGGAGCACCGATCCTGAGTGAATTGTAAGGAATTCTCAAGCGGGAGCGGGGGTCCTGAGTAAATTGCGAGGAGGTCACAAGCGGGAGCACCGATCCTGAGTGAATTGTGAAGAGTTCTCAAGCGGGAGCGGGGGTCCTGAGTAAATTTGGAGGAAGTCTCAGGCGGGAGCCGTTGTTGTTGTTACCTGGGGGGCCAGGGGCACAGTTTGAGCATCATGACTTTCCCTGTCAAAGAAACAGGGTGGGTGCGAGCGTCGAGGGGCACACTTTGATGGAGAAAAAGCAGCATGCACCGGCGAGGGGGAATCAACAATAATTATTCCTCAGAAGTGAAAGTTCAAGAACAACATAGACGACACTGCACCTAGTACATTGGCGCACGGGTGCAGAGGTCAAAGGCTGTCTTTGAAAAACGGCCATTGACCTAGGCCCCCGGTGGTCGGGGACCCCCCAGCAACCAGCAACCCAGCAACCCGATTCGCCCTTCAAGTTGGCACATTACCAACGCTAGGGAATTAGCTCACAGAACGTCCATGGGCGGGCGCTCTCGACGAAACATGTGCACGCCGGCGAGGAACGTTCCCTCCTGCGGTCCCTGAACAATCCCTGCAAAACTCGATGCATCTGCAGTGGAATTCTGGATACGTCCATATAGCGCTATAGGGTTCCCTACAGGGCTGGACCCAGCTCAAATAGGATCCCTACAGGGCTGCAACCAGTAGCATCCCGAACAAAACTGGATCCAGCTCTACTGGGATCCCTGCAGAACTGGATACAACCCGAATGGGATCCCTATGGTGCTGGGTGCAGCCCTGGTAGGACCCCATACAAGGCTGGATGCAGCTGTGGGCGGATCCGTACAAGACGGGGTACAGTTTTGGTAGGATCCTCACGGAGAAAAACACAGCTTTACTGGGATTCCGACAAAGCTCGAAACGACCCTGCAAAGATCCTTGCAAAGCTGGATGCAATTCTAGTGGGAGCCCTACAAACTGGATCCAGCTCTACCAGGATCCCTGCAGAGTTGGGCACAGCTCCAATATACTCCTTACAGAGGTGGATACACCTCGAGTGGGATCCCTGCAGAGCTGGGCACAATCTTGGCAAACATTCTGCAAAACTGGATACAGCACAAATAGGATCCGTGCAGGATTGCATACAGCCCTACAGGGACCCCTACAAAGATCGGTGCAGACCGATGGTGATCCGTAGACACCTGGATGCAGCACTGATGTGATCAGTACAGCGGCTGGACGCAGCCCTCTACGGAAGCTGGATACAGCACTACTGGAAACCCCGCAGCGGCTGGATACAGCTCTGGTGGGAACCCTACAGGGGTTGACCCAGCTCTGCTGGGATCCCTACACAATTGGACCAAACTCCAATACTATCCATACAATGATACATGCCGCTCGGGCCAGATCTTTACACAGCTGGATGCATATAGTTGCGGATCCTTACAGAGTTGGTTCCATCTCTACTGGGGTCCCTACAGAGCCCGATGCATCTCTAATGCGACCCTGCCAAAGTGGATTCGATAGCGCAGGATCCCTCGAGAACCCGATACTGCTCTATACGAATCCTTACAACGGTGGGTACAGTTCTAGTTGGATCTCTACAGTGCTAATGACAGTTCTACTCGGATCCTTACAGAGCTGGCGACAGCTCTATAGGGGGCCCAACATACCTGGATATAGCTGCAAACGGGCCCATATTGGCCCTACAGGGGTGAATGCAACTGTTGTGGAATTCCGACAGAGCGGAATACAGCGCGAGAGGGACCTCTACAAAGCTGAATGCAAAGAAACAGCGCCAGTGGATCACCTCGTAATTGAGAAGGGCGGGGGGTGTTCCCAGATATCCCCCCCCTCCTTCACGGGGGGGACATTTTCGGACCCCCCCCTGGCCAGGCATGGGGGGGGAGGTGGAGACGCTCTCTCCGCTCCGGAGCGCTCGAGGCTGTGCAAAGAGTCTTGCGTCAGGGGTTTGGGGTTACGGGTTGGGGGGGGTCTAGGGGTCAGGTTCGGTTTAGGGTTGAGGGCAGAGGTTACGGTTAAGGTTCGGGGTTGGGGTAGGGGTTAGGGAAGGGTCGGGGGTCAGGGTTACGGTAGGGGTTTGGATTAGAGCTTAAGGGAAGGGTTAGGGATTCGGGCCAGGGTCCGGGGTTAGGGTGAGGTTTAAAGGTGAGCTGTAATTCCTAGGGTTGGGGTAGGGGCTAGGGTTAAGGCATAAGGGGTAAGGGTTAAGGTGGAGGTAGGGGTTAGGGTTAAGGTTAGGGTAGGGGTTAAGGTCAAGACGCCCTCCCCGCCCGCAAGTCGTCTCGCTCACTCCCACCCGCCCTCCCAACACATACGTAGCACCCGAGCCTGGCCCGAGACGCAGCATGTGCAGCAGTCGCCTGTGGATGGGTAGCTACTGGGGGCCAATCCACCGTCGCCGCCGCCGCCTCCGCCGCCGCCGCCGCTGCCCGCCGCCGCCGCCGCCGCGCCGCCGCCGCCGTTGTCCGCCGCCGCCGCCGCCAACGCGCCGCCCGCCGCCGCCGCCGCAGCCCCCGCTGCCGAATCGCCGCCGCCCCAGCCGCTGCCGCCGCAGCCACCGCCGCCGCCGCCGCCGCCGCCCCCGCCGCCACCGCCGCCACCGCCGCCGCCGCCGACGCCACCGCCGCAGCCGCCGCAGACGCTGTCCCCGCCGCCAAATGTACTCTGTATAGCTTTGTTGACAGGGATGGTGGGGGGAGGGCCGCGCCGGGTGCGCTGCGCATGCTCCGAATTCGGAGTGCGTACGGATTTTTTGTTACAAGGGATGGTGGGGGGGGGGGCCACATGGATTCGGGTTGGCTCCCACTCGCTGATCAAAGGTTGGGGGTTAGAGTTACAGTTCAGGGTCGGGGTAAAGGTTGGGGTCAAGGCTTAGGGTAGGGGTTGAGGGTAGGGGTTAGGGTCAGGGTAGGAGTTAAGGTTGGGATTGGGGGTTAGGGTCAGGGTTTAGGCTTAAGGTTAAGGGTTTAAGGTCTACAAGCTCTGCCGCAGCTGGCCCCCTCCTGCCTAGGAGCCCACTTGCGGCGGCTGCCACTCCCACCCGCAAACCACCCTACCATCAAGATCATCTCTCCCCGCGTTGTAAGCACAGCGAATGGGAGCGCTTGGGGGCGCATGGGAGCGCCTGGGAGCGCCTGGGAACGCTTGGGAGCGTTTGGGAGCGCATGGGAGCGCCTGGGAGCGCTGGGAGCGCTTGGGAGCGCCTGGAAGCGCCAGGGAGCGCTTGTGAGCGCTTGGGAGCGCTTGGGAGCGCCTGGAGCGCTTGGGAGCGCCTGGGAGCGTTGTGAGCGCCTGAAACGTCATGGAAATCGTATTGTAAAACGCAGGATTCTGCGACGGCGGCGCACTTGGTAAGGAAAGTATCATAGGTGTACGAAGGCATGATCAGGAAATCATATCTGTTGTGAGGGATGGCGAAGGTTTACGTCCTCGGACGCGCATGTGTATTGTGAATCGCAATGGATCGTGCACGCATGATCAGGACATAATATATGTTGCAAGGGATGGCGAGGGTTTACGTCCGCGGACGGGCATTTGCAGTGCAAACTGCAATGGATTCTGCAAGCATGATCAGGCAATCGTATGTTTTTGCAACGGATGGTGCCGGTGTACATGCTGGTGCTTATGTGTGCGTCTGTAAGCGTATGTGCCCGTATGTGCCCGTACGTGCCCGGTTGTTCAGCGCTCAGGGCTTAATAAATATAGGATTAAGAATAAAAGGTAAGGGTTAGGGATAAGGATTCGGATTACGGGTTAGGGCCAGGTTGAGGGGTCATGGTTCGGGCCAAGTGTTTCTATTAGGGTTTCGGGTTACGGTTAGGGGTGAGGGTAGAGTTTAGGGTGTTGGTTAGGGCATAGGGTTGCGGTTGAGGATTAGGGTCAAGGTTAGGGTTGGGGGTTGGGATTAGGGCTTAGGTTATGGCTGAGGGTTCACAAGGGGGATGGATAAGGGCTTAGGGGAAGGATTAAGGATTAGGGTCGGGGCTAGGGGTTTAAATGGGGTTATGGGGTTAGGGTTAAGTCTTCGGGTTAGGGTCAGGGATTAGGGTCAGGCTGAAGGGCCACGGTTAGGGGAAAGGGGTAGAGTTCGGGTCGGGGGAAATGGTTGGGGTTAGGGTAGGGGTCAGGGTTAGGATCGGGGTTCGGGTAGGGGTTAGGGTTCGGGTAGGGGTTAAGGTTTAGGGTCAGGGCGTGGGGTAAGGATTAAGGTGGGGATTAGGGTTTGAATTAGGGGTTCGGGTCGGGGTTTGGGTACAGGTTGAGGTCTGGCGCAGGGTAGGGGTTAGGATCAAGTTAACCAGCTCGAACAAGCCAGAGGGCTCTGTCCACTCCCACCCACCCTCCCACAACATAAAAAGGAAGTGCGTCGCGTCCGGCGCCTGTCGCTCATCTTATATCGTGGGCGGCTGGACGTTCAGCGGGCGACATGAGCTGCGTCCGATTCCTGCCGCGTATTGAGCAACGTCGACGAGAAACAAGGCCGCGCGCGATGCACGCCGCGCCAAGCAACTCAACCCGACGGGCCGCAGCGTCGACGACAAGAAAGTCCATGATGACGAGCAGGCGTCCCCGCGCGATGTGCGCCGCGCCCCATTCCCGCTACGCGATTCGCATCGCCGACGAAAAGTAAATACATGGCGGCAAGAAACACGTCGACGTTTGCAATGGTTTTTGACAGGTAGAACGGGGGATCCCACGTAGGGCTGGCCAGGCGTCCGCGCGCGATGTTCGCCGCGGCCCATTCATGCTTCACTTTTCGCATCGTCGACGACAAGCAAGTCCACGCTGACGAGAAAAACGTTGACTTTGCATTCTTTCTTGATGGGAAGGACGCGACCACCCGCTTAGGTTACCCGAGCGATGTTCAGTTCGTTCCATTCCTGCTACACTTTTCGCAACTTGACGACATGTTGGCGAGGATAAAATGAGTTTGCGCTTTGTTTTGGCAGCGGCGGGGTTGCTATCGGCTGGCCAAGTCGGGATGTGGGGG
>CAUYUJ010018854.1:60000-130000 GCA_963575745.1 Prorocentrum cordatum
GCAGAAGCAGGCGCGCCAGGGGGCGGCGCCGCAGGCGCCGCCAAAAGGCGGGGTCCAGCGCCGGCCTGTGAGATCCGCGCGGGCCTCAGAAACTGCGCGCTTGCGCCATCTCCTCGCTGCTCGAGAACTCGCCGTCGCTCGGACGTCCATGTCCCGTGCATTCTTCGGTCGGTTTCGTGCGTGGTTTTCTTTGCCCGATGGTCCAGGATGGTCCTCGATGGTTCTCGCCAGGGAAAAAATGCACACGTCCGAGCGATGCCAAGAGAAGAGGTGGGAGGGAGGGGGAGGCACAGGGCTAGAAAGTAGAAGCCCGCATCCAGCCCCAGGCGAGTGGCGCAGGGGCCCTGCCAAGCTGTCCAGTGGTGTCGGGCTCACAGGTGGGTCGATAGCGTTTCCGCCGCGTCCCGACACATGTGACGCGACGGCTTCGGTGCACCAGTCGCTCTCAGCACTAACTACTGGAGCCCTTTGGCTCTGTCAAGGTGGATTTGCAGTTCAGCCTCCAGTGACCTACGGGTGCCTATGCGCAGCACGAAACCTTACCATCCTCATCCGTCCTCAGCCCTCCGTTCCTTTCTGAGTCCGTTCGGCGTCTGAGCCCGCCCGGCCGCCAGATGGGCAGCCGAACGGGCTCAGTTCTGACTCCTGCCGTTGGGACCGAGCCCGCTCGGCCGCCGCACGGGCTCGACCTTGAGCCCGCTCAGCGGCCGAACGGTCCCAGATGCCGCACGTCAGGAAGCAAGTCCCAGGAAACCTTCGTGAGAACGATTAACGGCTATGGTGGAGGTTTTAGATAAGAATGCCTTCGATAAGGAACCCAGGGTCTCACGACCGATGGGCGGCCAAACGTGGGCCACCCACCTCGCCTTGAAACAATAAGGAATGCGCCAGGGTCTGGGCCCCAGGAAGACGTTCCTCATCCAATGCCGCCGCCGTATCAGATCAGATTCAAAGACAAGCTTGCCAGAACAGCCCGAGCCAGACACAGGATGTAACCCGATTCGACCAGATGAACTGGGGTTAGCAAAGACTGAGCGGGGTCGCGCCAAATTGGACGGGATCATACCAGAGTGAGGCTGTTTTCGACCACGGGAATACCAGCGCCGATACTGAATACGTAGAAACTCCCAGATCCAACCAAACGAATGGGCTCAGGAGAGAACCCTGGGGGAAGGCCTCCCCGCCCTCCCCCCCCCCCCTGGCGCGCCTCCCAATGCCTCTCCTGCCACCGTGCTTCACAGGATGGTGACATCAGGAAGCTTTGCCCAGGAACGGGGTGAAATCGCCCGAGAGCCATACTGCGAATCCTTCTTGCCCTCCTCATCCTCATCTTCCTCTTTCCCTCCCTCTCATCTTTCCCTCCACCTCCCCGCCCGACTTCACTCCTCCTCCGCCTCCCCCACCCCTCATCCTGCCCTCCTTCCCTCCCCCACATCCCTCACTGTCCTATTTCCTATTTCTTCCTCTGAGCCTGCGCCACGCTCATTTCGTAGACCTTGCCGAAGGCACGGAGGTGCAGCATGCAGACGTCGGACTGCGCAGCGCAGCCCCCGCAAGGCCCCCCACCCCGGGGAGGAGGAGGAGGAGGAGGAGGAGGAGGAGGAGGAGGAGGAGGAGGAGGAGGAGGAGGAGGAGGAGGAGAGGAAGGAGGAGGACAGCGTACAGGGGAGGTCAGCTCCACTCTAGGAGGAGGGCTCGGCGGCACCAGACGCCGCAGCCGCTCGAATCGCAATCGGAAGCGGCGAGGAGGAAGAAGCGGGGAAGGAGCACGCAGCAGCAGGAGCAGAGCTCATAGGAGAGGAAGGAGGAGGAGGAGGAGGAGCGAGCGGACGAGCGAGCGAGCGAGCGAGCGAGCGAGCGATCCAGCAAGCGAGGTGAGGAGGAGGAGGAGGAGGAAGATACAGGCAGAATTGATTGCACAGGACACGCGACAGGACACAGCACTCTTCCGATGGTAACATTGCTTCCAAAGCCTCAGGACACAAGGATACTTCTCCTGCCGAGGCAGCGACCGCGGTCACGCCGCGGGCCAAGCCACCGACACCCGCGGAAACCACAACACGCAAGGGCACCTTGGCCCGGGACTGCAGAGGATACGACGCGTGCACTGCATCATAGGACACAAGGAGTACCCTTGCTTCGGCAGGGGCGACCTGCCAATCCAGGCCACCCGTGGGCACTGCGGAAGTACCGCAGCACCCGTCGGCAGGGGCGCCCTACCAATCTGGGCCACCGGGCCACCCGTGGGCACTGCGGAAGTACCGTGGGCCTACCCTATGATCACAGCCCGCGCACTGCAAGCAGGACAAGGAGAAGCGAGAAGGCACCAGAAGTAAAAAGGGACCAGGCGGAGGAGGAGGAGGAGGAGGAGGAGGAGGAGGAGAACGAGGAAGAGGAGGAGGAGGAGGAGGAGGAAACGGAGGAGAAGGAGGAGGAGGAGGAGGCAGAGTAGGAAGAGGAAGAGGAGATTGAGGTGGAGAAGACGAGGAGTGGTGGTGGAACGAACACAGGCATGGCGGAGTTCCGCGCGTGAAAAGGGGGCCAGGAGGAGGAGGAGGAGGTCCCCTACCTCCACGCGCTGCGACAGAGGTAACGACGGGGAAGGCTCCGGTGCCCTTGCCGGGGCCCCGGGCCGTCGAGAAGAAGGTTCGAAACGAGACATCCATCCCTTTGTATGGGGTCCAGACCTCCAGGGATCCAACTTATGGAAGCTCACAGGAGTGCAATTCTGGGGAGGAGAGGGAGGAGGAGGAGGAGGAGGAGGAGGAGGAGGAGGAGGAGGAGGAAGAGGAGGAGGAGGAGGAAGAAGAGGAAGAGGAGGAGGAGGAGGAAGTGGGGAGGAAGGAAGGAGGGAGGGTTCAAAGTCATTAGTCCCATGCACACACACGAATGGAATTCCTGCAGTCCGAGTTCAAGTGCCCGCTCGAACGGCATTGTTAGAACGCTCGGTTTGCACAGCCTCTGTCCTTGAGACACATGAAATACAAGTTTGGCGGGACTCGTGATCCGACTCAAGGCTTTGGTCGGGCATGTCCCCCTACAGGCGGATTTTGGACGAAAAACTAAACATAGTCAAAAAGTGCTGGAAGCATGTAAAAAAGGTGAATTCGTCCCCAGACTATTGTTCTGATTTGTGTTTGCATACCCCTCCTGTAGAGGGACATGCCCGACGACTTAACTCATGGCGCAGACTCACGAGACTGGGCTCGCGGGCTTACGTCGGAACGTCCCTTCTGGAATCGTCGCAGGCGGAAGGGCTTGACTTGGGGGGGGGGCTGGACGAGGGGGGGGGGGGAACGAGCGGGACGGGCTGCGCGTCAAGACGCCAGAGGAGGGTGTCACCTCCGTGGTGATCGCGGACGCGGCGCAAGCCCCAGTGTCGTGTCTGGGCGCGCTATAGACAATCGGGTTGTGCGCATCGCACTCGCTGCCTGCACGGGTTTGGCCGCGGTGGCCTTCTCCGGATGCGCTGCAGGTCATCGGAAAAGGGTGCATTCGCAAGGTGAACTACTTTGGCGTCCGTGGGCTTTCCGGGTCCATGCGCGGAGACGTGAAAGTCCGAGGAAGATAAAAGAAACAGGTCGAATCACGAGAAATAATAATGGAGGCCAGGCCGAAGCCAGGGCGTGCTAAGATCTCCGGTAACTGGTTAACAGTATTAAAAGTATTTCTAGTTCGCGCGCGCGGGGCGGCCCCTGGGGGTCCCCCGGCGAAAAGTACCCCGACCAACGCCCGGTCGCCGCCCGACCGCCGCCCGACCAAGTCTACTCAGAGATGGTTTTCCTTCTGGGTGCGGCCTCTCAGGCTCCCCAGAGCGCGCTCAGAGTGCCCCAAGAGGCCCCCAAGACTGCCCAAGAGGCCCCCGAGACGCCCAAAGAGCGCTCGAAGACGCCGAAGATGACCCCAAGACGGCCCAAAAGGCCCCCAAGACAGCCCAAGAGGCCTCCAAGACGCCCCAAGAGCCTTCCAAGAGGCCTCCGAAGAGAGCCCCAAGAGGCCAAAATCGTTGATTGTCATTGGTTTGTTCGATGTTTTTTGTGTTCTGGCTTTTTCGGCTTCCGGACGCTCCAAGACGGCCCAAGAGGCCCCCAAGACCGCTCCAAGACGGCCCACGAAGCTCCCAAGACGGCGCCGAAACGACCCAAGAGAGCCCTCAAGACGGCCCAAGTGCCGCCCAAGACGGACCAAGAGGCCCCAAGACGGGCCCAAGAGGGACTCAGGAGGGATACCGAGAACTCAAAAATGGAGCCCTCCGTCCCAGAAGGCGCCCAGGAGGTCCCAAAGAGGCCCCAAGAGGCCTCCAAGAGGCCCCAAGATGTCGCCAAGAGGCCCCAGGAGACTCCCAGGAGGCCCAAAAGAAGCCCCAGAAGGCTTCAAACATGTCTCCCAGGCGCCCCCGAACGGCCTCTCAACAGACCCCAAGAGGCCCCCCAAAGAAGCATCTTGACGACGACTCTATTTCGCCCCATCGAGAGACGACCCCCAGGGAACTGCTTCACCATCAAAACTCCCCACGCAACGCGTCCGAACGACACCCGCCCCCAAGAGCGCAACATGGGCAACGAACACACAGACAAAAACCAGCGATGCCATATCACGGGCCGGCGGAATGAGCGAAGCGATTCAATAATAATGGAGGCCAGGCCGAACTTTCCGACTGTTGCACTCAGAAAGCCCTCGCATGTTGCACGGGCGGAATACTGTCGGAAATCCAGAAAAGCAAAGTTCCTGGGAAGACAAGCGGATATGCAAGAGTAGCGGTGGGCTTTTCAGTTCCTGTCGCGTCCCCCCTTTCGGTAACGCCCCCCCCTGCATTGCTTCGTCTCTGCGTTTTCGAAATCATGCGCGCCAGACTCCAATCCAAGCTTTGAAAGTATTTTCCTCTGGCAATTCTGGGAGACCAAAGGATACCAATACTGCTACTCCCCAGACCTCTCCCGGGGTGCGTTCTGACCAAAATTTCGAAGCGAATCCAGCGGTGTTGACGACGGCCTCCCAAGAGGCCCCCCCAAAAAAAAACGGGCGAAGGGCAGCGGTATGCACACCTTTGCCTTCTCTGATATTCTGCATCGCTGATCGACGCCCAACCGCACCGCCAAGACACGGGCACGGCGCTTCGGCGTGGGTGCCGCACGGCGCCGCCCGTTGCCGCACGGCGACACTCTCCCTGTTCCACCACGGCGGCGGCCGCGCAACCATTCTCGCGCATGCGCCGCGCGTGCTCACGCATCCTCCGGCGTGCTACCGCCAGGTGGCCACATGTGAACCTCACGCCCACTCCGTACGATTTCCATGGAGGCGGTGGGGCTCAGTGCTCCCGAACGGAGTGAGCCCCCACCCGCCCTTGTGGCTCACATGCGGCTAGGGGCTAGGGCTCACATGTGGTTTACGTGTGGCCGCCGCACCGCGTGCTCGCAGCATGATCAGCTGCGGAGCTGGGCGACCAAGCTCGCCGCTGCGTCTCGCTTAGCGGCCTTCTTGTCCGCCCCCGTGCCGACGGCGGTGACGGTGCGCAAGGTGGAGGCGTAGACCAGCTCGCAGGCGCCCGCTCGCCAGGTCTCCACGAGGTCCACCTTGGTCCTCTTGCAGTACAGGTTGAGGACGGCCAACGGCGGGTCGTCCTTCGCCAGGCCCTGCGCCGCACCGCGCTCCCGGGCCTCCTCTCGAGGGTGCCGAGACGGTGTGGCGACACATCGTGTGGCCCCCTCGAGATCCACGACGACCTCACCGCACGGTGCGTCGCCACACGGTTTCGAGGCCCCGGCGGCCCTGGTCGCCCGGAGGCGTCCTCGGAGAACGGCCCGAGCCCAAGGCCGCGAGGCGACCCCGAGCCCCCACAGAGTCACCACACGGCGTGGCCACCGCGCTGCCTGGGGCCCCCGCGGCTCCTGCGCCGCACGGACCTTCGCAGGGTCCGGGCCTGCGCCGGGCTCGAACGCCTCGACGATGCGCTGCTGCTGCTGCTCTGCCGCAGCCAGGGCGCGGGCCGGGCGGTCGGGCCGCTCGCTGAGCACGACGAAGCTGCTCCCCGCCTGGCGCGCGCGGCCTCGGCTCTGCGTCAAGGACACGGGCGTGAGCATCGGGTCGAAGCGCAGCACGCAGTTGGCCGCGGGGACGTCCATGCCCTCCTCGGCGACGGCGGTCGCGATCAGCAGATTGACCTCGCCTGCCGCGAATGCCGCCACGCGCGCCCGGGCCTGCGCCGGGCTCACGGCGAGGGAGGCGGTGGCGGGCGAGGTTGTTGCGTAGAGGCACGCGGGGCGGAAGCGCTCGCGCAGCGAGGCGTCGCGCTGGAGAAAATACTCGAGGACGTGCGTCGTGACCCGCTGCTGCACGAAGAGCAGGCCGCGGAAGCTCTCGGTGCGCCCGTGCTCCCGCAGGAGCGCCGTTTTCAGGTGCAGGAACCGCGGGAACTCTGCTGGCGTGGCGGCCCAGAAGGCGCGCACCTTGTTGCTACTTTTTGTTCTCGAACAGCTTGCGGAAATAGAAAACAGTTCTGGCTGGGGGAGGGCGAAGCAGATACATCCTCAACACAAACTGTTTTGTTTGGTCCGCACCGTTTGCTCGAAACATCATCACGACTCTCGTTTCCGAGCTGGCCAGGATTAGGCGTTTCGCCTGAGACATCCTCGGGAATCGGAGATCCGAGATGCTGCGCGAGTTGTGGTCTGGCGCGTTTCGCCTGAAACATCCTCGCAGTTCTGAGCTTCGAGATGCAACGCGAAGGGTAGTCTGGCGCGTTTCGCTTGAGACATCCTTGCAACTCAGGGCTCCGAGATGTTGCGCGAGAGGTGGTCCAGCGCGTTTCGTTTGAGACAACCCCGCAAGTCGTGGCTTTGAGATGCCGCGCGCGCGCGGGGTAGTCCAGTCCGTTTCGCTCGAAACATCCTCGCGGTCTTGATCTCCGAGATGCCGCGCGCGAGGTGGTCCGGCGCGTTTCGCTTGAGATATCCTTGACACTACTGTGGGTTCCGAGGGAGAGAATAGAGGAGGGAGGACGGGTCAGACCCACACAAACCATTTGACTACACTGCTGTTATCGAATTGTGCTGTGGGAGTTGACTGGGCACCGCCTGAGATGCGATATCCTCGCAACTCTGAGCTCCGAGATGTCGCGCGCAAGATGGTCCAGCACGTTTCACCTGAGACATCCTTGCAACTCTTGCTTCCGAGTTGGCCAGTCTTGGGGTGGTCTGGCCCGTTTTGCTTGAGATATTCTTGCAACTCTGGGCTCCGAAATGCTGCGCGAGAGGTGGTCCAGCGCGTTTCGCCTGAGATATCCCCACAACTCTGGGCTCCGAGATGCCACGAGCGAACGGGTCCGCTGTGTTTTGTTGACACCTCCTCACACTTCAAAACCTCGAGATGCCGCGCGCGAGGTGGTCCAGCACGTTTCGCCTGATCCATACTCGCAGCTCTGGGCTCCAAGATGCCGCGAGCGAAGTGGTCCAGTGCGTTTCGACTGAAACATCCTCGCAGTTCTGAGCTTCGAGATGCTGCGCACGAGGTAATCCAGCTCGTTTCGCCTGAAACATCCTCGCAGTTCTGAGTTCCGAGATGCTGAGCGCGAGGTAGTCTGGCGCATTTCGCATGAAATATCCTCGCAACTCTGGGCTCTGACATGCTGCGCGCAAGATGGTCAAGAGCGTTTCGCCTGAGACATACTTGCAATTCAGATATTTGAGATGCCGCGCGAGAGGCGCTGCAGTCCGTTTCGTTCCTCGCTAATTTGGGCTCCCAGATGCCGCGCGCGAGGTAGTCCAGCGTTTTCCGCATAAGACTTCCTCACAAATCTGATATCCGAGATATCGCGCTCGAGGTGGTCCTGGCGCGATTCGCTTGAGAGATCCTCGCAACTCTGGGCCGCAAGACGCCGCGCGCGAGGCCGTCCAGCGCGTCTTGCCTAAGGCATGCTCGCAACTCTGGGCTCCGAGATGCTGCGCGCGGGATGGTCTGGCCCGTTTGGCCGAGCGCTTCGAGCTACCGCGCGCGGGGTGGTCTGGCGCGTTTCGCCCGAGACCTCGTCTCAACTCGGATCTTCGAGATGCCTTGCGCGAGGTGGTCTGGCGCGCTTCGCCGGAGACATGCCTGCAACTGCGGGCTCAGGATGCCGCGTGAGAGGTGGTCCGGCGCGTTTCGCTTGCGACATGCTCGCATCTCTGGGCTCCGAGATGCTGCGCGCGAGATGGTCTGGCCCATTTCGCCTGAGACATCCTGACAACTCTGGGCTCCAAGATGCCGCGCGCGAGGGGGACCCACGGCGTTTCGCCTGAGACTTGCTCGCATCTCTGGGCTCCGACATGCTGCGCACGAGGTGGTCTGGCCCGTTTCGCCTGAGACATCCTTGCAACTCTGGAATTTGAAATGCCGCGCGACAGTTGGCATGGCCTGTTTCGCTCAAACAGTTCTCACAGCTCTCGGCTCTCAGAAGATCTGCGCAAGGTGGTCCGGCGCGTTTCGCCCGAGAGATCCTCGCAACTCTGGGCTCCGCCATGCTGCGCGCGAGGTGTTCTCGCGCGTTTCGCCTAAGACACCTTCATAACTGGGCTCCGAGAGGGACGAGGGAGGAGAGGCCAGACCCACGTGATCCATTTGATAACGTACACTTCTGTTGCCGAATTGCTCACTGGGAACTATCTGGGCGTCACCTGGTCCATGCTCGCATGCCGCGCGAGAGGTGGTCCAGCGCGTTTTGCCTGTTACATCATCGCGACTCTGAGCTCCGAGCTACCGCGCGCGAGGTGCTCTGGCCCGTTTCCCTGCAGATATCCTTGCAACTCTGGGCTCCAAGACGCTACCCGCGAGGTGGTCTGGCCCGTTTCGCACAAGAAGCCCTCACAACTCTGGGCTCTCAGACATCCTCCCAGCCTTCGACATGCTGCTTACGAGGAGGAGTGGCGCGTTCCGCCTAGGACATCCTCGCAACTCTGAGCTCCAAGAGGTAGGAGGGAGGAGGGGCCAAACCCAAACGAATCATTCGATTCAACTTCTGTTGTCGAATTGTGCTCTGGGATGTGTCTGGGCACCGCCTGATCCATCCTCGCAACTCTGAGCTCCCAGATTTCGCGCGCGAATTGATATTGCCCGATTCGCCTGAGACATCCTCACAACTCTGGGCTCGAGGTGGTCCAGCGAGGTGGTGTAGCCCGTTTCGCTGAAGGCATCTTCACGTCTGGGCTCCGAGATGCCGCGCGCGAGGTGGTCTGGCGCGCTTCACCTGAGACATCCTCGCAATTATGAGATTCGAGATGCCTTGCGAGAGGTGGTCTGGGCGGCTACGCCTGAAACATGACGCCATTCTGATTTCCGAGATGCCGCGGGAGAGGTGGGGCGGCTTGTTTCGCCTGAAACATGCTTCACAACTCTGGGCACCAAGACGCCTCGCGCGAGATGGTCTGGCCCGCTTCGGCAGAGACATCCTCATCAACTCCGGCATCCGACATATGCTGCTTAGGAAGTGGTCTAGCGCATGTTGCCTGAGACATCCTCGAGACTCTGGGCTTCACGAGGGCGGATGGAGGAGGGAGTAAGGGTCCGACCAAAACCAACCTTGTGATTTCAACGTCGCATTGTGCTTTGGGATGGCCCTGGGCGCCGCCTGAGACACCCTCGCAATCCTGAGCTCCCAGATGGCGGGCGAGAGGAGGTCCAGTCCGCTTCGCCGGAGACGTCCTCGCAACTCTGGGCTCCGAGGTGCCGCGCGAGAGGTAGTCCGGCCTGTTCCCCATGAGGCATCATCGCGACTCTGGGCTCCGAGACCATGTGCGCGAGGTGGTCGGGGGCGCGTTTCGCTCGCAAGTCGGAGCTCCGAGACGCTGCTCGCAAGGAGTGGCTTGGTTTCTTCGGGCAAGACATCCTCACAACGCTGGGCTCCGAGGGGACAGAGGGAGGAGGGGGAGGAGGACCATTCGAACCATTTGAGGAGGGAGGGAGGGGGGACGGAGGGAGGAGGAGGGGGAGGAGGGAGAGGAGGAGGAGGAGGAGGAGGAGGAGGAGGAGGCGGAGGAGGAGGAGGAGGAGGAGGAGGAGGAGGGAGGAGGGGAGGGGGAGGAGGGGGAGGAGGAGACCTAAACGAACCGTTGGATGGCACTCCTGTTGTCGAATTGTGTGTTTTTGAGGGGTCTGCGCGCCCCTGGCCCGACGGAGGAGGTTGCCGGCGCTGCCGCGCGATCGGGGCTCCTTGGTAAGCCTCTAGAGTTTTCCTCAAGGGGGGGGGAGCTGCAGTCGGGGCGCTGAAGAAGGAACCCTTTTCGTTGGGGAGGGGCTCCGTGTCCCTTAAGTCTTTCACAGCCTGCCTCAGGTTCTCCTCATGCTCTCGATGGGAAATCGAAGTGTAACTCATGGAAAAAAGGGGCCTCGTTCCTTATTTGAGGTCCCTTAGGTCAACGCCTCGACTGCATGCTGGAGGAACTCGTGGAGCTGTGGAGATGCCTCGAGCAAGACCGCGGCGAGCAGGGGGGGGAGGCGGCAGGATGGGGCACGAGGAAGGGAGGAGGAGGCACGAACGCTGGAAGAAGGGGACGGGACCGGTCCCAAAGTACGTGTGTGAGGGCGTCCATGGCGACGCTGCCTCCTGGCAGCGGCACCCTCGAGAGTGCCAATGCCTTCCTGGAGTGGCGGAGGGAGCGGACAAGAGGAGGGACGAGGAGGAGGAGAAAGAGGAGGAGGATGACGCGGACGAGGATGGGGAGGACGAGGAATGCGAGGACGAGGAGGAGGAGGAGGAGGAGGAAGAGGAGGAAACGGAGGAGGAGGAGGAGGAGGAGCAGTGCTAGGAGGAGGAGGAGGAGGAGCAGGAGCAGGAGCAGGAGCAGGAGGAGGAAAAGGAGCACTGCGAAGAGGAGGACGCGGAACACGAGGAGTACGATCAACACAGGGAGGAGCTCAGCGAGCACGAGGAGGAGGAGGAAGAGAAACAAGGAAAGGAGGAATGTGATGAGGAGGTAGAGGATGAGAACGAGGAGGATGAGGAGGAACACGTCGAGGGGGAATGGCGCCAGCATGATGAGAAAATTCGTATGAAGGGGGGCGAAGGATGAGTAAGATGAGGATGAATAGGAGGCGGGGGAGGAGGGGGAGGTGGACCAGGAGGATCAGGATGAGGAAGATGATGAGGAGGAACCAGAGGAAGAGAGGGGAATGATGAGGAGGATGCGTAGTGGAAGTGGGAGGGCGAGGGCGAGAAGGAGAATGACGTGAATGCGGAGGAGGAGGAGGAGGACGACGATGACGACGATAACGAAAAGCTCGACGATAGCGCCGAAGGCGCAGGCGGATCAGGAGCAGGAAGACGCGCGAACACTCTGAGGAGCCACCTTGGCTAAAACGACATGCTCCATGGGGATGCCGGACTCTGGCTATATTTGTGTTGTTCGCGCGCCTCGCTGTTACTCTTGCTTCCCAACGGTACCATCGCTTTAGGCTTTTTCGCGCACCTCGTTGTTCGTATCCCTCCCTTCTGAGTCCCCTGATCTTCTTTCCTTCGCGCGCCTCGGCCTGCACGGTGTCGGGCCAGGCCTCCGCCGCCTCGCAGCCGCGCATGCGGAGGAAGGTCGCGGCCGCGTCGGCGCCCTCCTCCCACGACACGCACAAGACGCGCAGCGCCTCGTACCACTGCTCGAGGTCCGCGTACAGCGGGCCGGCGCGGCCGTGCGCGTAGGCGCCCCACTCCTTGACGGGCCGCCCCAGCGGCGACGAGAAGCCGCGATCCACCAGCGCCACGGCGGCCTCCATGGCCCGGACGCAGCGGTAGAGGCCCAGCGCCGGCGCCGTGGCGGTGCCGTCCTTGAGCCGCGCGAAGAAGACCGGGCTCATCTTGTGCGGCTTGCGGTCCGCGGCTGGCACGACGCCTGCTGGCGGCCAGCCGGGCGCGGAGAGCACGTCCGCCTCCGCCGCGTCCCCGTGGTACCCGTCGGCGCGCATCTCGGCCACGGAGGCCATCGCCATGTGCTCGATGCGGAGCTCGCTCGTGAGCTTCTGGACTGCGGCCGTGACGGCCGCGTCGCCCACCGCGTACGTCAGGGACGCGGTGAGCCCGAGCACGCAGGCGGGCGCGTCCCGCAGGCGCAGCGCGAGCTTGCGGTACGGGTGGTCTTTCAGGACGTGGTGCACCTCGTCGAAGATGACCAGCTTGAAGCTCGACCACGCGAGTTCGGTGCGCTTGGCCTGCGCGCTGGCGAAGGCGGCTGGGGTCGCGACCAGGACGTCCCACTCCGCGGGGAGCTGCAATTCGCCGTGGTATTCGCCGACGCGCAGGCCAGTCCACGCCCGCACCGCGCGTGCCTGCTGCTCAACCAGCAGGATAGTCGGGACGAGGATGGTCGAGGAACAGAAAACGGCATCGCCATAAAATTTCTGAGCTCAGCGCTGATTTCCTGGCATGCGCCGGACCACCTCCATGGCGCACGAAGCGCGGCAGGGACAGCGCCAGAGGCGCCTCCAAGGGGGCCCAGCGCCAACCCAAGGATTCCACGAGGAGCTCTGGAAATTCATGTGGCTGCCGTCTTTCCTTCTTCGGGCAGAGCGCCGGCAGCGAGGCCCGCGCCAGCTCCGCCGCGATCAGCGTCTTGCCCGCGCCCGTCGGCAGCACGACGATGGAGCGCCGGCCCGCGCACTCGGCCACGAGCCGCTCCTGGTAGCCGCGCAGCCGCGTCGGCGCGGGCGCGGCGGCCACGTCCGCCGCCTGCATGGTCGCAGTCCGCTTGGTCGCCACGCTGGGCTGCGGCAGCTGGGGTTAGGTCGGGCGTATCCCCCTAGAGGCGTATTTTGGACGAAAGAATTGAAAAACAAAACAAAACTGATAATAATATAAATCATCAAACGCACTCCAAAATCGTCCCCTCACAATTCCCCCTTCATCGTCCCCAACTACTTTTTACTACTTCTGAATATTCCTCCTGTAGAGGGGCAGGCCCGACTTACAGCTGGGGCTGGAGGGCCGTCCCGATCGCCCGCCGCCTGAGGCCGCAGGCCACGGGGCGAGCCGAGCGCCGACCACGCGCGCCCGGCGGGCGCGCCAGACGAGCGCGCCAGAGAATGGAGCCCCTGCGTGGCGCCGCGGCACGGGAAGAGGAGGCCCAAACTTCAGTGGGGCGTGTCCCTCTGCAGGAGGAAAACTCCAAAATAGTAAAAAAAAAAAAAAAAAAAAAAAAATCTCGAGACGATTCGTTGACTATTTGTTGGCGATGTTTTGCATATTTGTTGGCCACTCTGGGTTATGCTCGGACTATTTGTTAGTTTTCTTTTAAGATCCCCCCCGTAGGAGGACAGGCCCGACTTCAGCCCAGACGCCCGACGCTTTCCGCACGACGGTCGGGGAAGAAGCGATGATGGAAGCATCGACAATTTGGGGGGGCCCGCGCGGAGTTCTGAGAACGGCGCTGGGCCCCCCCTGGCGGCGCCTCGGGTGCCGCCCCTGGCGCGCTCCGCGCGCGCTGGGGAGAGGGTCCAGCGCCCTGCCCGAGCCCTTTCTCTTTCTAGCAGCGCTTGCAATTGAAATTGTTTGTTTTCTTTGTTTTTTTTCATCGTCACGGAATCGGGGATGGACAGACCTCCCTTTAGTAAAACGTGGTTAAGTAAAAAACGACCCTGGAAAATGACGGCCGCGGCGCCCTCTCGAGAACCGAAAACGGACAATTCACTAATCGACGTGTCAGGGTAGGAGGTCTGTCCACCCCCGAAGGAAATTCCATAGGTACGGCGGGGCTTCGGCTGGTAGCGGGTTGGCGCCGCCACTGGGCGCCTTGCGGCCAGCTGGCGGCCCGCTGGCAGCCACCCGCGGGCGCCTCGCGGGCGCCTCGGAGGGCCTTCGGCGGAGCTGCCTCCTGGGGCCACGGAGCCGTGCGAGGGGCGAGGGCACGGAGGGCGGAGGGCGGCGGCAGGGATGGGATGAGGGATCGGGCGTTGGCAGAACTGGGTTTCGTGGAACCTGGTTTAGTGGTCTGTACCGGGGGCGCCCCCCCGTCCCATGTCCACGAACCGGAACTGCCGTCACCCGAACAAGCGCCAGCTGTGGCACACCTGGTTTAGTGATTCTGGCCAATTCGAAGGCTCTGGGGCCCTACCACTAACCGGGTCCCCTTACCCAGGGTCCTGGCCATACCTGAAGGGAGGAGCGGGAGAAGGTGAGAAGGACCCAGACCTTAGTGGGCGCTGGAAACGACAAGGCTGTTTTTGTTGCCGGTTCCGTTATGCAGTTTTTGTTGCCGGTTCCGACGCCGTTTCTGTTACCGGTTCCGTCGCCGTTTTTGTTATGGGTTCCCGCTCCGGTTCCAATCCTGGAGCCGTTTTTGTTGCCGTTTCAGGTCGCCGTGTTTTAGCCGTTTCCATTTTCAAGGGACACTTTGTCGGAAATGGTGAAAAAACGGCCCTGCCGTTTCCGGGGCCCACCAAGACCCAGACCCCCTCGCGTGGTGACAAAAATCACGACGAGAGGTTTTTCGCTATTTGCGGCCTCCGGGGGCCCTCACCGGGCATCGAGACCGTCAAACAGCTACTCGGGAGAAAAAGCCAGGCCCGGGAATGCGGTCGAGGCCTCTGGGGGTCGACGTTGACTTCGGGGGTCTGGGGAGCGCGGCGCTGCGGATTCAACCGAGGATCCAGCACTACAGGATGGTTGGGAAAAGGATGAGCAGGATCGGGAGGAAGGAGGAGGAAGACGAGTGGTCGCACCCCTGTGGATGATCGGACTGTTTGCATCAACTTATCTTACTCGAGGGTCATGCAGGCCTTCGAAAGAGCCTTTCGCGGGGACCTCGAGGAAAACGACTGGGAGGAGGAGAAGGAGGAGGAGGAGGAGGAGGAGGAGGATGCGACGCTGGCTGGCGAACGCCGCGCTCCAACCGAGTGCGCACGGCGTGCACAGGCGAACGAGCGGTCGTGAACGACCGCCCGAGTGCCAGACAAGGTCGGCAGCTCCCTCCCGCAGGATCGCGGAGCTGACGCTGGCACAGCAAAGAGGTGGAAGAGGACGGAGGCGAGAAGAAGCTAAGCTCGCTAAGCTCCGTCCTCAATCTGCAAATCAGAAACTCGGATCGCTAGGAGCCTGACCCAGTGGGTCTCGGGGTCGGCCACGTGGAGAGGGCGAGGGGCAGGGATCCTGCGCGAATCCTGCCTCCCCTCGTCCGCAGGGTGAAAGCCCGCCAAAGACTGCTTCCTGTTTCCGACAGCCCTCTCCGAAAGGCGATGGGCAGCACCGAAGGACGGGAAATCTACAAGAAGGTGGCCCACCGTGTCAGTGTTGAAAAACCCACAGGAAAAAAAACACAAGCACACATGCCCGGACGAGACCCAAAGCCGATGGCCCCTGGCCACAAGGGCGGGGACGGGACCCGTTTCAGGCAAGGCACATGCGGGCGCGTCGGTCGATCCCTGCGTCGGCCGCCAATCCTCCTACGATGACGACGCCCACGAGCAGGCCTTAACCCAAGAGGAAAAGGTTCCAGGCCTGCTGGTGGGCGCCGTGGGAATCTAAAAGTATCGGGTTCCAGCGTCGTTGCTCAGGGGGGTCGCCGACTGTCCTCTCCTAAATCGTGCAGGGCGGCAGAAACATATTCATTGCATCGTTCCCCCATTCTTTTGATTCGCCGTCCACCTTAGAAAACTGACACCGGGTCGAAACCAGCTCCGAGACCTTCTGGAGGGTGATGCCCACCAGAGGCCGCCGACGGCAGAACGACATGCTCGAGGGGCGCAAGGATGGCCTGGAGCCTCTGCAGTCGAATGACAAGAAGAGGAAGCAAGCTGCCCAGATTTCATCGCCCGCTCTCAGCCTGGAGGGGACTCGATAACCCAGACCTCCTCGAATTGTGAAACAGCACGGCGGAGGCTTCTGGGCAATGAGACGCTCGAGGCGAAATATCGGTCCTGGGGGAGGGGGTTCCAGACCTCGGGATGCACACGCTCTGAAAACATGCGGCATCGACTATTTGCGATAGTACCCGGAATCTGCCAGAGACCAGACTCTCGATTGACAACAAGAGACAATGTGAAAAAGTGCGACCTTGGAGCTCCGGTTGAGCACAGGGGACTGCCAGAGACCCAGCACTCCAACGATGAGAAAATGGGAAGCACTCTGCGTGATCCCCCCCTTTTATCATTCGAGCGCCTGGGCTCTCAAGCAGTCGACTTTGATTCTCGGCACGAGTCCCGTCGCAGCCGTCAAGGAGCATTCCTGTCTTACGCGCCGGTGTTTCGAGCAGTCTGTATGAGTCTCATGCCGACTGATCGAAGCATTGATTGGCCCCAAGTCGGTGGCCCAATTGTGTACGGGGTTCACGGTGCATGGTGTCGAGATGCACGGTAGCTCAGGAGCCAATGGTTCAAACGAGCAATCGAACCCAGTGCGCGCCGAAGCCACCGAAGCCGGGACGGCCACGCGTCCCCACGAGGCGAGGCCATCGTATTGCCGATGCCCTGAATCTGAACAGGTTGACGTCTCGATTGCCTCCGCCGCCGACCTCGGCATGAACAATAGGGTCCTCAATTCTGCGCGTACGGCCAGGCCGGCAGCCGCAATTTCAGCTCCCAGCGTGCTGTGGGACACACAAGGCTGTCTTCGGGAAGCCCTGCTCTGATGGGCCCTCGTGCAGGGCCCCAGATGATCTAGTGGCTGGCAGTCCTGGACTTCTTTTGTTTCCCCCTGAAAAGGCCTCTCTTGCTTCCAGCGCAGGCCTGTGTGCTCCCGCTGGGTGGCTCTGGTGCCCTTTTTCGGCCCCCCCAAGGCACACTCCTCCTCCTCCTTCTCCTCCTCCTCCTCCTCCTCCTCCTCCTCCTCCCCCTCCTCCTCCTCCTCCTCCTCCTCCTCCTCCTCCTCCTCCTCCTCCTGGCATACTGGCACATGTGCCACTTGCGCCACGAGCGGAGCAGGTCTGAATCGCGAAGCGTCCGCCTCGCTGGGCCCACAGGGGAAGGCCTTCGACCCTGCGGGCAGCCAAGCTCTTCCTCCCGAGTCGCGCTCTGACGGCCCCCCTCCGGGGCCGGGGCCCAGGCACAGCGGGGGCCGGGGCCCCCCGAGATGAAGGGGCCCTGGGACGCACAAACAAATATACACGAACAACAGGATTCCCCCCTTTTCCCATCCTTTCTGGGCTTTTGTCTTCCCCCCCCCCCACTTCCCATACTTTCCCGCATTTCTTTTTAGGAGGAGGAGGAGGAGGGAGGAGGAGGAGGAGAGAGAGGAGGAGGAGGGAGGAGGAGGGAGGAGGGAGGAGGGAGAGGAGGAGGGAGGAGAGGAGGAGGAGGAGGAGAAGGAGGAGGAGGACGACTGCTTGTGTCTGCGTGTTCTCTTCCCTCCCGACGAGGAAGCGACGGCGGCGAGGAGTCTCGGGGGCCGCCCCCCTGCGGGCACCCCCCTGGCTGCCCGGCGGCGACCTCCCCCTGCAGGAGGTCCTGCCGCCGCCTACCGTCGGGGCCTTGACCTAAGGAGCCCTAAAAAAGGAACGAGGCCCCTTTTTTCCATAAGTTAACCTTCGATTTCCTTTTCGAAAGCATGAGGAGAGCGTGAGGCAAGCTGTGAAACACTTAAGGAACGCGGAGCCCCTCCCCAACGAAAAGGGTTCCTTCTTCAGGGCCCCGACTGTAGCCTCCGCCGGCTGCCGCCCATCTTCCGCCAGCCTGCCGCCAACCCGCAGATCCGACGTTGGGTGAAACTGGCGTTAGGTCGGGCGTGTCCCCCTACAGGGGGATTTTCGAGGAACATGAAAACTATTCCAAAAAAAAGTCCAAACTTGTCAAAACGTATTCAAAAAATAGTCCCCTGACTATTTTGACTATTTGGGAATATTCCCCCTGTAGAGGGACAGGCCCGACTTCACGCCAGCCTGCCGCCAACCCTGAGATCCGACGTTGGGTGAAACTGGCGCAGCGCACCAACATGAAGAAACGATCGTTGGCAACGCGCGCAAGGGGTGGAGGGAGGGGGAGGGCTTCTCAGAAGGAGGCTGCTCCTTAGAAGGCGCCGGCCTTGCATCTATAGAGAGGGGCCGCGCCTTCTAAGAAGCGGGGGTGCTTCCGAGAAGCCCTCTGCGCGCAGCTGAAAACGAGCGGCGCCCGAAATTTCCCGAAGCTGGACCGATCCGAAAGGGTCCTATAGGGCCGATCCGAGAGGGGCTGGGGCCAGCCTGGGGCCCGAGAGAAGGGGAAAGCGCCCGCTGTGCACATACTGCTGCGCTTAGGTCGACCAAAATTGGCACCGCCGCCCGAGGAGCACGAACAGTCGTCACCCGACTATATTTGGTTGACTATTCTGGGAGATACCTCCTGTCGAGGGACATGCCCGACTTCGCGCGACGCCAGGATCTCCGGGAGACAGTCGAGAGGGCGCGCCGAACGGCGAGAGACCCCTCCTGGCGCGGCGGGCGTCCGGGCCTCCGAGAGCTCGAGGAACACCCGCGCCGCGTCCAGGGCCTCCTTTAGAGGGCAAGAAATCCACCCCCAGAATTACCACCCCGACACGCGAAGCCGTTTACGAAACGCCCCCCGGAATCGAACAGGGCAGGGCTCCTTCGTCCAGGTGGTGTTTCCTCCCTGGATCCTTCTCCGAGGCCTGGAGCACGCGGTCGGAGCAGGAGGACAGGCGGTGCTTGTAGGCCTCGATGCGCGTCTGCTGAACCACCTCTCTCGGGTGCGCTGCAGAGGGCAGGGGGGGCGCGCCGGGAGACACATAAATAAACAGAGCCCTGAAGGGGCCCTGAGACACACAAAGAAATACACACACATACAAGGATCCCCCATATTTTCCCATATTTTCTGGCTGTTTGTCTTCCCCCTCACTTCCCATATTTTCCCATACTTTCTGGGGAATCGAGGATTAATTGTGTCTGTGTGTGTTTTTTCCCCTCCTGAAGCCCCCCAAACCCCTCCGAGGTCATGGCCTCCTGTCCACGGCGTGGGCACCGTGTCGCTCCGCACGCCGCGTCGGCTGGCCAGCCGAGGGGCCAAGGAGCTCGACGGAGGAGTGCGGCGCGCAGGCGCTCCAGCGCGTCCCACAGGCGGGGCAGGCTGGGATGCCGGGGCGTCGATACACTGAGCTCCCCAGATCCCTGGCGTCGTGATTTTTTCTTGCGACGTGGCCCCCAAGAGGTCTGGACCCGTTTTACCAGCCTGGAACATATCCCTATCCCTATGCTGGGCACCTCCTCATCACGATGCCAATCGTAGGGATTCCCTTAGTTTTTGAGGGCAAATCCCTAAGATTGTCATCGCCTTTTGGCATGTTAATATAGGGATAGGGATACGTTCGAGGCTGGTAACCGTTACCTTGGGGCTTGCTTCGCATCCCGACTTTTTGGACGGGTCGGTACATCGAACATGATCGGCGCGAGCGTCGAAAATCGGTAGGCATCAGCTGGAAATCGGATGCGCAGTCGAATCGGCAAGAATCGGCATATCTGAACCGCATCGAATCGGACACTGAATCACGTGAAGCTGGATCCGAATCGAAATCGGAAGGCAGGGGGGGCAAGGAAGGTGCAAGAGGTGATTGCAGCGACTTTCGTCGTCGCACGTCGCACGTCGTCGTATGTGCCCCCCCTTGGGGCCCCCTGGATGCCCCCTGGAGGCCCCCTGGAAGCCCCCTGGAGGCCCCCTTTGGGGGCCACCTGGAAGCCCCCTGTGAAGGCCACACCTGGAGGCCCCCTTGGGAGGCCGCTCCCTTCAAGCTCACTCGAGGGGCCCCTGGAAGCTACCTGGAGGGCCCTGGGGGCCTCTGCAGGGCCCCCGTCCTCCTCCTCCTCCTCCTCCTCCTCCTCCTCCTCCGCCTCCTCCGCCTCCTCCTCCTCCGCCTCCTCCGCCTCATCCTCTTTCTCCTCCTCCTCCTCCTCCTCCTTCTCCTCCTCCTCCTCCTCCTCCTCCTCCTCCTCCTCCTCCTCCTCCCCTCCTCCTCCTCCTCCGCCTCCTCCATCTCCTCCCCCTCCCTCCTCCTCCGCCTCCTCCTCCTCCTCCTCCGCCTCCTCTGCCTCCTCCCTCCGCCTCCTCCTCCTCCTCCGCTCCCCTCCTCCTCCTCCTCCTCCTCCTTCTCCTCCTCCTCCTCCTCCTCCTCCTCCTCCTCCTCCTCCTCCTCCTCCCCCCCCCCCACCTCCTCCTCCTCTCCCTCCTCCTCCTCCTCCTCCTCCTCCTCCTCTCCTCCTCCTCCTCCTCCTCCTCCTCCGCCTCCTCCTCCTCCTCCTCCTCCCTGGAAGCCCCCTGGTTGCCCCTTGCAAGCCCCCTGGGGGCCTCGTCGGCACCCGAGGTCCAGGAAGCCCTCTTCGGCCCCAGGACGGCACAAAGCGCGACCAGAAAGCCGTTTTCAAAATTACTGGCAAGACCCCATCAAGCGGGCCCCACGAAAGCCCCTCGAGGGCCATCAGTCACCGCAATCGTCATCGTCGTAACCGTCGTCCGTTTCGTCCGTGTCCGCCGCCGTCACCCGTGTCCTGCTAGGAATGTGTGCTGCTTCTCTTGCTTCGCCGAACTGGAGCGGACAGGATCCACAGGAAATCCGCCGATCGGGCGTATGATTTTAGGAAAGCCTAAGCTTCAACTCAGCTATGCTGGTTGGGGACCGGGGTGGCTCTGCCGTGCCCTATGTCTTAGCGATGTTTCAAGGATAGCTCGGGCAGCGACTGGATAGCAAAGCTTGAATTAGCGAGCCTTGCTCAAGCTCAATACCTTACTTCCTTGTCCGGGAGGTACTATACCTTTGAATGATCGGGCTGGCACGAACAACATCCAGGAAAATATCGGAAATGCTAAAGCTATAACGTGGCAAGCATGCATCGCATGCGTAAGCGAAAAAGATAAGTGCTGTCACATGTATTTTCGGTTTTCTTTCAGCTTTGCTATGACCGAAAAATTCGGCAACGAATCTGGAACTGTACACGTTCGGATTTCTGCAGATCTAGATACGACCGAAAGAAAACTGCAACGATTCTGAAACTGTATGCTGCCACTGTTCTTCCGATTTAGATAAGACCGAACGGAAGCGGAAACGAAAATGACGTACAACCGAAACGAAACCGAAACGACACATGCACAACACCGAATCAACACCGAAATGAAACCGAAACGAATCAGGAATGAAAAAAAACATGCACGAGATTGAAACACAACCGAAGCAGACAGCGCAAACATCACAGTGCGAAAGACATCAATCGCAAGCTTCACGCGCAATCAAAACAAAACCAAAATGGAACCGATACGCAACCGAAGCAAAATCGGAACAACACCGGAACGAAACCGAACCAACACCGACACAAAATCGGCATGACACCGAAACGAAACCGAAACGAAAACACGGACGGCACGGAAACACTCCCGAAACAAACAGCGCGAATGCACTGGGAGCAGTGGGTGAACAACAAATAAGTCACGCAACAGAAAACTGTTAACTCTCTGGATGAAAGTTGCAAATTTCCGGGTCAAAGGTATGAACTCTGTGCAGGAGTGGGTTTGAGCAAATGTGCCTTCTCCGGAAACTTGATACATCACTTCTGCAACCTAGGTTATGTTGAGCAAGATGGTAATCCCGCATGTCCTTATCATCTTTCCCCCAACACATGAAGTAAAGTTGATCTATCGGGGCAAAGGGGGGGAAAGGGGGGAAATTCCCCTCCCCCCCCTGGGGACCCATTTCGTTTTTGATTTGCGCATCCCGAATGTGGGGGAGGGTCCTGGGGAACTCCCCCCCAGGACCCCCCACCTGGAACCCCCCCGGGCACCCCCGCGGCGCACGAGCGCCCCGGATCGTCGGCGCTGGCTGGAGGCCACTCAAATCAATAAAGTCGGATGCCACATCGAAGTGGCCCCGCGCCTGATAGGGCGAGGTCAAAACCAAAATCGCGCATCGCGATGCCTGCACCGAATCGGATCGAGTCGGAACCCAGGGAGCTCGGTTCGACTCGGCCCGGCAGAGTCGGAGAGCGCCCAGAGGGCCCGCAGGAGGAGCGGGAAACAACTCTCCAAAGCTTCCGTCGTGATGGTGTTCACGACGCGACGGGAACTGGGAGGGAGGGGGGGGGGGGCGCATCATGCCCCGAGGCATGTGCGCACACGAGGGGGGGGGGGGGCAGGGGACGCGCTCAGGGGAGGAGAGGGGGGCCATGAGATCAGGGAGACCTCACGGCACCGGGCCCGTTCGCCCTCTTGGGCGCCCCCGAACCGGCGCTTAGGTCGGGCATGTCCTCCTACAGGTGGGTCTTGGAAGAAAAACCGAAAATAGTGAACACACCTGCACGAATAACCGAAAAGTAGTGGAAACATCGTCCCCAAACTGTTTGTTCGACTACTTTGGAATACTCCTCCCATGGAGGGACGCGCCTGACTTACAGGGAAGAGGGGGCCACACAATCGGGAAGCCCTACCCCGTGGCACCGGCCCCGTGCCCCCCCCCCTCTTGGGCGCCCAAGCGCCTATGGTTAAGTCGGGCGTGTCCCCCTACGGGGGGATTTTCGACGAAAAATAAAACATGCTCAAACCATACTCCAAAATTGTCAAAAGTACTCAAAAATAGGCCCCAGACTAATTTCTTGACTATTTTTGAATTTTCCCCCTGTAGAGGGACAGGCCCGACTTAAGCCTATGGTTGCGCGAGGAGGAGCCGGGCGGAGAGGCCCCAGGGAAGCAGGAGGAGGGCCCAGCTCTCCCCAGATCTCCGACGGCACGGTTTTGGGTTGCGCCCTCCGCGCAGGCGTGTGCACATGGGCTTGCTCGTTCGTGTCGGACCGGTGTGAGGGCTCGTCGTGGGAACAGCAGGAGAAAAAGCAAAGCTCTCCCCAGATCTCCGACGGCATGGTTTTGGGTTGCTCCATCCGCGCAGGCGTGTGCACATGGGCTTGCTCTTTCATGTCGGACTGTTGTGAGGGTTCGTCGTGGAAACAAGCAGGAAGAGGGCCCAGCTGTCCCCAGATCTCCGACGGCATGGTCTTGGGTTGCTCCTTCCGCGCAGGTGTGTGCACATGGGCTGGCTCCTTCATGCCGAACCGTTGTGAGGGCGCGTCGCAGGAGAAGCAGGAGCAGGGCCCAGCTCTCCCCGGATCTCCGACGGCATGGTTTTTGGTTGCTCCATCCGCGCAGGCGTGTACACATGGGCTTGCTCCTTCATGCCGAACCGTTGTGAGGGCTCGCCGTCGGAAAAGCAGCAGGAGGGCCCAACTATCCCCAAATCTCCGACGGCATGGTGTTGGTTGCTCCATCCGCGCAGGCGTGTACACATGGGCTTGCTCTTTCATGTCGAACCGTTATGAGGGCTCGTCGCAGGAGAAGCAGGAGCAGGGCTCAGCTCTCCCCAGATCTCCGACGGCATGGTTTTTGGTTGCTCCATCCGCGCAGGCGTGTGCACATAGGCTTGCTCCTTCATGCCGAACCGTTGTGAGGGCTCGCCGTCGGAAAAGCAGCAGGAGGGCCCAACTATCCCCAGATCTCCGACGGCATGGTGTTGGTTGCTCCATCCGCGCAGGCGCGTTGGTTGCTCTTTCATGTCGGACTGTTGTGAGGGTTCGTCGTGGGGAAAGCAGGAGTGCCCAGCTCTTCCCAGATCTCCGACGGCATGGTGTTGGTTGCTCCATCCGCGCAGGTGTGTGCACATGGGCTTGCTCTTTCATGTCGGACCGTTGTGAGGGTTCGTCGTGGACAGAAAGCAGGAGGGCCCAGCTCTCCCCAAATCCCGGACGGCGTGGTTTCTGTGGATTTATCCGAATGTTTTTTTCTCGAGTGCTACGCGGGACTTTTCCACGTCTGAGCGCTTCCTCCTGCTCATCCTCCTCCTCGAAGTAATTCCACTAAGCAGGATCACCACACCAGATTCGAGAGTCAGTTGGTCAAATCATCTGCCCACGGAGCTTTTGTTTGCAGCAGGACCGCACATAGTGCACGGCCAGAGAAAGGCTACGATGGTGCTGAAGGTGAGTCGAGTCGCGTCCTCCTCCTCCTCCTTCTCCTCCTTCTCCTCCTGGCCTCCTCCTCCTCCTCCTCCTCCTCCTCCTCCTCCTCACCCTCCTCCTCCTCCTCCTCCTCCTCCTCCTCCCCTCCTCCTCCTCCTCCTCCTCCTCCCTCCTCCTCCTCCTCCTCCTCCTCCTCCTCCTCCTCCTCCTCCTCCCGCGCGGCCGCCCTCCTGCACGCTGGTGAATTCGCCTTCCGGATGCCCCGACTAGCCACACGTTGGAGCGGACTGCCTCTGCCTCTGCCTCGCCGCCGACGAAAAAAAAGCGGTTCCTCGAGTTCAGCCTCGGGAGTCTGTGAATGGGCCACGGGGCCACCATTGATGGGCCTGCGGAGGAAAACTGCCCTCGAGGGAGGAAGGAGCCCTCGCCGAGGTCTGGGACCGTCAGGAAACATCTCCAGGTGGAAAGCCACTCCAGGAGAAGGGGTCCAGGCATCTGGGGCCAACGCTGTGCAACGAGATACGACGCGGGAGTTCGAGAAAGGATGCGTGATCCGATTGGCTCAAGGCACGTCCCAGGAGTTCTGGCGCAGCCAGCGACCATCGTCTCTAGTGTCCACGAAGGAAAAAAGAACCTGCAGCATCTTGCAGGGCATTCGTTGCTATCATACAAGGACATCTTGCGACTGTGAGGGGTGCAGAGGAGGAAGGAGGAGCTGGAGGATGAGGATGAAGCGGTAGGGTCCACGCCGCGATGAAAACGGCGCTGGTGTCGGACACCGCGTGAGTACCTCAGCCTAGAGCGATGTTCAGCCTCCCGATGGCACTGGTCGTGGGATGTTGACCCATTCTGGGCCACAGGCGGCGTTCCGTCTCGAACGCCCGCGCTGGGGCCGCCGCCGCGCCAACATGGCGCGGCCCTGCCGCACCACGGGAAGATGTTGAAGATCCACTGGGGCGACCCCGAGATTGTCTTCTGAGCCCGCTCGGCGCCCGAGCCCGCTCGGTCCTCTCTGGGCCCTGGCAGGTGGCCTTTGTGAACTTGGGGAATGGGCGGGATGGGCGGAATGAGCACGCAAGTAGACTCAATCAGAAGAGGGGGAGGCGGGGGGGGCAGGAACGGGCGGGGGAGTTAAAACAACATCAATGGCCGCGAAGCCCATGTCTTCGGACAGACACGCGGACACGCTCGCGGAGGCAGCGTGTCTTTGCTACTCTGATCCCCTCCCAAGGGAGGCTGGTGGTGAAGGGCAGACGCAGACCCCCGAGGTCCTGATTTCTTCACGACCCCCTCCCACAGGGACCAGGTTTTCAGCCCGAGGCGTCTTCTGACGGTTCCGGGGCCAGGTGATTGGGATGCCAATTTGCACCAATACTGCTACTCCCCAGACTCTCCTGGGGTGCGTTCTGACTAGGATTTCGAAGCGAATCTAGCGGTGGCGACGAGGGCCGCCCGGACGCCCCAAAAAGGGGAAAACGAGGGAAGGATAGAGGTATGGGTGTCTTTTCCTCCTCTGACCTTGGCTGCCCTGATACGCAACACGCAACACGCATCGTACTGATACGGAGCTCAACACGTAGGCTGAAGACGTAGGTCCGACGCGGTACATTCGCCAAAACGTGGTCCAATACGTGGAGCCAACACGCAACGTATTGACACGGACGTCTTGAAAAAGGGACGTGTTGCGTTTCTAAACGGGCGTACCGAGGCAACTAAGCCTCTGAGTGATGGCCCCCGACTGCCGAAAACTGCCCCCAGCCTTCCAGCAATATCTCTTCCCGACCCGAAGGGGCGCGACGCGGAGCGGAGCCGTCGGAGTCGGGCCCGTGCCCTGTTGGGCAGGGCGCTGACGGCGGTGCGCTGCGCACGCTGGCCTGCTCGCGGAAGGATTGTTGCCCCCGCGGTTGGCTCGCGGAACCGCCCCGCCGCGGCGGCGCGACCCCTGCAACCGAGGTGGCCTGACCCTGCACGCGCACACGCCCACGCAACGGCTCACAGAATGTCAAGTCGGCGGCGCAAGAGGGTCCTCAAGCGCGGGCAGCAGATGGAGGTTCAAAGTGCGATCGAGCGCTGTCGAAGGCACACTGCGCGAGACGCCGCGCACTGGAAAATGCAAGCGGTGCGTGGTGTGCAACCAGCGGCCGGCTCGCGGAACCGCCCCGCCGCGGCGGCGTGACCCCTGCAACCGAGGTGGCCTGACCCTGCATGTGCGCACGCCCACGCAACCGCTCATGTATTTCAAGTCGGCGGCGCAGAGGGTCCTCAAGCGCGGGCAGCAGATAAAAGTGCATACTGCGATCGAGCGTTGTCGAAGGCACAGTGTACGAGACGCCGCACACTGGACAGTGCAAACGATGGGTGGTGTGCAAGAGGGACTGTAATCCCAAACGTAGACATGCAGCGCCGAGAAAACTGAGGAGGAGACTCAAACTCAAAGTGAGCAACCGCTCATTCACACGCACACGCACTTGGCAGGTGCAAACGAACGGCCTCATGCACACGCACGTGCGCGTACAACCGATGACGCGTGCACTCTCAGTGCGCGCGCGAGTGTATACACACTGCCACGCACGTGCAACTACTTGGATGAAAAACGCTGTTCATACGCTGGTATACTTGTCCGAGCTCTTCGCGCATGCCTGGGAATACCCAGCCTCCCCCGCGGGCCGCAAGCGAATCCAACACGCAGCAGCAGAAGCAAACAAACAAGCACACACAATAAGCATGAGGAGCGCACCGAGCAACATCAGCAACACCAAACCCTAACAAGCAAGCACCGGCGCGCCAGGAAGCCTCCATGGGCAGCTTGAACCTCTCCAGGTCAGCGGCAACCGTCTTCTTGGCCATGGTCAGCTTGATCATAGACATGGCCGCCTCGTCGCTGCCAGCCTCGGGCTGTGGAGGGAGGCCGAGGGAGGGGCGAGGAGAAATGCGGAGGCCTCGTGGCAGCTCAGGAAGGACTCTGGTCACGGCATGTCGCTGCATTCCAGCGAGCGTGTCGATGATAAGAGCGGCCAGATTTGGCCCGCCCGAAGGTTTCGATGCGGGGAGTCACGGTCAGAAGAGGATGTTTTCATGAATGCAGCCAGACATTCGGAACCGTACTACTTAGCGCCAAGCCAGCCCTTGTTACAAGAAAGGGAAAGCATGCTGCATGACAGAGAGGAGAAGACAAACATAACAAATCGAGACAGAGAGAGAGAGAGAAGGAACAAGCAACGACGCGCGAACCTTCCTGATTCCCAGGGTCGGGAAATGAGGCGGCACTCCGAACAGTTGCTGGATAAACGCAAGTGCAAGACACATATATGGGAGGTCGTTTGACCATCTGACGGACTATGCTCTGCAGGCGCTCTGGAGCCGTTGCCTACTGCTTCGGCGGCATCATCGCAATATGGTTACCCCGACAGGAAAATATCCAGGCATAGTAGAAACATAACCAAGACTGGTAGACAAACTCTTGGCAAGACGATGGTCTGACTCTTCTTCAGCCCTCCTCATGTAGAGGGACATGCCCGACTTCACAACAGGGTGAGGAGGAGCCCGACCCCCGACGAGGGCGGCGCGCTTGGCTGTTGCCTCGTGTCGGGAGCGCGAACATTAACCAGCCTCGAACTTATCCCTATCCCTAAGATGGGCGAGCAAAAAGCAAGGACAATCGTAGGGATATGCCCTCAGAAACTGAGGGAATCCTGAAGATCGGCATCGAGGTGAGGTGATGCAAAACATAGGGATAGGGATATGTTTCAAACTGGTAAAACATGGATTGGCGATCCATGGATCTGGCGCGCGGTCGCCAAATCCATGGATCGGGGGAGGTGCCCTCCCCACAAATGCGGCCCGTGCCGCCTCGCTCGGCGGCGGAAGTCCGCGATGGCCCACAGAAACGGGACCCGTCGCTGATCCACGCCCCCTCGATCCATGTTTGCGATCGCCTGATTGTGGCCTCACTAATCTCGCCGAGCGCGTTCCACCACTCGCACAGCACCTACTCGCAATCGTCCGACAAAAAACACACCTGTCTGCTTCGGCATCAATTATCGCAGATCCCCCGCGGGGGGATCCAGGCCATTTGCGAGTAGCTACTCTGCGAGTAATGGAACGCGCTCGTCGATAGTCCAGCTAGTTAACCTTCAGCGGGTCGCCTCGACGCATGCGACGGCCCTTGGCCGCCGGGTGCCGCCCCCTTGGCGTGCCCCCCCCCCCCGCACGAGCGGCCTCGCGGCTGCCGTCTGCATCCCTCTCCGCTCCCCCCCCTCGGCGCGAGACCGGGGCCTGGGCGCGACCCCGACACGCTCGCATGAGGTCGGGCATGTCCCCCCACAGGGGGATTTTGAAGGAAAAATCGAGAATGCTCAAAACAGATTTCAAACACAAATATCAGAACATTGCCATTTTGCAACCAATTTTTCTGAGCCAAAACCCCAGAATAATCGTCCCCGGACTATTTGTTGTTTACTATGTTTCAACATTCCCCCTGTGGAGGGACAGGCCCGACTCAACGCTTGTCACCCCTGGGGAGACCAAGAGGTACCGATACTGCTACTCCCCGGACCTCTCCAGGGGCGCGCTCCGACCAGCACGTCGAGGCGAATCCAGCGGTGGCGACGAGGGCCTCCCAGAAAGCCCAGACAGGGGAAAACGGGCGCACGGGTAGAGTTAAGTCGGGCGTGTCCCCACACAGTGAGATTTTCGACGAAAAACAAAAAATACCCCAAAAATATCCAGAAGTGGTCAAAACATACTCGAAACATAGCCCCCGGACTATTTTTTGACTATTTTGGAATACGTTTTGCGTATTTCTTATTTTTCGTCGACAATCCCTCTGTAGGGGGACACGCCCGCCTTAAGGGCAGAGGTATGGGCACCTCTCTCCTCCTCTCAGCCGCCGCCAGCGCAGGCTTCCTGACGGGGGCCTGGACTGGAAGCTCGCCACTCCTGGCAAGACGGCGTCCCCGGGGCCTGGACGCGAGCCGACCCGCTCAGGGCCGCCGCCAGCCAAGGCTTCCTGGCGGGGGGGGGCCTGGGGGCCTGGACCGGAAGCTCGACCCCTGGCAAGACGGCGTCCCCCCCCTCTTCTCCTCCTCCTCCTCCTCCTCCTCCTCCTCCTCCTCCCTCCTCCTCTCCTCCTCCTCCTCCTCCTCCTCCTCCTCCTCCTCCTCCTCTCCTCCTCCTCCTCCTCCTCCTCCTCCTCCTCATCCTCCTCCTCCTCCTCCTCCCTCCCCTCCTCCTCCTCCTCCCTCCTCCTCCTCCTCCTCCTCCCTTCCTCCTCTCCTCCTCCTCCTCCTCCTCCTCCTCCTCCTCCCTCCTCCTCCTCCTCCTCCTCCTCCTCCTCCTCCTCCTCCTCCTCCTCCTCTCCTCCTCCTCCTCCTCCTCCTCCTCATCATCATCATCATTCATCATCATCATCATCATCATCATCATCATCATCATCATCATCATCATCATCATCATCATCATCATCATCCTCTTCCTCTTCCTCGCCTCCTCCCCCTCACCCTCCTCCTCCTCCTCCTCCTCCTCTTCCTCCTCTCCTCCTCCCCCTCCTCCCCCTCCTCCTCCTGGTCCTCCTCCTCCTCCTCCTCCTCCCCCTCCTCCTGCTCATTCTTTCCCCCGCCGGCATCGTGATCTTTGTTTGTCACCGCGTGGCCTCCGCTCGGAGGAGGGACCCCAGAGGGTCGACCTGCCTTCGGGCCGCTGCCCCGTGGCCGCCAAGGGAGGGCCCCGCCAGGGTTTCGGCAGGCCTGGAACAGAAATGTGCCGCTGGAGTGTTGCGTTTGCTGCTCGCATCCCGACGGGGTCTGAGACGGCTGCTCCTGCCCGCAGAGGCACCCTACACGGGCGCTTTCAGAAACCCTGAACCCAAAAACGTTTGCATCTCTTCGGAGGTCGACTTTTTACATCCGCCGCCTTCCGCCAAGTTTCCGCCGGCTTCCACCTGCGGAGGCGGCCTCTCTTTACTTCCGCCGACCTCCCGCCGCCTTCCGCCGAGTTAGAGATGGCAACTCCTGCGATCCTCGAAGGTAAGGCAATTTTTGGAACACTTCACGTAGGAATAAGGAATGACGACACCAACACCACCAGGCCAAGGAGATGCGAGGAGCAATGGGGGTCTCACTGGTGGTTTTAGTCCTCTCGCTCGAGACATCCTAAGCCTCCAGCTCCAGGAGGCATCGCGGGCCTCCTCGCTGGAGGTGGCCTCCATGGTGGTGTTTGTGTCGCACCTTCCTCCTCCAACCTGCGGCAAGTTCGTGTCGTGCCGACTTCGGGGTTGGTTCGCGACACTGCGGGGATGGTTCCACCTTGAACGATCGGCCGCTTCCGAAACGTCAGACCGTTTAACATTGACCGATTCTGGGTTGCCAGCGGCATTCAAGGTTGAACGCCGGCGGCGGGGTCGCTACTACACGACGCGAACCTACTGTAGTGCTCCCAGGGAGTCCACTGTCTCGGCCAGAGCAGGCGCTCCCGCGCGAGCTGCGCAGCTCACCCACTGTGGCCCAAGGCCGAGCAGCTGCTGCCGAGGCGCCCCGCAGAACGTGTGCGCGCGGCTCTGGCCGCTCAAGGTGGGGCGCTGTGGCCACCGAGTTGCCCGCGCATGCCACCAGCGTTCATCAGCGGACTCAACACGTGAGCGCACCCCGCCGCGCCGTAGGAGGATCAAGGTATGCGTGTCTCCGCTTCCTCTCTGGCCCTTCTCACTCACTCGCTCCGGGTCCGGACCGGCTGCGACCGCCATGTTTCTGCGGATTCGGCTGCCGACGGGAGGAGAGTGCGTGTGGGCGTGCGAGCCGAGCGTGAGCGTGAGCGTGGGCGTGGGCGTGGGCGTGGGCGTGTGGGCGCGTGAACGTGTGAACGTGTGAACGTGTGAACGTGTGAACATGTGTGTATGTGTGTGTGTGTGTGTGTGCGTGCGTGCGTGCGTGCGTGCGCGCGTGCGTGCGTGCGTGCGTCTGTGTCTGTGTCTGTTAGCGCGGGGCCTATAAAGGCTAAAGAAAGCCCACAAAGGGCCCAGGCCCCACTGAGGGGCCAAAGCCACAAGGGGCCGTCCCAAGACAGGGGGCGGGCCACAAGGGATCCCGAGAGCCCAGACGAGCCGCAGAAGGCTGCCACCAGGGCACATCGGCCCCGAGGCACCGCTCGGCCTGTCAGCTCAGACCCCCGTCGAGGGGCATCAGCGCGAAGCGCTGGAATATATACAACCGTGCAGACACGCGACGCGCGACGCCCCAAACATGCTTGCGCAGCCCCGAGCGGCACGGCGAGGCATACAAGAAATGCAACTGCACGCCTAACTCACTCACTCACTCACCTTGCCCGTCAGCAAGCACCGCACATTGTGGGTGTCGATGCCCTTGCCTTCGGACGCCGCGAAGCCCTCGACGCCCTGCGCCTCGAGCTCCGCCAAGTCTTTGCTCTCCGAGGCCTTCGTGCCCAGCCAAGCCCGCGAGATTCTGGCCCTGGCGGCCCACCACCCGCGCTGCATGGCCATGCCCGCCTCCTTCTCGTTGCTCATCTCCTTGCCCGTCAGCAAGCACCGCACCTTCTGCGCGTCGATGCCCTTGCCTTCGGACGCCGCGAAGCCCTCGACGCCCTGCGCCTCGAGCTCCGCCATGTCTTTGCTCTCCGAGGCCTTCGTGCCCAGCCAGGCCCGCGAGACTCTGGCCCTGGCGGCCCACCACCCGCGCTGCTTGGCCACGCCCGCCTCCTTCTCGATGCTCATCTCCTCGACGCCGCCCTCCAAGCCGGCCTCCGAGTCGCAGACGGCGTGCGCCGGCGCACCGGCCTCGCCCGTGCCCGCGGCCAGGTTGGCTCCAGAGCGGCCCCCGTTCATCAGGAGCCTGCCCTCCTGCACTGCGCCGACGTCGGCCTTGGCCACCTTCACGGCGGCCTGTTCCGCGCCCGCGCACTGGATGTCCACGTCGCTCTTGGTGTACGCCTGCTCGGCGCCCTCCTCCACGACTGCATCCGCGTCGCCCTCCTCGTAAAGGCCCTCCTGCACCGCCCTGCTCCAGTCCCCTGGCGCCCAGCAGCAGTACGCCACAGCCTCCGCGTTCAGCGGGAAGGACTGCACCTTGAGGACCTTCTCAAGGAAGTCTGCGCTCGTCCCCGACGGCATGGGAGGCAGGCGCCTGGCAGCATTGGGCGGCCCCGCGGGCCGCGCCCAGTTGCCAGCGCCCAGGGCCTCCTCCGCTGCCTGAAGGCACTCCTGCGGCAGCCCCACAACCCGAGCCGCATCGAGCGCCTCCGCCATCGTGGGGAAGTGACAGCCCAGCACGTCGCCCAGCCGCCAGTGCTCGGCGAGGGCGACCCTGAGCGTCTGCACGCGGTGGGCCAGCGCCGACGCGCGCGCGTGCCCCCCAGCTCCTCCCGCCGCTGGCGGCGGAGGCGCCTCGCCAGGGTCCGCGCGCTGGACGCTGCCCAGCGCCTCTCTTCCATGCCGCTTGCACGCGCCCCGAGCGCCCCACCCAGGGCGCGCGCGTGAGGACATCCCGTGAGCCCGCTCCCTTTGAGCCAAAATGGCTACGGATTTGTGTCTGTGTCTGTGTCTGTGTCTGTGTCTGTGTCTGTGTCTGTGTCTGTGTCTGTGTCTCTGTCTGTGTCTGTGTCTGTGTCTGTGTCTGTGTCTGTGTCTGTGTCTGTGTCTGTGTCTGTGTCTGTGTGTGCGTTTGTGTGTGTGAGTTTGTGTGTGTACAAAACGCCGCCCCGACGGCGCTGCTCTAGCCGACCCCCCCTCCCCCCAAGTCGGCCGAAGTGAATCTCATGAGTGCCCCAGAAAAGCCCAGAGGGCCGCCAGAGGAGCCCCGAACAGCCGAAAGAACTACCCAGGAGGCCTGACCAGCTCGAAGGCCACGGATGGGAGATCTCCGTCGGAAGGATTCAGCAGATTATTAAACCCCATTGGGGGGCTGCTGCGCCAGACTCGGCCGCGGATGAAGCGGGATTCAACCGGAGCAAACGGGATTGAACGCACTCAATCTGGATCTCACCCGGATGTCGGACCAGGGCAAAGTGACCCCCCAGGAGCTGGCTCCGCAAACCGGGGCCCTCGAGAGAGCGCGCAGCGCTCCACAAGACGGCCCAGGAGGGCCGCAAGAGGCTCCCAAGCCGCCCCCAGACCGCCCCCAGACTGCCGCGGGCGGGCACCGGGAGGCTCCCGCAGAGAGACTACCGGCACGGCAGACCAGCACTCAAGGGCCCCAAGAACCACCAACACGGCCCAAGAATCAGGGCCCAATTGCCCTGCCCCTCCTCTTCCCGCCGTGGCGTGTTCATCCTCCACTAGCCCTCCTCCCGACTGTCCGGGGACGAGCAGGAAAAGGGCAGGGGGGCCTCATAGCCTCATCCCCTTCTCCCGCGATCCTCCTGCCTTCCTCCTCCTCTGCTCCCTTCTGGGGAGGTGCGCTGAGCGCTGCGCTGGCAGGGTGACGGAGGTTTCCGCTGGTCCCTGGATACCCAGCCCATGATCCTGCTCACGTCATGCTCGTAAGCATTGGGGCATCGTCGCTGTCATCAATTCTTGACTCTGCATGATCTGCCACCTCATCGTCATGATTCTCTGCATCACACTCGCTCGCTCCCGTCCCAGCGCTTGCTATCCGAATGCTGATGCTCCATCCCCTGCTCCTGTCGCTTTCGCTGCGGGCCGGATCAGCTACTCGTTCGAGACATTCGAAGCCCTCGCCCTTAGAAATCGCCAGGGGGAGGGGCAGAAAACAAGTGCAGTCAAGCTACTGCCATAAAGGAAGGCTGCGTAAGGAAATCCCACCAGCCCTCTGGGCGTAGGTGGTCTAGGGCGTTTCCTTTTCCACCCCCCTCCTAACTCTTCGGGGAGGGGTTTACCCCTCCCCCTAGATCTGGACGGGGGGGGTCGCGAGCGGTCAGGGCGTCCAACATGGCCCAAGACGGCTCCAAGAGGGCCTCGGAGAGCCCAAGATGGCCTCCAAGATGGATCAAGATAGCACAAGATGCCTCAAGATGGCTTCCAACATGCTCCAAGATGCCCCAAAAAAGTTCCAAGACGGCTCCAAGTGGCCAAAGAGCTCCCCAAGGAAGCACCGAAGAGGCCTAAATCCTTTGGGAAATCAATGTGTGTTGCTTTCTCGCCTTTTCGCTTCTGATGGCCATGGGGTGGGCCAACAGGGCCCCAAGAAAGGCCCAAGAGAGCCCCTAGACGGCCCCACGAGCGCCCAAGAGCGCTACAAGAGCGCCCCAAGAGGCGATTTGTGGAACTCCCGAGGGGGGGCGCAAATTGGAGCTCCCCTCTTGTTTGATCGATGGCCTCCAAGATGGCCCCCAAGAGCGCCCCAAGAGGGCCCCAAGAGGCGCCCAGACGGCTCCAAGAGGCCTCCAAAGGGCTTCCAAGAGACCCCCAAGAGGCCCCTCATACGCTCCAAGAGGCCTCCAGAAGGCTTCAAACGAATCCACGAGACACCCAAGATGCCCCCCATACGCTCCAAGAGGCCCCCCCGAGGCACCCAAGACGCCCAAGAGCCCCACAGGACCGCCAAGAGACCCCCAAGACGTCCTAAGAGGCCACCAAGACGCTCCCAAGCGATATCCCAACAGGCTCCGAGAGGCATCCAAGAGACCTCTGGTCCTTTTGCTCGCCCTCATCCTCCTGCTCCTCCTTCCTCCTACTCCTTCTATTCCTCCTCCTCCCCTCCTCCCCATCATCAGATTCATCGTTCTTCTCCCCACTCCCTCATCCGTCCATCCAGCCTCCTTCTTCTCCTCCTCCCTCCTTCGCAAGTTTCGGTCGTCCACCTCTTTGCTCCCGCACTTGCCTGATCACCTCAAGTCGCCTGGACATCGTTTCTGGATGGGCTTGTGGGGATACTTTTTGCTACGAGGGCGCGCGAAGGCAAGTCGAACGCCGAGCAAGCTGGGGCGGGCCGCGCCGTAGCTAAGGAGTTGGTGGGGTTTGGGCACCCGCATCGCCTGGGTTGCACGAGGACCGCGGGCGGAGCAACCACGGGAGGGCCTCGGGCGCAGCGGGCCCCTTCTGCGCAGCCGAAGAGATCCGCATGGCAGCGGCTTGACTGCAGGCGGGCGAGGAGGTGGGATCGACCGAGCGGCGGCACGAGGTCAGGACGGCAGGGGGCGCTCGAGAGGCCGCCTGGCGCGGCGGCCTGGGGGTCCCCCTGAGCCCAGCAGCGGAAGGCTGGCCGTACCACAGGAGGCCTGTCCGCCAGGCGGCTGCGGAACACGGCCTGCCGACGGGTGCTCCCTCGGGGGCACACGCGCGTTCCAGGCGCCCCAGGACAGGCGCCCCTGGGGGGCGGGAGAGGTGAAGGACATACCGCTCATTCGTCGCCCTGGCTCCTCGCCTCCGATGGCCTACCCAAGTTCAGGCGGCAGCATAGTGAACCAACCGGAACTCGAGCTGGACCGATCGGGAAGCTCTGAGACTCGACGGCGCCTGGAGACTGCATGACAGGCCCCCGCGAGGCCCTCACGAGGGCCCACGACGCCCCAAGATGCCGCAAAGAGGGTCCAAATTTGCTCTTAAATCCCTTCGCAGTGTGAGGAGGGAGCAGGAGCAGGAGCAGGAGCAGGAGCAGGAGCAGGATGAGGAGGAGGGGGAGGAACATGAGCAGGAGCAGGAGAAGGAGGGGGAGGAGGAGGAGGAGGAGGAGGAGGAGGAGGAGGAGGAGGAGGAGGAGGAGGAGGAAGGAGGAGCACGAGGAGGAGGGGAGAGGAGGAGGAGGAGGAGGAGGAGGAGGAGGAGGAGGAGGAGGAGGAGGAGGGGGGCGCCACGGCCGCCGCAGAGCGCTCCAGGGCGCTCTCCGGGAGCGCCCTGGAGAGCGCTCCGGAACGACTATCCTTCTCGTCCTGGGCACGCGCAGAGTGCCCTGGAGGCCCGTGGAGGCCATCGGGGGCCTCCCCGAAGACTCTGGAGCCTGGGGTGAAGTCGGGCCTGTCCCCCGACAGGGTGATTTCTGACGAAAAATAAAAATATACACCAACAGATACCCCAAAATGGTCCACAGATGCCCCCCAAATCATCCCCAGACTATTTCTTGTACTGCTTTTGGAGATTCCCCCTGTAGCAGGACAGGGTCGACTGAAGCCTAGGCAACAACTCACAGAGGCCTCGATGAGGGATACTCGATCCTTCGCACCTCGATCCTCGGACATCCTATTCGTCTGACCTTCTGGCGTAGGGAAGGTGCGCCAAGGGAAACTGACCCGGGTGACCCGGGTCCCAAGGCCTTTCCTGTGACCTGAGAACGCGAAAACCCACCCCCACCCCCAGTCCCGACTCCATTTCCAAACCCTCGATCCGGGGGGTCGGGACTGGGGGTGGGGGTGGGTTTTCTCGATTCCTGGACCCCGAAAACCCACCCCCACCACCAGTCCCGACCCCCCGGATCGAGGGTTCGGAAATAGGGTCGGGACTGGGGGTGGGGGTTGGTTTTCGCCTTCTCATGACCAGCGGCTCATCCTCCCAAGCCGATGTGCACGTTCCCGTGACCCCGGGAGGGCCCCAGGAGCCCGAAAAGAGCGAAACACGTGCAAGACATCGCTCCCTCAAGACACCTGTCCTTCATTATGAATCGAACCGTGATGCAAATCCACATCCTTCCTCCTGCCTCCCCCCGCTTCATCCGATTGCTGTCCCCCCTCGGTAGGACGAGATTGATACGTATAGCTGCCCTCAACCGCGTCATGGCGAGTCCTGCTCCTACGCTTTTTCCGATGCTGGCCTCAGCGCCGAGGGAGCTGTCCAGAGTGTCGATGTATCGCTTCTTGAGCATCGGCTGGCAAACTTCGACGCGCACGGCCTCGAAGCGGCGGTGCCGAGTAGCGACGCCCCCTCCGCCCGACTTCCTCCTTCCCCTCCTCCTTCTCCTCCTCCTCCTCCTCCTCCTCCTCCTCCAATGTCACCTTCATCCCTTTTCTCCTCCTTCTCCAACTCCTGCTCCTGATCCTAGCCATACTCCACCCCAGCCTGCTCAATCTCCTGCCCCTCCTCCTCTCGTCTTCCTCGTCGTCCTGCCCCTCCTCCTCCTCCTCATCCTCCTCTTCCTCCGTGCATCCGCTCCTGCTCCAACTGCTACAGCTCATGCTCCTGGCCTCGTTTCTCTGTGTTTGTGCTCAGATGAAGGCAGCACGCCCCGCTGCGCACCAAACTCCTGCTCCTCCCCGTCCTCCTTCTCTTCCTCCTTCTCCTCCTCCTCCTCCTCGTCCTCCTTCTCTTCCTCCTCATCGTTCTCAACGTCCTGCCCCTCTTCCTCCTTCTCCTGCGCACTATCCTTATCAACACCATCTTCATTCTGATCACCAGCATCCTCATCATCGTCATCATCGTCGACGTCGACGCCGTCACTATCACAAACACCGTAACGGTCACCATCACCAGCACCACCACCATCACCATGATCATCACCACCGTCATCAGCATCAGCATCAGCATCATCATCATCATCATCATCATCATCATCATCATCATCATCATCATCATCATCATCATCATCATCATCACCCACATCATTATATCATCACCACCATCAGCATCACCATCATCATCAACAACATCAACTTCATCATCAGCGTCCGAATCATCATCACCACCACCATCACCATCGTTATCACCACCATCCTCATCAGCAGCAGCATTACCATCATCATCATCATCATCATCATCATCATCATCATCATCATCATCATCATCATCATCATCATCATCATCATCGTCATCATCATCATCACCACCATCACCATCACCATCACCATCACCATCACCATCACCATCACCATCACCATCATCGCACTCATCCTCAACCTCATCACACTATCACGATTTGCCCGCGCCCCCTCTCATCCTCCGAACCCTCCAGAGATCCCCGGCCAACTCAAACTTGTGCCGGATCGGCAACCGCGTGGACAGCGTCGCTGCAAAGCCGCCGGAGCGCCTCCGACGTCCGCGCTCGGCCCCCCGCCCGTGGAGAGCCACGCAGGGGGGCCAGACGCTGCTGGAAGATGTCCCCCCCTTTACCTCGTCCTATTCTTGTTCCTCCTCCTCCTTCTCTTTCTCCTTCTCCATTGACTCCTCCTCATCCTCCACCTCCTCCTCCTCCACCTTCTCCCTTGGCTCCTCCTCCTCCTCCACAATTACACAATACGAATACTACTCTCCTCTCTCCCCTGATGACGTCCGGGAGATATCCGGCCCCCCTCCGCGTAGTGTTTTCTTCCACACAGGATTCCGGGAAATGGGTTTGCGCTTGGGTTCATTGTTCAAAATGTAGCGCCTGCTGCTGCGCTGGCCTCATTATCGGGCTTCCGCTCGTGCCGAATCGTGATCCCTCTGCAGCGCTGGCCTCAAGTCCACGCTCCCGCTCGTTCCGAATCGTGCTCCCACTGCAGCGCTGGCCTTTCTTCCAAATGTGCCCCAAACTGTAGAAAATGCCCCCCCGCAAAAAACCATCGGAAGTGATTCCAAATTCGGTGTCGAATCTGTAATTTTTTGGGCAGCAGAAGCCCCCCCACACTTTGGAGCGCCGTCGTTTTCAGGAACTATCAAGCGGGAACTCCGTTTCAATTTGAGAAGGCGATGTTGAAAGTAGAGCCAGCGGGTGCTCTCCATCAACCCGTCTTGTGAGCCACGACTCCAGACCGGCCTTGACCTCTCGAAGCCGATCCACTTACCTTCCAAGGAATCCGGCGCCATGCCATGACATGCTGTGCGGTGTTGTGCTCTGCGCCGCTGTGCGATGCCATGCTTTGCATTGCAACACTTTGAGATGCAATGCTTCACTGCGCAACGCCACGCAATGCTGTGGCATGCTACGCTCTTCCGTGCTCTTCTACGCCATGCCATGTCGTGCACTAGCATGCGTCGCGTACCCTCTCGACATCCGATGTTGCGAATAGAGATGACATCTACGCCATGGTAAGGGATGGGAGGGAGGGGTAGGACGTCAGATATGGCGCGAGCGCACCTACCTTGCTTGTCCTCCAACTCCTCCCGCTCCTCCTCCTGGCATGTTCTCCCCTGGCTCCTCCTCCTCCTCGTCCTTCTCCTCCTCCTCCTCCTCCTCCTCTTCCTCCGCAGGGGAGGAGGGAGAGGAGGCTGGCGGAGGGATCTTGCGGAAGGAAAGAGGAGGGTAGGGATGCGAGGACGAGGAAGAGTGGAAGGAGAGAGGTCGCAGAAATCCGCGCGTCGAGAAAAGCACGACGAGAGGCACTTGACAGATGCCAGCCTCCCGGGGGCCCTCCCTGTGCCCCAGGACCGGCCACAAGACGATTCGGGATGGAACGCCGGCTCCGAGGAGAGAGCAAGGCCCCGGAAACCTGGGGGGCAACGGTGCGAGCAGACGACACGACTGAAGCTCCACGGGGGAGGACGGAGGGAGGCAGGAGAACCCAGGGAGGAGGCCAGGAGGGAGGCAGCCCTGGGGGCCAGGGGTCCTCAGACCACCGACGCCGCGACTCGTTTCGCGCAGCGTGGCTCCCCAGAAGAGGTCTGGACGGACCCCTTCCCCCAGGACCGGCCCCTGCTCCCGTTCGAAGTGTCGTCCGACGGTCCCGAGGCCGGGCATGTCCTCATACATGTCCCGAAGTGCGAGCACTTCTGGAGGGGGGAAAAAGTTAGGTCGGGCATGTCCTCATACAGGCGGACTGGGAAGAAACATGAAACATAGTCGAAACCAAATCAAACATTGAAAACATATCAGACAAATCGTCCCCATACTATGTTTGACTATGTTGTCTTACTCCTCCTGTAGAGGCACATGCCCGACTTCAGGCTAAAGGCCTTTCGCCGCGCTCCTGCCATGACGCGCAGAGGTTACGGCGGTTCGCGTCGTGACGACCCCGGCGTTGGTCACTGACACCACGGGGATCGTTCAGCCTTGAACGATCGGCCATTTCCGAAGCGTCAGCGCGCTCAACATCGACCGATCCTGGGCCCCCGCCGGCGTTCCACGTTGAACGCCGGCGGCGGGGTCGCCGCTGGTCGACACGACGCGAACCTGCCGTACTCGCCGGTGGAAAGACCTCCCTTTAGTAAACCTCCCTTCAGTGAAAACGGCTTGGGACCGAAACCGACGGACCTGGACCCGCACAGATGACGGCCGCGACGCCCCCCCTCGCGAACCGAAAGCGGCCCATTCGCGAATCGACGTGTCAGGGTAGGAGGTCTGTCAACCCCCGACGTACGGAGAGCACGGGGGGCAGACACCCCGCCCGCCTCGTCGTCGGCGTCCGTCAGCTCCAGCACGCCCGCGAAGTCGGCGGCCGGGGCGGCGCCCCCGGCGGCACCCTCGAGCTCGCGCTGCGGGGCGCGCTCTCTGCACTCGTGGGCTGCTCGCGAGGATGCGGACCTCCGACGGCAGTCCCGACCTCCGCGAGGATGCGTCTTCGGTTTCGGCGCCCACGGCCCACTAGAAATCGGCCTTGGTCTGGAGGATTCGAGGACACCCGCTTGCTTGAAGTCGGGCCTGTCCCCCTACAGGCCGATTTTGGACGAAACATTAACCCCTAAAATGTTCAAAACATGGAAAACATCGTCCCTGACTATTTTTCTTTATTTCTTTATGTTTGTCTCTTCTTTCTTTTTTTTTCAAAAAAACTATTTGGGGATATTCCTTCTGTAAAGGGACAGGCCCGACTTAACGCTTGCTGAGGTCCCCTGAATCCCGCAAGAGAGGGGGGAGAAAACCTGCAAGCCCCCGCGGCCCTCCCCGTCGCCGCGCCTCCCCGTGTGGTCCTCCTCCTGCTCCTGTTTCTCTTCCTCGCTGCGCCCTGCGACGTGGCCTGGCAGCGCGAAGGCGCCACGGACCGGCCAGCCGAGGCTCGCTCGCCCCCCCCCCCGGTCTGGCTCAGGGGCCGCGGCGCGCAGGCCGGGGGGGGGGTGAAACACACAGGGCTGAACCTAATCGGTATTTTTCGTTTTCGTTTTGTTTTCGTTTTCCCTTGCTTTTGTCTCGAATCCGCCTTGACCGCAAAACGACATCGAAACGAAAACGGCCCACGAAATCGCCAAAACACCGTTTAGGTCCAGCCCTGTTGAAACAGTTGGCAGCCCTCGGGCCGCGATCCTCGTGGGTGGGAAGGGGGGCGCCCCCTGCCATGGGGGAGGGCGCCCCCTGCCATGGGGGCGGTGTTCAATCGACTGGCCCCATGCCTGAGCACTCCGCGTCGGACCCTGGCCAGCGGCACCGATGCCAAGCCGGGCACCGCGCGGGTGGCGGGTGCGCGTGGCGGCGGTTACTGCGCGTGGGCAGGACCGACAGACTCACTCGGCCACCGTCAGGGTCCCTCAGGCCCTTTCGGACAACCCGGAGCCGCGCGGCCACCTGTGGCGGGTTCTGGAACACTCGGGCCCCCAAAAATGCTGCCACCTTCCAGGGCGACGCCGGGAGCGAGTAGCCCGGGGGAGAGCAGCACATGTATGCAAGGGCGCCGATGGTCCATGCCTTCGGCGAGGCGCCTAATCGAACACGCGTAATGCCCTCCCCTAGGCTTTTCGCCCCTATCGTCGCGTATCGTGGCTCAAGCTCAAGGCTCTCGCATTGATCGCTCACAACACACACACAACTCAGTTCGGCTACTGAATACTGCTGTTCTGTCTTGTCTGTTCCATCATGGCCGGTCTGGATCTTGAGAGCGAGCTTGCAAAATACATCCCAGACTCCAGAGTCCCTGTCGCGGCGGAGGCTGCGGCGTCCAGCAACACGAGGCGCCCGGGCACCCCGGTCGGCAAACTTCTCTCGAACCCGTTCGAGGAAACCCCCAAGGGCCGCGGAGTCAAAGCTCACCGCATCCACAGCCCGCTGAACGAGATGGACGGGCTGGAGACGACAGGGACGAATCGCACGTTGGAGTTCGGGGGCACCGAGGTTTCTGGGGAGAAGGTCACCATGTTGGGGATCGCAGCCCTCCTCAAGGAACAGCTCAAGCCGGTGACTCTGGCAGTGAGTGGTCTCCGCAACGATTTCACAAAGTTGGACCACTCCATCGTGGAGATGCGGGAGGCCCTGTCGGAGCGTTTGGACACCATGGAGCAGCGTTTGAACCTGACAGACGTTCGGGTCGACAAGCTCGAGTCCTTATGCAAGACTCTGGAAGAATCTGCCGCGCCGAACATCAACGCCATGGAGTCCAAGATCTACGAGTGCATCGAGGCCTACTTGAAGAACGAGGATACGCAGCACAGTGGTAGCAATGCGTACCGGGCCACGGTCACGGACCCGCTGGACAAGAGGGCCGTGAACATGGTTATTGGCAACTTGGACGGGCTCGAGGACCTCACGAAGGCCACCGCGTGGTTGCAGGACAAGCTCTCCTACCTCAACGGCCCGGCTCCGGTGAAGGTGTACGCCAAAGGCGACTTCAAGGGCATCGTGTTCGTAGAATTCCGGTCGCCTGCACTTCGTGATCGTGCCGTGGATTTGCTCCGGAGTGCTGGCCTCACAAGCGGGGGCAAGAAAGTGTGGGCGTCGCAAGACCGCTCGCTACCGGAGAGGGCGGCGCGCAACTTCTGCCTCGGCCTGAAGCGTGTGCTGAAGGAGGAGTGGGAGGTGCCGTACACGATCTCTGTCAGTGACGAGTCGCCGCACATCGTCAAGGTAGGGGGCGAACACGCGCTGACGGCGACAGTGGTGAACAACACGGTTCAGTACGACTGGCAGGGGGAGTGGAAGACGTGGACTGAGCTCCACGATCACCCTATGATCAAGGAGTTGGCCGTGAAATCGACGGAGCTGTTGGCGAAAGCGGCGAAGGGCATGAAAGGCACCAAGGGCGGAGGCACGGCGACCAAGGGGGGCGCGAAGGGCCACCGCGCCTAGCAAACACAGCACATGAGCAGAGTTTCACCCATAGTTTCACCCGCTGGTGGAGGTGGCGCCCCTACACCTGCTATTAACGATTTTGTTCACTCCCGAATTCAACATTGCATTGACGATATGATTTCACCTGCAGTCGGCCCTACTGCAGAGGCAGCGCCGTTATCCCGAGCAGAGCGTGCAGAGGAGTTCCGCGGCGGACGCCTTCGGCCTTGCCACCGGCAGCTCCGCGCTGGCACGTGGAATGTGGAGGGGCTCACGGAGGCAAAGCTTACGGAGCTGGAGTGGCACATGGTGTCCTTGGACATTGATGTGCTGTGCATCCAAGAGACGCATAAACCAGCTTCGGAGTATTATGTAAGAGAGACGGGGTATCTGGTCATTTTGTCCGGCTCTCCCAACCCAGACGACAAGGAGACGGCCGGCGTGGGCTTCATCGTCTCCCCGAGGCTCCGTTCAAGCATCGTGGGCTTCCGGCAGGAAAATGCACGCATGGCTTATCTGAAGATGCGGGTGCGTGGGGGCAAGGCGGTGGTCTGCAGCGCTTACGCCCCGCACAGCGGGAAGTGCTTCGAAGACCGGCAGCAATATTATTCTGACTTGGGGGAGTTTGTGCGCAAAATCTCAGGGCACGGGCCGGTCATGGTTTACGGCGATTTCAACGCCCGGCTGCACCGTCGTTTCCCACAGGAAGAGGACGTCCTTGGCCATCACGTCTTCGGCTGCCCCCGGGCTGAGCACAACCCAGCATCAAACCGCAGCCTCTTGATAGAGATGTGTGTAAATCTGAGGCTCGCCGTTGGCAACACGCACTTCGATGTTCCCGCAGACAGACAGATAACTTGCTACAATGTGGGCTGTCAGCCGTCTGACCCTCCCGAGCCACGCAATTTTGGCCAGATCGATTTTGTCCTCATGCCCGCCGCTTGGATGCATCAGCTTCGACATGTTCACAGTGACCGCTCACGAGCTCTGGCTTCGCATCACTTTCTCGTTGTGGCTGATCTGGAGATCGACGTCCCCCGGGAGCCCAAGAAACGGCGCCCTCGACAGCTTGATCTTAAAGCGCTGAGGGGGCCGACTGGCGAGAAATTTGCACGGGCGTTCGACGCGGCGATGCTCTCGGAAACCGCGCGGGGCAACGTGGTGACCGCTACTGACCTCGAGGAGGCTATGACTCGTTCTTTCCACTCTGCCGCCGGCGACTGCATTCCCCGCCTGCAGCTCGCGCCAAAGCGCCCCTGGATCTCTGGGCAGACGCTGTCCCTGATTCAGCAGAGAACGGAAGCGAGGCTGAGCGGGAGGGTGGATCAGGAGAGACAGCTGCACGCAGAAGTGAAACGCTCCGTACGCAACGACAGGTCAGCGTGGCTCGACACACTCCTCGCCACTGGGCAATGGGACCAGCTGAAGCGCCTCCGGAAGGGCTTTGCTCCGAAACAGGGACGGCTGAGGGGCAGGGGTGGAGAGCTGGTGGACTCCGACCGCCGCGCAGAGACAATGGCCGAGTATCTGAACAAGGTGCAGTGGGCCACCCGCGCCACAACGCTTATGTCCAGCGAGCCCCTTGGCGACGAGCTGAACGTGAGCGACGCCCCCATCAGCAGCGAAGAAGTGGCAGCGGCAGCCAAGCGCATGCGCTGGGGCAAAGCTTGCGGCGCTGACGGGGTGCCCGGCGATTTCTGGAAAGCTACGTGCAGGGCGGGCTCCGCGGCGCAGAGATGGGCGCTCGCATTATGCGAGAAATGCTGGCGGGAGGGGTCGGTCCCCGAGGCGTGGCACGATTCCTTGGTGACGACCATATTCAAGAAGGGCGACGCTTCCAAATGCGAGAATTATCGCCCGATCTGTCTGCTGCAGGCCGGGTATAAGCTCTTCGCCAACATCGTCCTCGAGCGCCTGAAGCAGGCCGGGGCCGAGGATCGCATCTGGCCCACGCAGTTCGGGTTCAAGTCGAGAAGCGGCACAGCTGATGCCGTCTTCCTGGCGAGGCGGCGCCTGGAAGAAGTCTGGGCGTCTAGAGATGGACAGCTCGTGCTACTGGCGCTCGACTGGGCGAAAGCGTTCGACAGCGTCATGCCCGACGCGATGATCGCGGCCCTGAAACGCTTTGGGCTCCCAGAGCGGGTGTTGAACATCGTGGGCTCGATCTACAGTGGCAGAATGTTTGCTGTGAGAGACGCGGGGCAGACGTCTTCCAGGCAGGCGCAGGGAGCGGGCATCTGCCAAGGCTGCCCGCTCTCTCCGTTCCTCTTCGTCATGGTGATGACCGTCCTCCTGGGCGACGCCCGGCGGAGCCTGGGAGATGCTGGCGGAGATATCAGTGACCTTGTTTACGCCGACGACACGTTGATTGTCGGGGCATCTGCGCTTCAGGCAGAGTCCTACATGAGAGCTATAGAGTCCGCTGGGTCCAACTACGGCCTCGTCTTCAATTGGGGCAAGCTGGAGATGTTGGCTGCGAGGTGTGAAGGGGACATCTCTAAGCCCGACGGTGGTCTCATCCCCCGCAAGGAGCACCTGGTCTACTTGGGCAGCGTGCTCTCGGCAGACGGTTCAGCCGGGCCGGAGCTCAATCGACGGCTGGGCCAGGCGAAGGCAGAATTCGAAGCATTGTGGCGGGTGTGGTCCCGTTCCACGGTGTCGACCCGGAGGAAGCTAATGATCTTCGAAGCGTGTGTGCAGACGAAGCTGCTTTACAGCCTCCACACCACCTGGCTGAAGAAGCAGGAGCTGGCCAAGGTGGACGCGTTCCACGTGAGGTGCCTCCGGCGCATTCTTGGCATTGGCCACTCGTACTGGAGCAGGGTGACCAACGCCAGCGTGCTGCAGCTGGCGGGGCGGATGAAGCTGAGCAGTGTCTTACTCCAGAGGCAACTGTGTTTGTTTGGACAGATAGCAAGATGCGCGGGAGGGCACCCTCTCCGAGACGCTATTTTTGACCCTCCGCCCCCCTCCCCCTCCCCCTCCTCCCCTTCCCCCTCCCCTCGCCCCTCTCCCCCGTGCATACTAAAACAGCCGCCCGTCGCTAGGAAGAGAGGTCGTCCTAGGCAGACGTGGGCCGGAGAAGTCGGCAGGCACGCCGCTGCCGTCTGCGACGATTGCGGTTTTCCCAAAGAGAATATAGATGTTATCCCAGCAGACAGCTGGAAGACAGCTGTGCGGAGGTATTGCGCGCCACGCTAGCTTGTCTCAACTGCTCATGTGCTTGTCACGAGGCTTCGCAACAACAACAACAACGTCGCGTTCGACATTTCTTGGGGAGCGCACCGTGCGTTTCCTTCAGCCAGCGGAGCTGCCCCCGTTCCGCTGCCGCCGCCCCTGCGCCGCCCTTGCCTTCGCCGCCCGCCGAGAAGGAGATGGCAACTCCCTGGGAACCTTGAAGGAAGGGACCGTTCTTGAGCGCCTCGTGTCGACACGTGGCATCGCTCAGACGTCCACTCCCTATACATTTTCCGGCGTCGCGCAAGTATTTCTCGCAAGGTGATCCAGGATGCTCCCCGATGGCCCTCGCAGAACAACACACGCACATGCGCAAGCGATGCCAGGTAAAGCCGCGTGACATATGTGTCCAGGGAGCTCCATAATGACTCGATTGCAGGGAACCGGAGAGTCACGCATGCCCACCCGTGCCTGCAACACGAGCGGGCCAGGCAGAACCCGCAGGGCCCAGGGCAGTGCCCAGAGGCGGGGAACACTTTTTGGTCGCAGCCGCAAGCGAAGCCGCAGGCGGCGTCAGAGGTCGACCCGGGCTAGGGGCGGGGCCTAATTACCAGGCGAGCGCTCTCACAGCTCAGGGGGCCACATGCGAACCCTACCCCTACCCCCCACGATTTCTGAGGGGGAGGGTGGGGTTCACTTCGCTCGGGGGCTCCCGTGCGAAGTGAACCCCACCCTCTTCCTCAGAAATCGTGGGGGGTAGGGGTAGGGTTCGCATGTGGCCCCCTACAGCTTCCGAGGCTGCCGCCGAAGGAGGCTGAGGGGCGCCGGGGGCCGAAGGCAGGCTGCGAAAGCTGCCAGGAGAGGAGGCGGGGGAAACACGAGCAAGCCCAACAAAATGCGCGGCCACACGACGAAGAGGCTCGTGACCCGCAGGCGGGGCGGCGCCGGCCCCTGCGGCACGCGCTGCCCTGCAAAAGCGGCCGGCGCGCCGCCCTGCTCCGCGGGGCGGGGCGGGAGGGCAAAGCTGGACAGGCCGAGGGAGCCCATGGACACACAGAATGGATAGACACAGGTCTCAGGACCCCCCCTCCCCATTTTCCCACCTTTCCTGGACTCTCGTCTTCCTCCCCCCACCACTTCCCATCTCTTTGTGTGTCTTTGTGATTGTTCCCTCCTGGCCAAAAAAAACTCATGCCTGGGAATCTGGACCTGCTGCGCGCGTCGCGCCGCGGCGCGGCGGAGCAGAAGTGGCGGCACGCCGTGCCGAGCCAGCGTCCCCTACCGCACTTGTAGCCCGCCAGCGCTCGGAAGCCCATCCCCCGTGCCTGCTTTGGTTCTGGGCGTGTTTTTTTTTGTTGTTGGTTGTTTTTTTTGCGTGTTCGCGAAGTGCCGTTGACGGCAACACCATTTCCTTCGCCTTCCGGGTCTTCGTCCTCGGTTACTGTCCTTGGCGTACCTTCCCCTGCACATCCACTTCGGCACCGCCTGTTCCCCGGGCCCCGCCCGCTCCGGCCGCCTGAGGCTCCGCCTTCCTGTGCCCTGTCTCCCTGATAGAAACTGTGCGTAGCCCGCCCAGCTTTTAGCGGAAGAGGTTCGCTCTCGCCCCGCAGATAAAAAAGTGTTTTTTTCCGCCAGAAGAGTCAAGAAGCTTCTCGTGGGCCTCGCCGACACAAAAAGAACACGTCTGAGCGACATGCCAAGGTACAATGGGAGCAAAGGGCCGCTTCGGGAAACCCTGGGCCAAATAATGTTTTCATCTCTTGGGTGCGCATGTTCTACTTCCGCCACCTTCCGCCACCTTCCGCCGGCTTCCGCCGGCGGAGGCGGCCTCGTTTAACCTCCGCCGACCTTCCGCCGCCTTCCGCCGCGGAGGAGATGGCAAGTCCTTCGACCTTCGAAGGCCAGGCCCTTTTTTTGGGAACGCCTCAAACAGCCGCAGAGCCACCGTATCCAAAAACGGCGACGGCGGCACGCTTAGTCCTCGAGGTACTTCCCGTACAGCCGCCTGGCCGCGAGCTGGTCGGCTGGCAGGGTCAGGGCCGCGACCTCCTCGGGCGCGGGCACGACGGGCCTCCAGGGGCCTCCAGAATCGCCCGGATATCCTGATCGCCGCAATGCGATCGGCCATCGTCGACTTTCGACCGCCCATCGACGAGCGACGGCGACCGAGCGATCGATCGCCGACCGGCGACCAGCCATCGTGGTCGGCGTCGGCGCGCGAGGTGCCGCAGGGGTACACCTCCCCTCACCGCCCCGATGCCTGCTCACGATTCAGAGACTATCGTTGGGAACGTGGCACAACGAACGAGGCCCATTCTGGGGATTCCAGAGCGCCTAAATGCACGAGGGGCGCAAGAAGAACAACCATAGAAGGCCTTAAAGGACAGCGAGCCCCTGCCTACTTTTGAACGCACTGTGGGGGCATTGGGCACGAATCCCTTAGATGAAGAATCCAGGGTCTGGAGGCCGGCAGAACTCCAATCGTGGATTGGCCAGGGCTATCGCCGTCGCCCTCATCAGACTTGAAACCTCCCAGGGTAAGAAGGCTCCTGCGCACAATCCTAAACCAACGCCCCCACCGCGTGGACTGCACACGACCAAGATCAACGCAGGGCAGCACAAGGGTCAAGTCGGGCCTGTCCCTCTACAGTGGGACTATTCAAAAATAGTCAAACAATAGTCTGGGGACAATTTTGTGAGTACCTTTTAACCATTTTGGCTTCTTTTTTGGGTATATTTTTTTTTTTCGTCGACAACCCCCCTGTGGGGGGACACGCCCGACTTAACACAGGGGAGGAAGGGAGAGAGGCGGGACGGATGGCGGGCGGTCTCTGCCTCCGTGGGCGCGCACCGTTCCCGCATCTGCCGCCGTCCATGTTCCTCTTCCTCATCGTCTTTGTCCTCCTCGCTCTCCTCCTGCTCCTCGCTTTCGTCGCGTTCCTCTTCCTCCTTCTCCTCCTCCTCCTCCTCCTCCTCCTCCTCCTCCTCCTTCTCCTCCCCCCTCTCCCCTTCTCCTCGGCATGCTATCGGAATGGGCCCGTGGCGTCGGTGTCCTCATCCCTTTGTTTTTTCTCTTCCTCCTCCGTCTCCTCCTCCCTTTTCCACCTCCGCCGCATCCACATCACCCACACCCTCACCATCATCATCATCATCATCATCATCATCATCATCATCAGCATCATCATCATCATCATCAACAACATCATCATCATCATCAACATCATCATCACCACCAACATCATCATCAACATCAGCATCATCACCGTCATCACCATCATCACCATAGCCAAATCATCATCCATGTACACCGTCTCCATGTATTCCTGATACTGTTCCTGCCCATCCTCCTCCTTCTCCGCAGGAACCACCAGATTCCTCCGCTCCTCCGGTTCATGCGCCCACCACATCCAAATGTTTGTGTCTCATGTACGTCCGATGTATAAGTTTATGTTAGGTCTGAATACCATCGACCGAAATCATCCAACATCGGAGGGAAGGTGACAAAAAAAAACGCACACATGTTCTGTCAGGAACCCAGAGCAAGTGCGTACCTGCTGCACACTCACAGTCGAACGAAAACAAACAAAACACAGGGGGGAACCGCAGCACAATAGACGTGCAGGCGCAAGTTGCAAAAACGAAAGCGTTCCCAACACCTTTTCTCGACACCACTTTCGACACCACTTTCGACACGCGAGAACACGATTCGAAATACTCTAGATGCGAGGCGGTCGCCTTTTGCGTAAAACGCGAGCACGTCACGCGATGCGCTTGCACAAACCACGCGTTTCATCCGAACGGGTGACGAAACCATTGAACATGCGACCGACGCCTGCGAAATTAAAGAACCCGCGACTGGCGAATATAAGCTCCCCGGAAGCAAGGGCGCCGATGCGAGACCTGTGCAGGGCAAACGTGCGCAACCACATCTTCGCCTGGCCACCACAGTGCACCTGTCGAGCACAACACCTTCAGACTTTGTGGCCACGGACTTTCTCACGACAGCTGCCTGCTGCTGCAGCTGCACACGACAGGGACAAACCTCGAACATCGCTCAGCCTCAGACCTGGCCGCGAACCAGCACGACGCCGTCACCTCATGACGCGCTTTGGCGCACTCTACCCTGAAGACCGCGGCGCCCATCGACAATCCTGGCCAAGTATAGTTGCAGAGCGCGGCTAAGCAACAACGACAAGGGAGGCGGAGTCGGAGGGGCCAGCCCACGGTTTGCGGCGTGCTCAGATACGGCTGCAACAAGAAGGATGACGGCGACCTGTCGCTGCGTTGCGCCACGGGGGGTGGAGAGAGGGGCGGTCTTCTACAGGAACATGGAGAGGCGACACCAACGCCAGCAGCGCGCGGAGATGCGCGGAGGCAAGGGGGGTCTACCTGGTGTTGCGGTCCCCCCCTCTCGCTCGAGACATCCCCAGTCTCTCGCTCGGGGCTGCGTCGAGCAACGGGTGGGGCAGGAGGGGGGGGGCAAGAGAACCCAACGAGGACCGAGGAAAGAAGAGCGAGACAAGATGGGCAAGACCAGACATGGGCAAGAGAATACGACGGGCCATGGCAGCACATGCAGGGTTCAATCTGCTGAAAGCGCCGGGCCGTGGCCCAGGCACCGAGGAGCAGCCGGAGGACCTGGAACGCTGCTGCGGGTGGCATCTCTGCTAGTACTGATCGAACTCTACGCCATGAAAGGGAGGAGGCTTCCTCGAACGCTATCGGGAGCCAACTCGGGAGCCTGGAAGAGAACGTTATCACTAGAGTACCATGATACATGCTAAAGGTAATATCTTGATATATGATACGCTGCACTCCGATTTTACGCGTGGTCTCAGGATCCACAAGAAGCGAACGGACGCGGGGGTGGGCAGGGGCAGCGGCAGCAGCAAGTCGCGAGCGAAGGACAGGGGTCGAGGTGACGAGGGACGAGCCGATCTGCTGAGGAAAACCTGATGCAGCAGCATCTAGAAATTCAGCAAATCAGGGCTGGGGCCAGAATCTAGGGGACAACCTCTGGACCGCTATCTCTGGGAGCGCGAGGGACCGAACAGCAGCAGCACTGAGTTGAAGAATAAGTGAACTCCAAACAGTGAAATGCAGCGTAGCGGCTCTCATGAGGGTTGCCGCGTTCTGCGCAACTACGCTGGGGATCCTGGGGCCTCCCCAAGCAAAAAGCTGAAACCAACATTCGCGGGGCATGGCGCAGAGCGGGGTCTGATATAAGGTGGCCAAAAGGGCCGATTCTCGGCGTGGCATCGACGTTAGCAGGGGCATAAATTGAAAAACGTAGGAGAGGACAGGGGCAACGCGGACCGGATAGACATAATCAATCACTCTCAGCGGAGCTCCTGTGACGGCCAGTTCGAGGGTGCGCGATCTCCACTTCGCAATCGGAGATCGCCAGCTGTGATCTGTCACTGCAGGAGCAAGCCACATGGCCAAACACTTCAGGACTTCGTTGATCGGTATCGGTGTCCAGTCTGGAAAAATATTGGAGATGGCAAATTGGCATTCATCCCGCAGGGCCGGTGTCCGTGGTCCACTCAGGGGTGCTATCGCGCATTTCTTCAGCATTAGGACCAGCGCTGCTACTCTCCGTGCCGTAGACAAGATACGATGCGTTACTCGAAGATGTTCCAGCCGACGCAGCGCAGCACCCGCGTCATCAGCGCAGGCACTTATCACGCCACGATCATTGCGACAAACTGTAATGTCGAAGTTGGCTGTGACAGGATCCGCCGCAAGGACAAATATACAGAAATAACCCGGACAGCCCTGGATAATGCAACTGCAGATCCAGACAAGAAGAGTGAGACCAGTGCCAATCGCTCCGTAGCAGTATACCCCAGAGAAGAGAAACTTTGTGAAGGTGACCAGCGACAGTGGCAGCATCATGGCATTGAGTACTTTGAGGACCCAGCTGCGCGCCAAGCTGGGGAAGGCCTGACCAAAATCAGATCCCGCTAGAAGAGGCATGGCTACGGAGGCGTCCTCTTGCATAGAATAGATACGTCCTCTTGCATAGGCGTCCATAGGCGTCCAAGTTTCTTGTGCATACAAATCCTGGATGTATACGATTAACAACGCGATGAAACGGTTGATTAAGTCGACGGTGCGCTACACCCGCTGCTATCTTATTGTCCGTGCTTTTGAGGCCCAGGAGACGTGGGTCTGAAGAATGCCTGATAACTCCGTGAAGGGTATCTTCGGGCTCTTCTCCTTTGGGGGCGAATACACCTAGTCGCGCATACATCCGAGCGGCATGGGCCCCCCTTCTGGTTGTCACCAAAGAACGCCATGCAGTGTTTGAGCGCCTAACTCTGAGGCCTGCCACGCACCGCAGAGAAGACAATCGGGGCCAGGGCACGAATGCGTCTGTTCCCGGATGTAAGTTTGTACGTCACGATACATCGGAGAAGGGGGGTCTCGGAGGTCGGCGGTGTTCTTGTAGCGAGAGAGGTAGACATCCGCCGCGCTGCCCACTATGAACTTGGGAGGGAACACAGGGCTCCAATGACCAGATATAGCTGAGAGATGCGCATATGGGGGGTCAAAATAATCTGAGTCAGCCCGAAGCCCCACAAGTCGGACAGACTTGTCGAACGGAGCCCACGAATACGCTCTGCGAGAAGGCGAAGCCGCTTGCGCACCTTGGCCTGCGCCTGCAAGCTGGCATGCTGCAGCTGATCCCGACCCCGACGCTGTTCTCCTCAAGCGCCAGCGAATTGAAGGGCGTCCAAGGCGTCAGCGAAGCGCGCGGGCCTGCACAGAGAAAAGCGCTGGACGTCTGAATCGATCGATACGCGTTCGCGAGCGAGTTCGTACCGAAGTAATCGCTGAGCGAGCTGACTGTCTTGTTGCCAAACAGCTCGTGCAACTGATCTACGGAGAATCAGCCTACTCGGGGCGTTCGTCGGATCGTGAGTGAACACCGCGTCCCTGGCAAATCTGTCTGCTTCCTGCAACACTTCCTCGCGCAAGCGCAGACGGATCGGTGGCGAGCACAGAGCGAGATCCAGCCTTCCCCAGAAGTCTTCCAAGATACATCGAAAGCCATGCTGCGTTGACACTGACCTTGGGGTGGGCTGAGATACCTGAGGCTGCGGGGGGCGACGCTGCGTGACGACCTGGAGCGGGGCGTGATCAGAGATGTCCTACTGCTCAAAAGTCTCGGGGAGGCCCCCCATCTTTGCTGAGACGTGCATATGAGCCAGAGTGCCAGAGGCCCAGAGGCCAACTAGGAGCGGCCAGAAACACCCTAACAATTTTCGAGGTGCGCTGTAGATGCCCATTGTAGTGCGTGCGTTCGTCCGAGGCGGCCTCCAGGAGCTGCTGCAAGAAGGGGTGCCATGGGGACCTTCTGCGCCTACGCCATAGTGCGAGGGCTCTGTAGGCATCCAAGTTAGTTCTCGGGGGGGGGGGGGGGGGCGCTGTGGACGTAGGTGCTTCAGCCGCAATATTGAACTCGCCTGCCAGTGCGACGTAGCAGCGATCAGGGCGACGACGTGCTGTATCAACATGCCGCTGTATGATAATCTTGATACGCGTGGTATGACGTGCGTTAAGACCATGATTGTAAATGTTGAAGTGCATGACGTGCGTGTGCTCTGCGTCGTTCTGGCAAGTGCCCATGTCCAACTCAGTCTGTAGGGCTCGCCCAGGATTCATAACCTCTGAAGAAGCACGAGCACCAGAGCCAGCCCAATCAGAAACCTTCGGGAAAAAGTTGACGACGCCCCCCCTCCTCCGCATGTCCTCGAAGAACGAAGCTTGGAATTTTAACTTAGAGTTCGACGCGCGCAAAAGATCCAACGCGTCATCGAGGCCCCCGTGCGACTCTTGACTCACCACAATATAAAATACTCTTAACAGCTGGCGAAGGTACTGGAGCTTACGGGTCTTCAAACCTGGGTCGCGATGGAATAGCGCTCTCGCTTTCCAAATAAGAAATCCAGGGCTGGGCGCGCAAGCTGCTTCCGATTTGCTGGGCAGCTTCACCACCTTGAAAATTATGTTGAAGACCCCGCTCTTCGTCAGCATCGGGTGCCGAGAAGATCTGGTCGACCAGGTCCACGAGGTCAGCCTTGCGGAGGTGGAGAGCGTCGATGGCCTTCTGGTCGCACTCGACGACGGGCTTCTCGTTCTGGCGTGGGGCGACCTTGATGAAAGCACGCCACTGGGAAGAAATCTTACCTGTGATACGGTCAGCAAAGCAGGCGCAGTTTGGGAAGACATCACTGAGCTCGTTTTTCGATCTTCTTGAAATCGACCGACTCTGAGCCATGTTTTTGTCCGCCGGGACGTACATATCCACGTTCTGATGCTGGGCGGAGTAGGCCGTGAATTTGCGGAGGGTACCATCTGGCTTCTTGATGTTGCCGGGGGCTTGCGAGACCACGCGAGCTGCCCATCCAGGGGCCCCTTTAACCTCGACCGTGAATCTTTGGCTTGCAGGTTCGCCTTCGACCGTCCAAGAGCCAGGCTCGAAGTTCGAGGCGATCAGCCACTCTGCCAGCCCTTCACAAACTGCTTCTTCGGCAACCAGCCCTACCGTGCGGACGACGAGGATGGTGGGGTCCGTCTTGCGGTGGAATGCAGCACTGGGCTGCTCTGTGGGCGGCGTCCCCGCACGAACCACATGCAGTAATTGCTGTAACTTCTTGATCTCATCAGCCACGGTGGCCGGCTTAACTTCGTGGGCGTCGAGCCTGCACTCCGTGGCGCCGACACGGGCCTCGATCGTGCGTTCGACGGAGGAGCAGTGAGAGGTGGATGTCGCGGTGAGGTCAGGCATTCCTGTCTGCATTCTGGCGATGGCCGACATGACATCATTATTGGTAACATCGACATAGGCGCGGAGGCACTCGAGCTCGTTGTGGTCGTCGGGGAAGGGGGCCGAACAGGTGAACATCATCTTCAGCTTGCACCGGCGGGAACATGCGACCTTCATCAGCAGAACGAACACGAGGATTGGCGGCGGCCGAGGCCGACCCTTCGCCTTCTCTGCTACCCTTCGCTGCCCCTGTGCGTGGGGCTTGTGCGGGCCGTTCAGCAGCTGGCGCGGGGCGACGAGCAGCGCCAGACCGATCAGCAGCGGGTGCACCAGGACGAGCAGCAGCTGCCTCAGGCATCGCAAAGACTGAGGGATGTGAGCGAACGTCGTGTCTGCGGTGGCAAATAGGGCTGGCCAACCACAGAGAGCATGAAAGAAGAAGGTCCGCCTGCGCTCGACGCGCAGGAAAGCTCTAAACGCCGAGCTGCCCGCTCGCATGGGACCTGTTCCAACTTGCCCCTTCGCTACCTCCGCCCCCTCGTCCTCCTCCTCCTCGAGCGCTCACCTGGGCATTGGTTGGCAAAAGTAGCTCTTCTTGGTGGCCTCAGGTTGTCCTGGGGGGCTGAATGTGTCCTGCGCTAAAGTCGAAACCCTCGAGAGTCGAAATAGATCAGTTCGCTGATCGGCTTGGCAGGTTGGGGGTTCTACAAACCTCCGCTTCGACAAGGGCACGGGGCCTAAGCCACTTTGCTCACAAGCCTTGAGCCTCGCTAGGGTGTCTGGGGCTGGAAGAAAAACACGTCTTGCCGACGTGTGCCTCGGGCAGGGTGCCTGCACGCGCTCCAGTTGCGCACAGATGCATGGAGCGGGGCGGCTGTGCACGAATCGCATCAAATCCCACTCGGAGCTGTGCGCTCTCTTGGCAAGGGTCTGGGAAAGCGTAACGTCGGACCCAGACTGGAAGAACACCCCTCAAAAACATGAGACCCTCCGTCGGCCAAAACACACACACACACACACACACACACACACACACACACACACGCACAACATCCGAGGGTACCCTCCCCAGAATGCGCAGGAACAGCCAAAACAACACGAAGAACATTAGGGTACCCCCCCCCTCGGAGCCGACCTCGATGGTATACCCCGGTCCAGCTGCACAACCTTCAGGCTGGGGGGGGGAGTTCTACGAAGCCCCGTGATCCTCTCGGAAGGCCGACACCTCGCCCCCTCCTTGTGCGCGCCGCCGATCTGGCGAGCTGACGAGACAGCAGGACGAATAAAACGATCGGCTACAACCAAACATTTGATCAACGTCGTCGTCGTCATCGGTGTCGTCGTCGTCATCGGTGTCGTCGTCGTCGTCGTCGTCGTCGTCGTCGTCGTCGTCGTCGTCGTCGTCGTCGTCGTCGTCGTCGTTCAGGGTCGGCGGCAGCGGCCGCAAGGCCTCTCCAATGTGACGAAGAGATCATAATTTAAGAGATCTGGGCAAGCTTCCGGAAAGTTGCTTGAAAATCAAAGCTGAGCCAATTTTTCGTTCATGCAGGAGGGATGAGTCCGTTTGAGAGACTGGGCCAACTTTCCAGCAAGTTGGTTACGTACAGGACTTTGGCCCAGCTTTTCAGGAAGAGGTTTATTCAACATATGCTCGACTGTACAGATACAACCCTGGAATCTGTGTGAACCGACAAGCCCGGACGACGCATCAGGCGCCGCGGCCGTCCATGGCGCTCCAGGGTGCTTTGGAACAGCGTAACTCTGTCGTACAGTGCTGAGGCGGCAACACGAGACCCTCGCAAGAAGGCCAACCCTGAAGATCCGCGCGCGGGCTGCAAGTGGGAAAAACCCAAGGCACCCTGAACGCGGCAGTCTCGTCAACGTTCGCGGACAGCCACTGCGCAGCGCACAGCGAAGCATCTAGAGCACCTCGGCGCCCGCGCTGCTCGCAAAGGCGAGGGCCGGGAACACCAGGGTTTGGGGCCCCACCCGGGGCCCCTATCTCCACGAACTCAGCGCGTCCCCCCCGCAACGCCTATCGCAGCATCCCTCACATCGATGAAGATCGGCCAATGTTTGCGCCGGCGCCTATCTGGTTTCTGACGCGCATCCCCGCTTGTGGCCTGCCCGACGCACCACGGCCGCCCCTTCCGCCTCGCCGAGGGCGCTCCTGGGTCGCCAGCCTGCTGTGGAACTGCGAGAGCAGGCGCGTGCCGGCCCGGGCGAAGGCCATCATCTGGGGGCCGGGCTCCGGTCGCCGTCGTCGGCCGCCGCCGTGGTCGTCGCCATCTCTCGTCCTCGTGGTCGTCGCCGTCCTCACCTGACGGGGAGGCAAAATTGGGGAAAAGATGTTCGGAATCTGCACATAGATGTACACATACACAAATATGCACTCTTGTGCCACAGACATACGAACATAGTTGTGTAAGGTTTTCAAAAGTATAACACATGGAAAATATGCACATGCGTACATAAATGTGTAGATATGTATATGCGTATATATATAGATATATATCTATATATATATATATAGATATATCCATTCTCAAATGTTAATATACGGACACCCCCCCGTACAAAATTCGACCCGATGCGCTCCCGTCGACGAGAAATTCACGTTTTCAATCCCGGGTGCCCTTCCCGCCCGAGCGGGGACCAAAAACGTTTCCTGAACGGTCCTGCACAGCTCCGAGACGGCCCGAAACGTCCCGAGAACGCCTCATGAACCCTCGCACAAGGCCCAACGTGATTTCAAGACGGCCCGAGAGGCCCCCAAGACACCCCAAGAGGCCCCCAAAGGGACCCCCAAGAAGCAACAATCGTCCCACTCCAAGAAGAAAACATGTATTTTTATGAGGTTCGCTTCTTTGGTCTTCACAACGTCCGAGACGGACCAAGAGGTCAAGGTCGCCCCAGGACGGCCCGAGAGGTCCCCAAGAGAGCCCCAAAACGAACCAAAAGAGCTCCAGGACCGCCCAAGAGAAACCCAAAACGGTCCCAAAGAAGCCCCGGTAACCCCCCAAAGGGTTCCCAGCATCATCCCAGCAAGACCACAGGAGGCCCCCCAAAGGGGCCCAAGATCGCCCCTATATGAGCCGTCTGCCCCCTCTGTGCCTGATGACCCTTCAGGAGCCCTGTGAGCCCCATGAGTCCCGTAGGCCATCTGAGCGCTATGAGCCCTCCGAGCCCTGTGAGCCCTGTGAGCCCTATGAGGCCTGTGGGCCCTATGATCCCCATGACCCTACGAACCAGATGACAATTACGAGCCCTACGGGACCTATGAGCCCTCTGGGCCCTATGACCCCTATGAGCCGAATGAACCTTAGGAGCCCTGTGAGCCCTGGGAGCCCTATGTATCCTTATGAGCCCTATGGGCCCTACAAGCCCGATGAGCTCTGGGAGCCCTATGAGCCGAATGTGCACTATGAGCCCTACAGGCCCTATGGGCCCTATGAGACTTATGAGCCCTATGAGCCCTATGACCCCTATGAGCTCTATAAGCCCTATGAGTTCTATGAGCCCTCTCGGCCCTATGAGCCCAATGGGCCCTATGAGACCTATAGCCCTATGAGCCCTATGGGCCCGATGAGGTCTACGAGCTATATGAGCCCTATGAGCCCTACGAGCCCAAAGGGCCCTCTGAGCCGTATGAGCCCTGTGAGCACTGCCGGGCGTCCTCGAAAAACAGTCGACACGCCCCGCACGGGCCCAAAGAGCACGAAACATCCCCACCAGACTATGTTTTACTATTCTTGGAGATTTCTCCTGTAGAGGAAATGCCCGACCTAACACCTGCCTCGTCGCAGCGCACGATGACTTGGTGCGGTCGGGAGACCACGGCGGGAACGGCGCCGGCGACCTGCGCCCAGCCGGGCGGCTCAGAACGACGCGGCGGCACGCCTCCGCGCACGCCTTTTGCACGTTTTACGCCAAAGCCGAGCCCTCCATTGCCACGCAGTCGGGAACTTCTGGCTCAGCGTGGCGCCACGGCGGCCCCAGCGGGACACGCGATGCCCTGCGAGCGGGTGGCGTGTCGCTCCGCTCCGCGGGGCGGGAGGCTCGGAAAGGCTCGAGAACGTTGCCGCGGGGGGGCCGCGAAGTTACTAGCGTGTCGCGACGAAGCGCGGTGGGCCAGAGCCGGCCGAGATGCGCGCGAAGCAAATGTTCCCTACCGCAGGACCCCACGGTGCGCGCCTCATTTCAGAACATCAGCAGCCGAGCGTGCGCTGCAGGTTCGGTCCTGCCCTTGCCCGCAGACGAGGAGCCTCCGACCGCACTGCCAACACAACCGACAGAAGCAGAGGGCTCAGGCCTTAATCCAGGCCGGTCGGGCCAGAGTTCCCCCATGCCCTCCCCAGACCCCAGCGACGTCGTGACCCTGCTCACGGCGTGGGCCCTCTAGCATCTTGTCGCCGCGGGCCACTCTGCAGCCCCGCGGGGGCTGACGCTGCAACGGGCCCGCGGACAAAGCCACCCGTCGTGCTCGCTCGGAGCTCCATCCCGGGCTCCCCCTCCCAGACACCACCCCGCCCAGCTCTCTCTGGGCCTCGCCCGGCCGCGACTGCGAGGGCTCTCCTCTGGGTCCCCCTACCACCATAACAAAAAAACGTCCCCATCCTGCCTAATACCACACGCCTTCTTCCAGGCCAGAGCTCGGGACGGACGCAAGGGGGGAGCTATAGCGAATCGGGTGTATATGCAACTGGTTCTGTCAGCGCCTGCTGGCGCCGACAGCGGCCACGCCTCGAGGGACGTGCCCGGCAGCAGAGCCGAAACTGGCTGCAAGCACCCCTCCCCTTTGCCGCTCCATCATCCCGTCCGCCCCGATCAGCTGCTTATCGAGGCGTAGTTCTAGCTGCTTATCAGCTGCAACTCATCACGAGCAGCTAGAACTCGGACGTCGCCATTTGTTCACAACGTGGACCCCCAGAGGTCTCGGCCCTTTCACGGGGACAGGCTCTTCCTCGCGAGCCTTCCTGAGGGCCCAGGGTGAGGCCGTAAATGGCCTGAGATCTCCCGACGCGATTTCTCACGACGAGAAGAGGAGGAGGTTGAGGAGGAGGAGGAGAAGGAGGAGGAGGGGGAGGATAGTAAGAAGGACGGAGGAGGAGGAGGAGGCGGAGGAGGAAGAAGAAAAAGAAGAAGAAGAAGAGCGGCCTCGGGGGGCGGAGTCTGGCGCGTGCCTCTTGCTCTAGCCCCCGCCGTCGGAGGAGGAGGAGCAGGAGGAGGAGGAGGAGGAGGAGGAAACGGATGCGAGGAGGTCCGGCAAGGCATGCGGTCGGGAACTGCTGCTCCGCGCGTCGCGGCGGCGGCCCCTGCGGCACGCTGCGCCCTGCCGGCGGGCAGTGGCGCGCCGCTCCGCTCCGCTCCGCGGGGCGGGAGGCTGGGAGGAGCCCAGGACGGTGGCGCTCGGGGACGGGGACGCGGCCCCAGACACCCCGACACCCGCACGCGGCCCCGGACACCCGCGATTGGACCTGCTCCGCCCGCGGCCCCGCGGCTCCCGACCCCTTCCCCGGGTGCAGCCCTGCGTCCAGGACCCGCTCTCGGTGGTCCGGGCCACCGAGGAGCCCGATGCTGCCAGGCCCCGGAGAGCGAGGCCGAGGGAAAAAACGCCGGGGCTGAAAAGTCACACCTCGTGACGGAGGTCTGGGTCCAGCGCGCCCTGGCCGAGGCGTGGTGGGCGGAGGCCCGCGGGGAGGCACGCTGGGCCCAGGTTCCCGGCCGCACCGGGCCGGGCGAAAGGGGGGGATAGCAAAGGGGGGTGGGGGGGTGAGAATCAGATACGTATGGCTGTTCCTCCCGGCGCAGGGAGGCGCCCACATGGGAGGCGCCCACGTATCGAGTCGAATGGGCCCGGCGGCGGGGCCGAAACCAGCTGCATGCAGCAGATCTCGTTCCTCCTCCTCCTCCTCCTCCTCCTCCTCCTCCTCCTCCTCCTCCTCCTCTTCCTCCTCCTCCTCTTCTGCCTCCTCCTCCTCCTCCTCCTCTTCTTCCTCCTCCTCCTTCTCCTCTTCTTCCTCCTCCTCATTCTCCTCTTCTGCCTCTCCTCCTCCTCTTCTGCCTCCTCCTCCTCCTCCTCCTCCTCCTCTCCTCCTCCTCCTTCCCTCCTCCTCCTCCTCCTCCTCCTCCTCCTCCTCCTCCTCCTCCTCCTCCTTTCGTTCGAGCCCGGCCGCAGCGCGCGGCTCTGCGGCGGCGGTCGCCCTGTCCATCGTCTGCAGCGACTCGGTGTCGCCCTGCCTGCGGACCTGGATGCACGCCTCGGGGCCGGGCGGCGGCGGGCCGCGAGGGGAAGCAAGCAGGTCTCGACCGGCGCTGCGCGGCCCCAGCCCTCGACCTCCTCCTCCTCCTCCTCCTCCTCCTCCTCCTCCTCCTCCTCCTCCTCCTCCTCCTCCTCCTCCTCCTCTCATCATCATCCATCATCATCATCATCATCATCATCATCATCATCAGCATCACCACTATCAGCATCAGCATCATCATCATCAGCATCAGCATCAGCATCAGCATCAGCATCAGCATCAGCAGCATCATCATCATCATCATCATCATCATCATCAGCATCAGCATCATCATCATCATCATCATCATCATCATCATCATCATCATACTCACACTCATACTCATACTCATCATCATCAGCATCAGCATCGTCATCATCATCATCAGCATCATCATACTCATACTCATACTCATCAGCATCATCATCATTATCAGCATCGTCAGCATCATCGCCATCATCAGTACTCTCATCAGCATCATCGTCATCATCAGGATCATCATCGTCATGATGATGATGATCATCATCATCAGCATCATCCTCATCATAATCATCATCAGCAGCATCATCATCAGCATCATCACCGTCATCAGCATCATCAGCATCATCCTCGTCATCCTCATCCTCATCCTCATCGTCCTCATCATCATCAGCATCACCATCATCACCATCATCATCAGCAGCATCATCATCAGCATCATCATCGCCGTCATCATCATCATCGTCGTCAGCATCATCATCAGCATCAACATCACCGTCATCATCTCCTCCTCCTGCTCCTCCTCCCTCCCTCCCTCCCTTCCTCCCTCCTTCTCATCCTCCTTCTCCTCCGCTGCGAGAAGCGTGAGGAAAGGCTGGGGGTGAAGCCACGTCAGGCCCGCCCCATGACCGTTGCCGCACGGCGGGGACCAGGGTGGAGGTGGGTGAAGCAGAGCCAGGCCTGCCCCATGACCCCCCCCCCCCACACACACGAAGGGGACCAGGGTGGGAGAGGGCGCGCGTCGCTGGAGCCAATGCCATCATTACAGGCGGGCCTTGCGCGCAATGCCGAACTGTTCGGTGGCCAACCCGTGTCCCCCAGAATAGGCCTGGGAGATGGGGACAACCTTTTCCTGTCGACTCAATGTCACCACACAGCGCGGAGCTGCTCAGGCCAGCAGGAGCCAGCAGCAACCTCCTCTTCCTCCCCCTCCTCCTCCTCCTCCTCCGCCCCTCCTCCTCCTCCTCCTCCTCCTCCGTTTCCTCCTCCTCCTCCTTCTCCTCCTCCTCCTCCTCCCCTGTCCCCCCCTCCTCCTCCTCCTCCTCTCCTCCTCCTCCTCCTCCTCCTCTTCCTCCTCCAACTCCTCCTCCTCCTCTTCCTCCTCATCCTCCTCCTCCCGCTCCTCAATCTCCCCCTCCTCCTCCTCCTCCTCCTCCTGATCCTCCTCTTCCTCCTCCTCCCCCTCCTCCACGCCTCCTCCTCCTCAACCTCCTCCTCCTCCTCCTCCTCATCCTTCCCTCCTCCTCCGCCCCCCCCCTCCTCTTCCTCAGCCTCATCTTCCTTCTCCTCCTCCTCCTCATCCTCCTCCTCCGTCCCCCTCCTCCTCCTCCTCCCCGCCGTCTCCTCCTCCTCCTCCCCCTCCTCCTCCTTCTCTTCCTCCTGATCCTCCTCCTCCTCCTCGTCCCCCTTCTCCTCCTCCTCCTCCTCCTCCTCCTCCACCTCCTCCTTCCCGTTCCCCTCCTCCTCCACTCATTTTCCGTGTGAATGATTTCGCCCTGTCGCACCCAGAGGCCAATGTTTAGGGCGGGCTGGGCGTTTCGCTTGAGACTTCCGTCCCTTTTCTATATTTCTGAATCTTAAAATTGGCAACGGTCTCACAGATGGGAGAGAGGGACGCTTTCAAAATGTGGCTCTCGCCCTAGCGCGGCGCAAATAAGTTCTGACGTATTTGCAAAAGCTTCACGGGATCGGGCGGGTCGTTTTCAAAATGTGGCTCTCGCCATAGCGCGGCGCGCATTCGCCCCACACACTTGCAAGAGTTTCACGGGTTGAGGGCGGGTGGTTTTCACAATGTGACTCTCGCCTTGGCGCCGCCCACCTTCGTTTAAACATGTGCAAGAGCCGCACGGGTTGAAGGCGGGTGGTTTTCAAACTGTGGCTCTTGCCTTAGCGCCGCGCACATTCGATCTAAACAGTTCAAGAGTTTCACGGATTACAGGCGGTTCCGTTTCAAAATGTGGCTCTTGCCTTAGCGCCGCGCGCACTCAATTTAAACATTCGCAAGAATTGCACGGAGTCCGATCATCAACATGCCAATCATGGCGTTACGGAAGTATTCAGGATTATGCGGGCGCAACAGTTACGTTGATTCTCTGTGTCAAAATCAAAAAGCTGCTTTTTGGCACGGTACAGGATCATCAAGGCGCAACGGTAAGGTTGATCCGTGGCGTTTGAATCCCAATAACAATGGTTTGGCATGCTTCAGGGTCTTCAAACGGAATCTTCCAACGAAGCAGTCTCATCGATTAACATGAACCGTGGTTAAGAGGCCAATGAAGAGGGAGCTTGGTGGGAGGGTTTACTCTAACATCGTTGAGGAAGATTGGGGTTACACTGGTCCCTCTCCTCCTCCTCCTTCTCCTCCTCCTCCTCCTCATCCTCCCGCTCCCCCAGCTCCCACTCCTCTTCCTCCTCCGTCCTCCTCCTTCTCATCCTCCCCTTCCTCCTCCTTCTCCTCCTCGTCCTCCTCATCGTCATCCCCTTGTTCCTCCTCTTCTCCTCTTTCTCCAGCCTCCTCCTCTTCCTCCTCCTCATCCTCGTCCTCCTCATCCTCCCTCCGCCTATTGACTGTCCGTGCTTCTCTTCTCTTGCTATTGTTAATTCTCTCTCTCTCTCTCTCTCTCTCTCTCTCTCTCCCTCTCCCGGTCATGAGATGATCCTGACCTGGCCATCTGCCCCCACGATGGGCGGTCGGCCCCTTGGCAGGGGTGGCGGGTCCGACTCTACTGTACCAGGAGGCCTTCTAGGCAACCCGCAGGCAGAGGATCTGCGAGAATTCCACGAGGCACACTGACAAAAGTGCTTTGTTTGATTCGACGAGTGGGGCTACATGCCAAGCCTGACTGGCACACATTGTTTACAGTGTCTGGCAGCCCGTCGTCGGATTGGCCATCTCGCAAGTCTTCTCCCCCACACGGCGATGCAGGCAGGTGCGCACGCGTGAAGCTGCTGCGCTGGCAAGAGGCGCGGGGCTGCCTGCAAGAAGGTTGGCGTCTACGCTCACAAGAGGTAAGCAGCGCAGTACCTGTTACACAAGATTGGGGCGCTCGGCGCGGACGATGTCCTGGATCTGCGCTGGACCCCCCCCCCCACAAGCGCAGATCCAAGAAATCCGCGCGGCGCGCCAGACCTTTATGTATACGCCGTGCTGTAATCTCCGAAGAAAGGGGAGGGGGAGGGGAGAGATCATCACGAGGAGGAGGAGGAGGAGGAGGAGGAGGAGGAGGAGGAGGAGGAGGAGGAGGAGACGAGGGGAGGAGGGAGGAGGAGGAGGAGGAGGAGGAGGAGGAGGAGGAGGAGGAGGACGAGGAGGAGGAGGAGGAGGAGGAGGAGGAGGGGAGGAGGACGATGATGAGGAGGAGGAGGAGGGAGGAGGAGGAGGAGGAGGAAGGGGGAGGAGGAGGAAGGGGAAGGAGTGGGACTGCCGCGCGCGCGCGTCCCGCGTCGGAGACCGCCCCCGACCGCCCCCGCGCACGCCGAGACCACCACTGCTTGCGGGCGGCGGGCGCCCGAGGCCGCGGAGGCCGCGCCCCGGGCCTGCGCGGCCTCCCTCGGCCTCCGCGGGGAGGCCTGCCGCCTCAGCCAGGCCGGGGACGTCTGCGCTGGCCGTGGGGGTGCCTCAACGGGATGCCGTTCGGGCGAATGATTTCGGCGGTGGACAAACCTCCCTTTCGTAAGCCACTCTTCCGTGAAAGCGGCCTGGGACCGAAACCGGCGGACCTGGACCCGCAAAGAGGACGGCCGCGACGCCCTCTCGCGAACCGAAAACGGCCAATTCCTCAATCGACGCGTCAGGGCAGGAGGTCTGTCCACCTCCGATTATTGCCACCTGGCAAGAGGAGTGTTTTGTTCAGCGCTGGGCTTCGCTGCTGCGTGCTCGCAACCTGCGAGCCTGACCAGGAGGCTGGCGCTCTGGACCTCACGAGGATCCGCCACGTTCGCCACCTCCCAGCCAGGGGAGGGGCAGGAGGAGGAGCGGGGAGGGAGGGGCTCAAAGCAAGAGGACGAGCGGGGGGGGGGGAGGGGCAGGAGGACGAGCGGGGCAAGAGGACGAGCGGGGAGGGGCAAGAGGAGTGTTTTTTTTCTTCGGGGGGTGCAACGCTGCGCTGGCAAGAGGAGGAGCGGGGAGGGAGGGGGCGCGGCCGAAAGAGGGGCGAACGGAGCGAGCGGCTCAGGAGAACGGATCGCTGCCCGAGCGGGCGGCGCGGCCGGCCCCGGCGGCGAGCCCGCGGCGGCCGCTGCGTCAGCGGGCCTGGCGGCGGGGCCCAGTGCGGGCCGACCGTCAGCACGTATCCTGAGGATGCGCGGTAAGGACGCGAGGGCCTCGGAGGGCCATGCGGCCATGCGAACGTTGTTCGAGCGAGGCTGGCCAGCGAGAGTCGCTCGGGAGGGGCCGAAGGGGCAAGGAGGCGAGGGTAGCCCTGGAAAGGCTGCCCATCCTTGCTATGCGGGTTGGCTGTGCCGTCTCATCCGAGGCCGTGTCATCCGGACGAGTTCACCCGAGGCGAATTGATAGACGAGTTCCCTGAGATCCTGGCGTCCCAATTTGGTCGCGCTGGGCGTGTTCACTTCTGTTCGGGCCCCGGGAGCCTCGCAGGTTGATCCAGTCCGGAAAATGGCGCAGAAATGCGGTCGTGATGTGTTACGATGTTGAAATTGTTTCGCTTCGTCGGATCTCAGAGTTCGTCCAGACAACTTCTTCCGAACGGGCTCATCCGATGACGAGAGCGTTCAGGGACGGAAGCGCCGGCAGACAAGTTCGCTCTGGACGAGATGTATCCAGACAACTTCTTCTGGACGAGTTCGTCAGGAAGAACCTTCTTCCGGATGAGCTCGTCGCGGAATAGATCGTTCAGGATGAGCTGGTCGTCCTCCTCCATGGGGGCCCACTTCGGGCCCTGGGGCCCTCAAAAGTTCATCGGGGATATACTAACCCGGGTCAGTCCAAACCTGGGCCAGTCAGGCCTTGCCAGGATCCTGCAGGATCCTGCAGGATCCTGCGCCCAAACCTGGGTCGGTGCGTCGCAGGCTCGGCAGGATTCTGCAATCGAGAAAGAAACGCCATAAACATACATTTTTGGCGCTCGGATTTCTTGGACCTGCGCTGAACCCTCCTCCCTGGCGCACGGAGCGCGCCAGGAGCGGCGCCGGAGGCGCAGCCAGCGGGCCCCAGCGGGGACCCCAGAAATCCGCGCGAAGCGCCAAAAGTTTCTGTCTGTGTCGTTCTTTCTTCTTCGAATGATCCAGGATGATAGGCCTGTTTTCCACCACCACCACCATAAGTTGGAGGGGGGAAGGGGGTGAAGGACGAGGAGAAGGAGGAAGAGGACGAAGAGGAGGAGGAGCAGGAGGATGACCCCCTCCCCCTCCTACTTATGGTGGTGGTGGTGGAAAACAGGCCCACCACAGGATGCTCCTCGATGGTCCCCGCCGAGGAAAAATGCACCCATCCGCGCGATGCCAAGGGGAGGGCCAGCATCTCGACCCCCGTCGGCCCCACGCCGGCCTGGTCGTACATCTTGCGGAGCGCGGAGCGCAGCGCCCCCGCCACGACGGCTTCGGCGGCTGTGGCCGCGGTTGTTTTTGTTTTCTTCTCTCTCTCTCTCTCTCTATCACTCTCTCTCTCTCTCTCTTGCTCCTCCTCCTCCTCCTGCTCCTTCTCCTCCTCCTCCTCCTCCTCCTTCTCCTCCTGCTTGTCCTCCTCCTCCCTCGCCTCCTTATCCTGCTCCTGCTCCTGCTCCTGACGCTGGACTGGAAGTTTGGTTTTGTGTTGTGCAGCCTGTGGCAGCTCTGCAGCAGAACAGCTAGCTGATTTGTTCAAATAATGCAGTCCAGAGTGTCGTCGTCAAGACCACTTGAATCTAATTCAACATGGCTCATGGCCCAAGCAGCGAGCCAAAGCTTGCCGCGGCGAGTGTGCCGCGGCGGGTGTGCCCGCTTAAGTTTAGTTTGCTGTTTGGGGTCGCTCTTTATGTGGCCGGCAGAGTCGCGATTCGCAATATCCGTAAGTCCTCCTCCTCCTCCTCCTCCTCCTCCTCCTCCTCCTCCTCCTCCTCCTCCTCCTCCTCCTCCTCCTCCTCCTCCTCCTCCTCCTCCTCCTCCTCCTCCTCCTCCTGCAGACAGGCACCAGGAGGCCGCCGCCGCCGACGCCGTCGCCGTGGGAAGGCAACGGGCCATCGCCGCGCTGGAAGGGCACTGGGCCGCAGGCCGCCGTCCAGCGCCGCGAGACCGCGGCCCCCGAATTCGCGCTGCTGTGCGACGTGGACTCCCAGTGGTCTGGACCCCTTCCCCCGGACTGGCTCCTCATCCTGGCCCGATCTGTGCCACCCCTTGCGCCCGGCGAGGGCCCCCTGAGGCCTGAGACCGGCAGAAACCTGCCGTCGAGATTTGTTTCACGCCGCCCGGGAGATCATGCTGTATCGCAGGAACTGATGCCCACGAAAGAATTGAACTGGCTCCATAAGTGGATCAGCCTTGCAGTGGATGGTGTAGAAGCTACAGTAGGAGCTCGACCACAAGACACCTTCCACAAGAAACCCAACCCTGAGACCGAGGACGTCCATCGAGTTTCTGGTTTGGGAACGTCACGTTCTCCATCGCAAAACCATCGAAACCCAAAACGCCCAGGGCACCCTGGAGGCAAGCATGGTGTTTCTTGGCATGGGTTTCCACGATATGGTGCGTCTTTTTGATGACGGACCAGCTCCCCAGCCCCCCGACGTCGTGATTTTTCACTGCACCGACCCCAAGAGGGTCTCGACCCCTTCCGCGGGACCGGTTTTTCCTCCCGAGTCGTGTTTTGGTGGTCCCAGGGCCCGTTGAGGGCCCCCTGAGGCTGAAAATACCGACAACGCTCCCGTCGCGCGATTTTCTCACCACGCGAGGGGGTCTGGGAGATTCCCGTAGGGGCACACGCTGGGCGGCCCGGTGAGGGCCCCCAGAGGCCGGCGAGCATGAAAACCCACCTGTCGTGGTTTTCGTCGCAGCGCGAGGCCCCAGGCCTGGAGGCCTCGAAGCTCGGTGCTGGATCCTCCTTCGCCCTCCCTCCTTCAGGGCTCCCTTCGTCCTCCCTCCCTGCTCTCTTCTCGTCCTCCTCCTCCTCCCAGCTCGGTTGTCGGGCCCGTGTTGGTCCCCGTCGCCGCGCTGTGGCTCGCTGTTGGGGAGGGGCTGAGACGTTGGTCCGTGTCCAGAGCGAGCTCATCTCTTGCCTCCCTCCTCCCTCCTCCCATCCCTCCTCCTCGTGCCTCCGCCTCCTCCTCCTCCTCCTCCTCCTCCTCCTCCTCCTCCTCCTCTCCCCTCATCATCATCATCATCATCATCATCATCATCATCATCATCATCATCATCATCATCATCATCATCATCATCATTCATCATCATCATCATCATCATCATCATCATCATCATCATCATCATCATCATCATCATCATCATCATCATCATCATCATCATCATCATCATCATCATCATCATCATCATCATCATCATCATCATCATCATCATCATCATCATCATCCATCATCATCATCATTCCGCTCCCTCCTCCATCCCTCTTTCCTTCCCCTCCCTCCTCCCTCCCCCCCTCCCTCCCTCCTCCCTCTCCTCCCTCCTCCCCCCCCTCGAGCCCAGCAGAAAGCTGCCTCCCCCCCCTCCCCCCCCCCCTCCCGCGCCGCAGCGAGAGCGCGCCGAGCCGAGCCGAGGCCGGCGCGAGGGCGGAGTACGGGGGCGCCGCCCGCAGGGGGCCGCCCGCCGGGGCCCCGGGAGAGAGCCTCGGCCGGGCGGAACGCGAGGTCGGCCAGCGGACCTCGCGCACGGCCAGCAGATCACAGGCCCGCGGTCGGCGCTTTGGTCAGGCTCGCGCTGGCCTCACATCGGGCCTGTTTAGGACAAAAAAAAACTTTCAATAAATACACCAACAATGCCCCCCGAGATGTTCAAAAATGGTATAAAAAAACGTCTCCATCACATTTTTGGACTATCTTTGAACGTTCCCTCTGTAGAGGGACAGGCCCGAAGTAATGCTGGCCCACGTCTGCCGCGGAAGGCGCCTGCCCACGGCTGCTGCGGAATGCATCTGGCCGGGCGGAACTCGGCCCGGGCCTGCAGTCGGACTCAAAGAACACCCTTCAAGTAAATGAGAGCCTCCACCGGCCAGAGCACACATAATATCCAAGGGTAATCTCCCCAGGATGCACAAGAGCATCCCACACACACACACACACGCACGCACGCACGCACGCACGCACGCACGCACACACACACACACACACACACACACACACACACACACACACACACACACACACACACACACACACACACACGAAGAACACTCCAGTGCCCCCTCCCCGAATCGACCTCGATCTTATATACCTCGGCTGGACTGTACTGAAGCTTGGCCGAGCTCCGGCTGGCCGAGCTCCGCCTGGCCGAGCTCCGCCTGGCCGAGCCCCTGAGATCCGATGTCGTGATTTTTTTGAACACGGGGTCCCCGGAAGTCTCGACCCATTCCCCAGGACCGGTTTTTCATCCCGAGTCGTTCTTTGACGGTCCCGAGGCCCGGCGAGGGCCCCCAGGGGGCCGAACTTTGCGAAAAACCTCCGTCTTGATTTTTTCCAACACGTTGGATCGCAGGGGCGCCGCCTGGCCGAGCTCGGTGGCTGCCGCGGGAGGGGAGGGGGGGGGGCGGCCGCGTCCTGGCGGCGTCAGCCCGACGTCGACGCTCCTGGGGGGGGGGGGGGGGGCGAGGGCGGCGGGACCCGGAGGGACTCGGAGGTACAGTTCAGTCGGGCCTGTCCCTCTACAGGGGGAATCTTCAAAAATAATCTAGAAATAGTATGTAGTATGGGGACCATTTCCTTTGATACTTTT
>CAUYUJ010018854.1:135000-178488 GCA_963575745.1 Prorocentrum cordatum
GAAACACTCGGAAGTCCGCGCGGACTCCTCGGATCGGAGCTGGGCCCCACTCTACGGCGCGCGCGGAGCGCGCCAGGGAGGGGGCCAGAGGCGCCGCCAGGGGGCCCCAGCGCATATCCGAGAACTCCGCGCGGACCTCCGAGTTTTTATGTTGACGTCATTGCTCGCTCCCCTAATCCAGACCTCCGGGAGGTCCACGTCGTGACAAGCAGGGCTGAAACCTAAAACGTTGTTTTTTCGTTTTGGTCTTCGTTTTGGTGTTCGTCTTGCTCGACCTGCTCTCCTGGACCTTCCCTGCCAATGCGAAACACAAAACGCAGCCGAAGGCCAGCAAGACAGCGTTTCGGTCCAGGGAGCTCCACGCCGTGACAGAAACAAATGCCGTGGCTCTGAGGGGTCTGGGCACGGAGCGCGCGCCGGAGCGAGAGGCCGTGCTGCTCCGAGGCCATTGCTGCCGCGTGCGGCCCTCGGGCCGCGAGGGGGGGAGCAGGCGAGGGGGCGCGGGAGGGAGGAGGGGAGGGAGGGAGCGAGGGAGCGAGCGAGGGAGGAGGGCAGGAGGGAGGGGGGGGGGGGCGAGAGAACAGCAGAGAGCCGAGTGTCCAAGGCAGAAGCTTGCCCTTGCCTCCGCCTCCTCCTCCTCGTCCTCGACCCAGGCCTCCTCGCGCCGTGAAAGGATCACGACGGAGCGCTTGTCCACAGGATCGGCCTCTGGGGGCCTTCCTCGGCCCCTGGACCGTCGAAAGACGGCTGGGGATGAGACACCCGTCCTGGGAAAGGGGTATAGAGCTCAGGGGGGCCGCTTCGCAAAAGAATCACGACGTCGGAGGTCGGGGTCAGCTTCCTCCCTCAAGCCCGACCCCCGACCTGTCCTGGGGCGACCCCCGACCAGAATCTCGAAAGCATGCCCCCTCGCAGGCCAAGAAGAGGGAAACGACATGCACGAACCCCCGGACTTCCCCCCCCAATTCCCCCCATTTCTCCTCTCCCTTTGCCCCCGCTCTGCTGCGACGGCGCCGCCCATCGCTCGCCGCTGCGGTTCGGTGAGCGCTCGCGCGCGCGCTCGGCGCCGCCCCTGCACCGACGAAGACCTACGAATCTCGATCCCAAGACCTCGATCCACTTGCGCCGCCCCCTCGCGCGCGAGCCCAACACTGTGCGTGCCGCGCGATGGTGGCCCACCCTGAACAAAAGTGCAACATCGTGACCATCACGCCTGGAGCCCTCGGCCCTATCTCTGTGCGGCATTCTTCGAGCCGGCTCGATCTGTGAGGGCCTCGGGGCCCGAAGCGATGCAACGCCCCGCGCCGTGAAAGCAGATGCGGCGCCAGGACCTCAGGGTCAAGTTCGGCGTGTCCCCCATACAGGGGGGAATTTTGGGCGAAAGACCAAACAATACCCCAAAAGTGCCCCCCCCACATGAGCAAGAATTGTCAACAAAAGCATCCCCACATGATTTCTGGACTATTTCTGATATCCCTCCTGCAGAGGGACAGGCCCGACTCCACCTCCGGGGCCGAGCGCCCCCCGGTCGCACTGCGCGGGCGGCAGCTCCTGGCGCCCAGCTGGTCGCCGGCAGCCGTGGCGGCCTGCGCGTCTTCGAGGTCCAGCAGGATCGTCTGCACGGCCGCCTCGGCGTCCTCTGCCAGACGAGGCCAGGACGAGGACAAAAATGTGAGTCGGGCCCGTCCCCCCACAGGGGGAGGATTAGAAAAGAGTCAAACAAAAATAAACAGGGGACGATGTTTTGCTACTATTTTTGCCCATGTGGGGGGTGCATTTTTTAATATCTCTTTTTTCGCCCAAAATCCCCCTGTATAGGGGGACACGCCCGACTTAATGACAAAACTGGGTGACGATACACCGCGTCTCTCAGATCCGGCGGCTCCAGAGGGCACATCGGGCGTCGCGGCCTTCTCAGACCCAGACCCCCGACGTCGAGATGTTGTTCACAGCGTCGACCCGCAGAGGTCTGGACCTTCCCAGGGACCGGTTTTTCATCCTGAGTCGTTTCTTGACGGCCCCGAGGTCCGGGAACCCCCGGAGGCCGAAAATGGCAAAACACATCCATTCGCGATTTTGTTGACAATGCGAGGGGGTCTGGGGAGCGTTCCAGAACGCTCTGAAAGCGTTCCAGGACGCTCTGGACCGGACACGTCCGCGTCAAAACCCGCCCGAAGCTGGCCCATCGGGAGCGGCCAAGTGGGGGGTGTCCAAGAGAGGGGGGGGGCAAATCATGACCGGCGGCATGTGCGCGGCCCAGCGGGGGGGCCAGGGACGTAATGAGGTAAGAAGAGGCGCCATGAGATCTGGGGAAACATCATGGCCCACGCCATGATAGTTATCCACCCCCCCCCAGTCATCACCCCCCTCTTTGCCGCCCCCGAGCCCGGCAGGGCGGCGACCACTGCACAGCAGGTGCATGCCAGGGGCCCCCCTCGCCCCCTCGGGCCCCTCATGCCAGAACCCCGCCGGGAAGAAGCACCGGTCCCCGGGAAGGGGTCCAGACCTGCGGGCAAGGAAGCCCAGGATCGAGTCGAGAAGTCGGGTCGGCGATCGAAATGAGTCGGATCGGCGGAAATCGGCAGCCGGGTCGGGAGAAGTCGGATCGGCGGAAATCGGCAGGCGAGTATGCGTCCAGTAAGAAATCGGAGCCCACATCGAAATCCAAAATCGACTCGAATCGGAATCGGAATCCATCGAAGTCGAATCGAATCGAATCGGAGGAATCGAAACGAGCCCTGTGCGGGGGCCCAGGCCATGAAAAAACCAAGCACATGACGTCGGGCGTCTGGGGCAGGTACGTGCGGCAAGACACCTTGCTACAAGACTTCTATAGGGGCGCGGTCTCCGTTGACAGTCCTCGGACTTCCCAAGGAAGGCGCCACAGGGCTTCTGAGGGGCCCCTGTTACCGCCGTCCCCCGACGTCTTGACTTGTTCACAAAGCCGACCCCCAGAGGTGTCGACCCCTTCCCCTGGACTGGCTTTTCCTCCTGAGTCGTTGTTTGACTGTCCCGGGGCCCGGTGAGGGCCCCCGGAGGCCGAAAAAACAGAAAACCTGCCGGCGCGATTTCTTCACAACGCGAGGGGGTCCCGGATACTCCCGCGGGGCACCTGCTGGGCAGCTGGCCCCTGACTCGGTGCACCTGCTGTGCACCGACCCCAGCGCTGGGCCAGGCTAGCCCTTGTGGCCCAGGATCGGCGTGTGGTCACTGAAGGGGCCCTGGGACACACAAATAGATACACACAAATAAATGGACTCCCCATATTTTCCTATGTTTTCTGGGTCTTTGTCTTCCTCCCGAATCCCCATGTTTTCCCATATTTTCCTAGGAAAGGACGATTAATTGTGTCTGTGTGTTTTGTCCCCTCCTGAGTCACGCCTTCCGGGCGCGGGCCGCGCCGCGTGCACCGATCCTGGGCCCCGGGTGGCAGGCTCGGTGGGGCCCGGCTGGCCCGACGGCAGCGCAGGAGCGCCGAGCCCTGTGCTGCAGGGCAGGGCTGTCTAGTAAACGCCCAGGGCCGTTCAGTAAACGCCAATTGTCGGGTCCAGGTGGTTTTGCCTCCCCTGAACGGAAGCCCGCGAAGATGTGTGAGAGCGCTTGCGCACACTGCGCCTCCGGCGCGTGCTGGCCGCGCCCAAGTGCAGGCAGCGTAGTTCGTGGCGCCTTCTCGCCGCGGCCCAGCACCTCACTGAATGGGTACTTGGTGGCCGTCCGCTCCAAGGCCGTCCACGGCGGCAGCGCAGCCGGAACTGGCAGCTGGGCCGAAATCCGAACGAAACCAGCTCTGCGGGAAGCAGCCGAGGGAGAACGCAAGGACGCGGCAGCGGCGTCCACAACCGACCGAACCGAGCAGACCACCTGCAAAGCGGCAGCGAAGCGGCCGGACCGACCGAAGCGCGGACACCCATTGTGGCCAGACGGACAAGTTGTGCGGCGTGGTTTGTTTTGTTGAGGCCTCCGGGGTGAGCTCCCGAGACCTCTGGAGACCTTGGGAGACAGAACATTTCGGGGGACCGCGAGGGACCTTGCCTAACTCAGCGCTCCGCGCCACGCGAAGTGCGAAGCGCGAAGTGGAAGCTCATCTCGGGGGGAGGGGGGGGCGGACGTCGAGATTGAAACCGCTCTCGGGCCCCTATCGACGATGGATGGGCCACTGGGCGTCGATGCATCTCCCCGTGAGCCTACCCGCCACTTAAGGTGACCCCAGAGCTCTCCCTCAATGGGAAGAGGGGCATCACCGACACGCGGTAGAAGCACCAGGGGCACCAGAACGAGAAATACCATCAGCAATGCCAGCAGACCCCCAGGATATCAGAGGGGGCAGAAGCAGCGCAGCGGGCAGGATGAGCGACCTGGTCGTGCTCAGCACTTCGGCACCGTAATCGAAAATGGCGCTCATGACCGACATGGTCCGAACTGTTCCAGGCACTGCAGCAGCAGCTGGTGGAGCGGCACCGGCAAAAACAGCCAGGTAGCGCCAACGGTGCCAGTCGGAGCAGGCATCGAGCACAGCAGAAACGCTCGTTGCCAGCAGGGCTAGGGGCAGAGCTAATAGCAGAGCTCACGGCTGCCAGCAGGAGCAACATCCAGGGTGAGAGACACAAGGCATGAAATCCTTTCGCTCATTACCAAGATAGGGAAACGAGCTCTATACACCGACGCTTTTCCCGACCATGCGCTGAAAGTCACACAGGAACGCGAATTCTGGTGTACACGGGATCCTGGTGTACACATGTTTCGTTGTTTTCCCGGGACGTCGGGGAACAAAGTATACACCACACCAACCCAGCGTCTTCCCCGATCCTCAAAAAGTCCTGGGATTCAAGAAACGGCCCGCCACTGGTAATGCATACGGTCCAATGTCCGACAAGAAGCGCTGCAGGAGTACAGAACTTCCCGTGTCAAAAAAACGAAGCCGCCAGTTGCCCCTCGCGCAGCGGGCGGCGGGAAATCTCCGGGTGCGGCATTGGAGGGGCGCTGGGCACGACGACGGCGCGACGACGACGCGCGAACGTCCGCAACAAAGGGGGTGATGCGGCGCAAGGCCAGGGACGAGGACGAAACGAGGAGAGAGCCGACGACGACGACGACGACGAATAAACGTCTGCAAGATGGGGGTAGCAAGCCGCGCACAGCTGGGGACGAGGACTGAACGGGACGCCGATGACGAGACGACGAAGGGAAGAGGACCAATCCACCGGGGGAGGCGAGTCCTCACATCCTTCCCCGCACCCGACACTCTTCTCCCTGCGGGAGGAGCAGGTGCAAGAGGGAGCTTCGTGGGTGCAATCCGCGGCCTACCGCCCACGACGGCAGCCACAGCAGCAGCAGCAGCAGCAGCAGCGGCAGCGGACGCGGCCCCCCAGCCGCGGCCGCGACGACCGCGGGGGAGCGACGCTGGGGGGGCGCAGATAGACAAGCGCGCTCCACGACTCGCAGAGTAACTACTCGCAGACGGCCTGGATCCGCCGCGGGGGATTGACGATACATTGCGCCGAGGCAGCAAACGATGTTTTGCGGGGCGTTTGCGAGCAGGCACCCTGCGAGTAGTGGAACGCGCTCGGCGAGTGGCAAAGCAGGCGCCTCCGAGGCCGGGAAGCACCCCTGTGCCGCGCCACTTCGGGCACGGGCCTCCCTGGACCTCGGAGGTCAGAGGCTGCGGATACTCTCCCGCAGTTCCCCGCGACGGCGGGGCCCCGGAGCCCCACAGAGGCCGCCAGAGGCTGCCGGAGGCCTCCAGGAAGATCCCTCCCAAAGGCCCCCACTAGCATGAAGTCGGGCCCGTCCCTCTACGGGAGGAATGTTCACACATAGTCACAACAAATTGTCTGGGGACGATGGTTCTATTATTTGTCCCAACCATCCTGTGGTGCTGGGTCCTAGTTTTGAAGAGACGGTCCCCGCGTTCTTCTCCTCTCCTCTCCTCCTCCTCCCCCTCCTCCCACCTTCCTCTCCTCGCTTATGCCCTCCGCATGTCTCTGTTTCGGCACGCCCGTCACACGTTTCGTGGCCACATAGGAAGCTCCACCCAAGGCCCAAGTGTCAGCGTTCGCATGCGCCCGCCACACTCATGTCGGCACTCCCCTCAGACGCATCGTGGCCCCACAAGGAGCCCCACCGAAAGGCCCCAGTGGCTGCGTTCGCACGCGCCCGCCGAACCCATCTTGGCACACCCTTCACACGTTTCGTGGCCCCATGGAGAGCTCCACCGACGGCCCCAGTGGTTGCGTTCGCATGCACTTGCCGCACCCATCTCGGCACGCCCCCCACACGTTTCGTGGCCCCTATGAGGAGCTCCACCGACGGCCCCAAAGGCTGCGTTCGCATGCGCCCGCCGCACCCATTTCGGCACACCCCTCACGCGGTTCGTGAACCCATAGGGAGCTCCACCGAAGGACCCACCGGCTGCCTTCGCATGCGCCCGCCGCACCTATTTCGGCACACCCCTCACACAGATCGTGGCCCCACAAGGAGCTCCACCGAAGGCCCCAGTGGCTGAGTTCGCATGCGCCCGCCGTACCCGTGTCGGCACACCCATCGCACGTTTCGTAGCCCCATAGGGAGCTCCACCGAAGGCCCCAGTGGCTGCGTTCGCATTGCGCCCGCCGCACCCATCTCGGCACACCCCTCAAACGCATCATGGCCCAATAGGGACTCACACATGCATCTGGTCGGGTCCTTCGCCAGGTCATGTACTCGATCATGTGTTGTGTCCGACCCAACACTCGAAGAACGCGAACACGGCAGCCGTGCCTGGACACCATTGTCTCGAGGGCGTGCGCAAGGCTCCTCCGTGCCTGGGCGTGCCGTCCTCCGACTGCACGTGCAAGTTTCGCCCAATATATCCGCCTGTAGGGGGACATGCCCGACCCAGCACTAGGAGAGCGCGAGCACGGTAGCCGTGCTTGGACAACACTGCCTCGAGGGCGCGCGCGAGGCTCCTCCGTGCCTGGGCGTGTCGCCCTCCGACTGCGCTCCCACTTCGACGAGCCTGCTGCGGCACACCCCAAGGAACTCCCTCCACGCTCCGAGGGCACTCGCCGGCGGTCGCGCGCCGCCCCTGCATCCTGTCCTCCTGCCTTCCATGTCTCTCTTGCACCGCAGTGAGCTTCGCCTGTGCCCCGGCGCAGCCCCGCCCGCGAGTCAAATCCGAGACGCCGCGGGCCAGCAGAAATGACAAAGGTTGGATGTAGGAAAGGGGTGTGGCAGAAAGGGGTATGGTGCCAATGTGGAGCCTGGCGGTGCCATCTATCGCAGATAGCATCTCGATTTCCACGATTGGCACCACACCCTCTGATGCCATACTCCTTTCCGACCTCCAGAAACATGCAAGTGCTCCTGAACTGCCTCCTGGTGCCTTGGAGAAGCAGGCTTCCGACGGCGAGGGATGTGGACGTCCTGGGCTCGGCGAGCCTGAGGGGACGACTGCGTATATAACAAATAGAGCGTCCCCTTGCAGCACCAGGGCTGGGAGGGGAGCGCGTGCGTCCTTCTGGAGCACCGGCGCCGCGACGGCCTCGAAGATCTTCGAGGAGGCCATGTCGCTGAGCTGGAGGACTCCTGGAGGCGTTCCCCAGCTGGATAACAACCGGCATCGTCGAACTGACGCCGCTGATACCCGGGCCATGGGCATCACAATCAGCATCCACATATGCTGTGGCAAAACTGCGCTTCTGGACAGAAGAAGCTTCCGCTTGGAGCACCGCTGAGGTTGCTAAGGGGATGAGGGGGTTACACGTGGACACAACTGTGGGTCTATAGCGCCAAACCCAGCATACGAATGGGTTACAAGTGCCCTAAATGACCTGACAAGGGTTATGTAAAGCTGCCAAATGGGCTCCGTCCACTTTGTCCAGATCTCTGCCCCCCGAAACCAACCGCTCAGGGCACTTGCAACCCACTCATAAGCTCGGTTAGGTCGGAAATGACCCATTTGGCATCCACTTAACTACAACCTATCCCATTAGCAACCCCAGCAGAGATCCAAGCAGAAGAAGCTTCGCAAGGAGGTCGCTGTCGCTGAGCGCCTGGATGCCTTCTGAGCTTGTACCCCGCCGATGCCGTGACCAACATGTCGCGGCCGTGACCAACATGTCGCGGGGCCGTGACCAACATGTCGCGGGGCCGAGCAAGGAGGAATCAGGAGCCGGGCGGACCCAGTACGCCGACTTCGTGACTCTTGTCCGCAGCATGGTACCCCTAAAGTCTGGACCCAGGTCCTGGGGTCTGATGATGGCTCCTGAAGCCAAGAACGGCCAAACACCTTGCGTCGCGACTTGCCGAGGAGGAGAAAACAACGGCATAAACATAAACTGTTGGCGCTCCGCGCGGATGTCTTGGATCTGACCGGGACCCCCCTCCCTGGCGCGCGGAGCGCCAGAGGCGGCGCCGGAGGCGCCGCCGGGGGGCCCAACGCGGATCCAAGAAATGCGCGCGGAGCGCCAAACAACAATGGTTTATGGCGTTTTTCTTCTTCGAAATAAAAAACCTTGCGTCGCGATGTGTCATAACGCGGAGAGTTTGGGAAGATCCACCCCTTGGGTGAGTACCCCCTGCGCTCGCGGAAGAGTTGAGTGGCCGGCGCCGGCAGCGGAGGGGGCGCGCCAGAGTGAAATTCACTTCCACGCCAGTTCGTCAGGGACACACAACTGGATACACGCAAATCCAAGGATATCTACGTATATTCCAAGTTTTCTGAATTTTCACATTCCCCCTCGCTTCCCATATGTTGTCGTGTTTTCTGGGGAATCGACGAATAACTGTGTCTGTGTCTTTTTCCCTCCTGATCTCTCCGCATGGCGCATCCGCGCAGAACGCTGAAGTTTCAGTTATTATAGGTTTAGGTCGGTCATGTACCCCTACAAGCGGATTTAGGACGAACAATCAAAAATACCCAAAACAAATTCAAGCATAATCACGAAACAAATGCGTTCGAAAACAATGTTGACGATTTTTGAATCAGCTCCTGTAGAGGGACACGCCCGACCTAATTACAGGTTACAGTTCCTCCTCCCCACCCCATTCCTCTCCTCCTCCTCCTCCTCCTCCTCCACCTCCTCCTCCTCCTCCTCCTCCTCCTCCTCCTCCTCCCCCTCCTCCTGCTCCCCCTCCTCCTCCTCCTCCTCCTCCTCCTCCTCCTCCTCCTCCTCCCCCCCCGGGCGGGATCGGAGAGGACCTGGGACGCCGCCGCGGGGGCCCCGAAGACGAGGGCCTCGCGCCACCCCGGGGCCCGGCATCTTGCCCGAGCTGCTCCCCCGAAGCGTCGCCGCCGGCGCCCCGAGCGCCGCCGAGAGCTGCCGGCGGCTGCGCCAGCGCGCCCATGCGAGGGGCGCGCGGTGGCACGAGCCGACCCTCAGGATGGAAACGGGTCCCCGAGGGCATAGTTCCTGGGATTGCTCGCCGTGCGGGGCCCCGGGGTTCGGTCGGGCGTGCCCCCCTGCAGGCGGATTCGGACGAACAATTAAACATACTCACCAAGATACCCCGAAATGGTCAAAAATAGTAAAGAATTCGTCCCCTGACTATTTTCTTACTATTTTTGAGTAGTCCCCCTGTAGAGGGACAGGCCCGACTGAACCCTTGGGCCCTCCCATAGGCCCCAGGACCGTCGGCAAAAACGACTCCGGGTGAGATGCTGGTCCTGGGAAGGTCCCGCGGTCCACGACCGGTTTCCCAAAAGGAGCCCCATCCCTTCCTGGCGGCGCTTGCGCTGGGCGCAGACGGCGGCCTGGAATCCCACATGCGTGCACACTCGCATCTGTGTATGCAAGTACACACAGTAGAACCACGCGCGCGTTGAGGGTCTAGCCGTGCCCACGGAACTCACATCACCAATGGAGCGGGACATGCTGCAATGAATGTTTGGGATCACGGCACATGCAAAGGGGGACTATTTTGTGCGTGCGTTCCGGACTGTGTCGCGAGGGCGCTTCTTCATAAAATCAGTGTGATTCGTGTGATGCGCCACATGAACTAGGAGCTAGTGTGCAGCGATCGGCAGACAGGCCCTCGTGTGGTCTTCGCTCAAGCAGGCCTGTCGGGAACGGCGAGTCTACCTATTCGCCGTTCCGGCGCTCGCAAAGCGATAGGACGAGAAAGAGCAGCAGCAGCAGCCTGGAGGCTTGGAGGCTTCTTCAACGCTTCTGGTGCTCCTCTCGATCTGCCCGAGGATAAGATGGGGAACTGAGCAAAGAGGGGGGCCCGAGTCTGGCTCCGTGGTGAACGCCACCGAGGCCAAACCACGGTGGATCGAGGGCCGCCCCCCCTCCCTTTCGGGCCACGCATCTGTGGCCAAACCACAGTGAGCTCCCTATGGGGCCACGAAGCGCTGTACTGCGAGGGGACGCATGCGGGCCGCGCCACTGGGACCTTCGGTGGAGCTCCCTCTGGGGACACGAAGCGCTGTAGTGTGTGAGGGAGCCGCATGCGGGCTGCACCGAAGGGACCTTCAGTGAAGCTCCCTGTGGGGCCACGAAGCGCTGCACTGGATGGGGGGGAGACGCATGCGGTCCTCGTACTGGGACCTTCGGCGGACCTCTCTGTGAGGCCACGAAGCACTGCACTGGGTTGGGGAGACGCATGCGGGCTGCGAAACTGAGACGTTCGGTGGAGCTCCCCGTGGGACCACCAAACGTGTGAGGAGTGAGCCGACGCTGATGACGATGATGGTGATCATGATTACGGCGATGATGCAGATGACGAGGATGGTCATGATGGCGGCGAGATTATGATGATGTTGATGATGGTGATGAGGATGACTCCGACGATGACGATGCCGATGATGATGACGATGCTGATGCTGATGATGATGATGATGAAACTGCTGATGATAGTGATGATGATGGTGATGGTGATGGTAATGATGATGCTGATAATGATGATACTGATGATGATGATGATGATGAGGATGATGATGATGATGATGATGATGATGATGATGCTGGTAATGGTGATGCTGATGATGATGGCGATGATGATGCTAGTGGTGGCAATGATGGTGATGATCATGACCATGACCATGACCATGATCATAATGCTGAAGGACGCGTGGACTGTCTCCTCAAAGTGAGGACCCCGCACCACAGGGTGGTTGGGGACAAACACTCTGTCGGAGATCTGGGGCGGGAGTAAGAGGGGGGAGGAGGAGGAACCAGCGTGTCGACCGACCGGACCGAGCTTCCCTCACCCAGCACGGCGGCGGTCCCTGCGCGCAGTCGAGCGTCGACCTGCCATCGGCTGGAAGCGTGCCTCGGGATCGGCGGCATCGGGTGGCAGGTTGCTCTCCTCCTCCTGCTGCTTCTGCTCCCCAAGACTTCCTCGCGGTGCGGAACAGTGGCGGCTGGGGGGTCGGTGTCATTTTCGGCCTCCCCGCCCCCTCGCTGGGCCCCTAGAATGTCAACAACAACTGTTCGGGATGCACAGCCAATCCCAGGGAAGAGGCCCAGACCTCTGGGGGACCGAGTTGAGGAAAAAGGCACCCTGCAGGTGGAAAACTGCGTGTGTGGAACACTGCGTGGTCGGAACCCCTGGCGTGGAATCCTACGTGTGATAACATCTGGTGGTGACTGCCGAAACACGCTGCTGGCAACGGCTGAGCCCGCATGGCCTGACCCAGGCTGTGGAGCACCGCGGACCGCGTTTGAGATGCGACATACACCCTGCGAAATGCTTAAGAAATCATGGGTTAAGAAATTCATAGTCTCAGAACTTGAATAAAAACCCAACCTTTCTGTTAAAATCTTAAGATTCACATTGAAACGTTAAGAATAATCGAGACTCTGGCCGAAAACTTAGGTTTTCTTAAGCATCGCCTAAGGTGTAGGCTGAGATGAGCGTGCAGCATGTGATTGAATCGCGTCCCAGAGGTCTCGCTCGAATCCAGATAAACGCAGGCAAGGCCCCACAATTGTAAGCATTGCTTCGGGAGCACCTCGCAGCCTCCCATAGGCGCTGCTGCGCTTTGAACAAAAGCGTGCCCGCACTCCGGGCCAACCCCCTTTGAAGCCTGCTGGGAAGAACGATGTACACCCTGCGAAATGCTTAAGAAATCATGGGTTAAGAAATTCATAGTCTCAGAACTTGAATAAAAACCCAACATTTCCATTGAAATCTTAAGATTTATATTGAAATGTTAAGAAAAATCGAGACTCTGGCCGAAAACTTGGGTTTTCTTAAGCATCGCCTAAGGTGTACCCATGGAATGGAGAGAAGGTGGAGGGGCTCTCGCCCAATGCGGGTGGACAATCACCTCACAGCAACGCAGGAGAGAGAATCGTTCTGCTGGGTGTGAAAGGCACGGCACGAACAACTCGGCGGTGGTCAGACCTCCCTTTAGTAAACCTCCCCTTAGTGAAAACGGCCTGGGACCGAAACCGACGGAACTGGACCCGCAAAAATGACGGCCGCGACGCCCTCTCGCGAACCGAAAACGGCCGGGCAAATTCCTTAATCGACGTGTCAAGGTAGGAGGTCGATCAACCTCCGCGAGGGAATCGTTTTGTTGGACGTGAAAGGCACGGCACGAAAAACGTGTTCCTCAACATCTCGCCCCGAAAGTATGAGGTTGCCGGCGGGCAAAGATGGGGGGGACGGGCACCTCCGACGGCTGGCCACCGCCGACGACCAACGTTGAGCCCCAGATTGCAGCTCGTGGCCAAAGACGTCGCCGATGATGATGGGCCTGTTTTCCACCACCAACACCCTAAGTTGGAGGGGGAGGGGGTCCTCCTCCTCCACCTCCACCTCCTCCTCCTCGTCCTCCTCCTCCTCCTCGTCCTCCTCCTTCCCCCCTCCAACTTATGGTGGTGGTGGTGGTGGGAAACAGGCCCATCAGATGAGGCATCCATGAGAGCGGCAGCACCAACCATCGAATCAACAACACGGCACTTAACACGACAGCCGTCGACTCGACGGCATACAAGCGGCGAGGTGTGAGTTACAATCCCGCGCGACCGCTGCTCAAGATGTTGGTGGCAATCTGGCGGTACGTCTCCACGTTCATCTTCGCAGCTTCCTCGGAAGACAGGCGGATTCCGAAAATGCCGTCTGCGGTGTGAATGGACCCCGAAATGGAGTACAAATCAAAGGCTCGCCAGGCACGGAGTCGCGACTTCCCAGGCTTTCCCGCCTACCCCGCGCCCCCCTATGGGAATCCATCTACACCCGTGGGGCGCTGCGACGTGGAGCTCGGGGCAAGACGGAATGCCAGAACCCCAAACGTCGCGCTATTGTGTCGCAACGTGGTCCACCAAAAGGCATGGATTTCTTGCCCTGGACGAGCTCCTCATCTGGCCCAAGGACGCCGAAAACCTACACTGAAGTCGGGCGCCTCCCCCATACAGGGGGATTTTCGACGAAAAATCAAACATACTCCAAAAATGCCCCAAAATTGTCAAAAAGCCTGACAAAATAGTCCCCAGACCATTTTGAAATATTTTTGAATATTCCCCCTGTCGAGGGACAGGCCCGACGTAAGTCTAGCTTCCGGGCCACAACTCGGGCCTCTGGCGGCCGTTCGGGACGAGTCGGGCACCGCAGAGCGCGATGCCTCCCCGTTCTCCTCGATCTCCTTCTCGGTTCCCCCTATCGTCCGCCCCGATCTCGCCCTCGGCCCTCGGTCCCGCTCTCGACGAGGCGCAGCCGCCGAGAAACATCCCGAGGCGCGAAGGCGCCCGAGGACAGACGAAGCCGCTCGCTGAGCGGGGACCGACCGTCCCAGCATTCCTACAGGCCTACCACGAAATGTTCTTAGAACCCCAAAAATGTTCTAATGACAGAAACAAGATTCTTAGAACATACTCCCGATGTGTGAAAACAAGACAGTCTCAGCCAGAAGTGTTCTGAGAACATGTCGTGGAGGCCACAGAAAGATGCTTAGAACATTGTCTGGTGGGCCTATAGGCACGCCAGTACGCTTCGCCACTACGTGAGCCCGCTTGAACCCCTGAGATCGACGACGTAAGACCGGCTCGTGCGGGGCCCCCCCCCGGAAAATCTGCCCCCGGACCTCGCCCTGGGCGCGCCGCGGCTCGAGGCGGAGCCCAGCCCACGGCGAGGAAGGGCCTCATCCGCGCCGAGGGCTCCAGGAAGGAGGAGGAGGAGGAGGAGGGGGGGGAGGAGAAGGGGGAGGAGAAGGGGGAGGAAGGGGAGGAGGGGGAGGAAGGGGGAGGAGGAGGAGGAGGAGGAGGAGGAGGAGGAGGAGGAGGAGGAGGAGGAGGAGGAGGAGGAGGAGGAGGTAAAGGAGGAGGCCCTCATCCATCTCCTGTTCTGGGCCTTCGGGGACGAGGGGGGCCCTTTTCCTGTTCGTACTCCTCGGGGCACGAGACCCGCCTCTTATGCGTCTATTTTTCTGGGGGTTCGGGATGGGGGATCCTTCCACTTTTCGTGTTCCTCCTCCTTCTGCTCTTCCTCCTCCTCCTCTTCTTCCTCCACCTGCTCCTACTCCCTACCCCTTATCAGCGTTCCCTATTAATATACACCCCCTTCCCCAGGCGACCGGCAGTTAACCAGGAACCATGAGGACCCCATGCATGCTCACACCCACACACACCACCATCCCTGTCAAAAAAAACATACAAAGCGCACCATGCATCCACATGTTGCGCATGCGCGGCCAACCCGATGCGGCCCCCACACAACCCTTGTCAAACACAATGCAATGTACACTCTGAGGCAACGTCTTGAGTCATGCTCGCAAGTTCCGCGAGCACCTTGATGTGTTTGATGGGGACGGCGGGGGTGTCAGCACATTGCCTGCTGTGCGCAGGGCTATCATCCCCCCTCCCCCAAACAAAAACATACAATATGCACCTCTCGGCTACATCTGGATGATGCGCGGCCACCCTGCGATCACTGTCAAGTGGTTTGTTTGACAGGGACGGCAGGGGAGAAGGCGTATGGCCTGCTGTGTGCAAGCCCACCACGCACACTGATTGGGCATGGGTTTTCGACAAGAACGGTGGGGGCCGACATGGTTCCCGATGTGTGCTGTCACGTGCGCAGGCGCACCTGACACACCCTGCGCGTGCCCCGAACGTGGCGCACCTGGCGCGGCTGGAGTATGCGGCACACCTGGCGCCCGCGGAGCATGGGGCGCACCAGGCGTGCCTGGCACGCTCGGGCCCTAGGGGTGCCTGGCGCGCGTGGCGCACCTGGCACGTGTGGCGCACCTCGCCCCAGCGTCGCGCACATGGGGTCGGTGTTGGTCCCCAGTAGCTGTCCATCCAAAGACGACCGCTCAACATGTTCAGGCTCGGGTGCTACTTATGTGTTGGGAGGGCGGGTGAGAGTGAGCTTGACGGCTTGGTATCTAGCGGGTGTCTTGACCCGCACACGTACCACCCCCCCTACCCCTCCGCCTACCTTACCACTCTCCCTCCTCCTCCTCCTCCTCCTCCTCCTCCTCCTCCTCCTCCTCCTCCACCTCCCACGCATCCTCCTCATCCTCCTCGTTAGCATCATCATTTTCATCATCAACATTGTCAGAATCAGCATCCTCCTCCTCCTCCTCCTCCTCCTCCTCCTCCTCCTCCTCATCATCATCATCATCATCATCATCAGCATCATCAACAGCAGCATCATCATCAGCAGCAGCATCATCATCAGCAGCATCATACTCCATCATTCCCCCTCCTCCTCCTCATACTTCTCCTCCTCCTCCTTTTCCTCCTCCTCCGCCTCCTCCTGCTCCTCCTCCTCCTCCACACCCCTACCCGTACCCGTTCCCCCACCCTGGTCCCTACCTACATTTACCCCTTCCCCTCTTCCTCCTTCTCCTCCTTCCTCCTCCTCCTTTTCCTCCTCCTTTTTCTCATGATCATCATCGTCATCTGCATCATCATCAGTATCCTCCTCCTTTTCCTTATCATGTCTCCCACCCCTGAGACGGGTTCTTCTCCCCCGAACCGCAACCAACCTAACGCTCAGCGAAAGCACTCCTCCAATGGAGACGGGGGAGGGGGAGCAGCAGCAAGATTCTTCCACCACTTTTCCTCCACGGCGACCGGCCGTCGGCACTGGGAATCAGACGGGTACGGTCATGTTAGATAGAGGTTAGCCAGCGTGGACACCAAACAATGCGTTTATAGCAGACGATGTTGTACAATCGGCGTTGAGCCAGCTATGTGAAGCAACACACGTGTTGCAACTTGGGCTTGTGAGACGGATGGTATGCAATGAACGTTGTGCCGTGTATGTGGTGCAAAACCTGCTGTGCAACTCCTGTGGTGCAGTCTGGATTGTGCAATACAAGTCGAACAACGCACGTTGTGCCGCACATTGGAGCAACCCACGTTGTGCCACATACATGTGTTGCTATAGTTGATATGCAACTAGTGCTGCGGATTTTACGCTGCGCACAAGATGTAATTCATCAATGCCCGCGGCGAATTGTCAACTCCATTTCTCGCGCAATCGTCCGACCCACCCACCCGCAACTTGGTTTGTAAAACCGATGCGGCGGCAATTGCGATGAGTGGTTGGCGTTGGCTGGTGCATCTCTGCGACCGTGCTAGCCCGCGCATGCTCGCGCGCGCAAAGGCTAGCTAATACGGCGCGACTGACGCGGCCGCGGAGGCGCAAACCTCCGGGCGCATCCCAGCGGGCACACCATTTTAAGCCGGTTGCTTGGGCGGGCGCGGTATCATGGCGACGCCGACAAGACTAGACAAGATGATGAAAGTAGCGATAATGGTGCCGATGGTGGCGATAACGACAGCGAACGCCAGTGACGGCGCCGATGCTGATCACGCCCGACGATCAAGATGACGATGTCCTCGCGTCGGTGATGAAGGTTTTGGAAGGGGTTCGACATGCGCGCGCGGCCAGCGCGCGCGAGTAGCCTGCGCGGTATCATTCGACAAGGATCGCGCCCCCCCCCCCAGCACGCGCGCAAGGGCGTTCGGAGGAGTTCGACATGCGGCGCGAGAGCCCCGTTTGGCAGAATGCAGTGGCAATGTTGAAACACCCATGGTGTCCGTGAGAATTCGCAAGTTTGCGCGCGCAGGCTTCTTCTGACAACTGATGCCACAAAACCGTATGATACGACACGTATTCGAAGCAATCGTTCTGCAAATTTCTACGAAGCCGAAGGTTGTGGATCGATGACGGCATGCGACCGCGACGACGCTCGCGTGTGCACTTCGTGTCGTTGTTTGCCAACGCTTCCCGCGACAGCACGAGCGCAAGAGCGTTCGGATGAGTTCGACATGTGGCGCGAGAGGTTGTTGTTGATCGCATGTTGCGAACATGTTAAAACCTGACGGTTTCTTGAGAATCTGCAAGAGCGCGAGCGCTAACTGTCTTTGACATCCCACCTGATTGCGGAGACATGTGTTTTGATGTGTTCGTGATATTCGGATTGGAAGCCCTCACGAATCTTGAGGTCGTTGAAAGATTTTGACATGCTCGCGCGACGACGCCCGCGCGTGCACGTCCCATCCGTTTGCAAGGAGCTCTTGGAAGCCTATGACTTGTGATCAACGAACGCGCGTATAAAACTTCTGCTAAGGATGAAAACGGGGATTCTTGTTTAGCCGGGATGACATGAGTTCATTTTAGGTTGGACGGTGGGGCAGAAACGTACAACAAAAATACACACCCCCAAAGGGGCCCGATAAGTCCGGGGGGCGGGAGGTAGATCCGGATGCTATCTTTAACGAGGATAACAAACGTCTTGCAGCCGATGTGGTGCATTTTTGTGTCGTGGTGCAACCTGCGCGGCGCACAGGTTATGCGGTGCTATCGACGTGGGACTTGGTGAAATCTGAATTGCGCAAATAAGTTGTGCAATCATTGTTGTGCAAGAACCGTGGTGGCATTTTGTGGTGAAGCTTGTGTGGCGCTACATGGTGAAATCTGTGCGGTGCCATCTATGTGATGTGATCCAACAAGTGCGCAATTTACCCGGTGCAATCGGCCAGGTCAAATCTACATGGTGCGATATCCACATTACAACATATGTGGCCTAAGGATACGAGGTGCAAATATGTGTTGCACGCGGCGCGCCCTACTGGCGCAATAAGTGGTGAGCAATTGATTTGCATAAATGGCTTAACACATCCGTTGCTCTTGCAACCATCCCACCCACCCACCCACCCGCAACTTGGTTTGCAAACCCCATGCGGTGGCGATTGCGATGCATGCTTGGCGATGGCTGGTGCATCTCTACGGCCGCGCCAACCCCAGCACGCGCGCGCAGCGGCAAGCCAGTTTGGCGCCACCGACGCGGCCGCGGTGACGCTGACCGCTGGGCGCATCCCAGCTGGCACTTCACTGCGAGTCGGCGACTTGGGCGGGCATGGTATCCTGGTAGCATGATACTAGCGATGCTGGTGACGATGTTCGAACCGACGAAGGCGCGGCCAGTGCGGGCGCCGATGCTGATCACGCCGGCGACGCTGACGGCGCCCTCGCGTCGGAGATGAAGGTTTTGGAAAGAGTTCGACATGCGTGCGCGGACGATGCGCGAAAGGGGGCCGCATGGCTTCATTTGACACGGACGGTGCCCCCCCTTCCACGCGCGCAAGGGCATGCGAACGATGTCGGCATGCGGCACCAGAGGCCCGTTTGGCAGAATTCCATGAAAATGTTGACAAGAATCGCAAGAGCGCGCGCGCAAGCTTCAAAACAACTGACGTTGCGAAACCAAAGGGTTTCGCATGTGTTTTGGACACGCGGCTTTGAAATCGTGACGAAACTGAAGGTGGATGCGCATTTCGTCCCATGTTTGCAACGGGTTCTCGCGACGGCACGCGCGCAAGGGCGTTCGAACGATTTCGACATGCGCGCGCGCGAAGCCGGTTTGGTAGCACGTTTAAAAACGATTGGACAACCTATGCTTGCTTAAGAATTCGCAAGAGCGCGCGTGCACGCTTTTTTGAACATCGGCGTTGCGAAACCAGTTCTGTTAATTATTGTGTTGGCCCTCGGTTTTGAAATCCTTGCGGAACGATTTTGTTTCAAGGATTTCGGGATGCGCGCGCGACGACGCGCGCGTGCGCACTGCTTTTTATCTAGTTGCAAGGGGCTCTTGGAAACTTGTACTGGTATATGAACGAGCGCGCGCATTTTTTTCCAGAAGGTGGCGGGGGGGCGTCGAACCCGGCTGGGCTGGGATGGTATGGATTCATATTTAGGATGGACGCTGAAGCCGAATCATGTGTACACTGCAACACAGAATGGTGTACCGATAAAGCCAGGGGAGGTCCTAACTGTTCTTCTAAGGAGAATTTATGTCGCGAGTAAGGTGTTGTGTAAGGTACGTGGTGCACTAGTTTTGAAGAGCTTGGAGGTGTCAACTCCACTGCTCGCGCAGTCATCCCACCCACCCAGCCGCAACTTGGCTTGCAAAGCTAATGCGGCGGCGACTGCAATGAGCGTTTGGTGTTGGTTGGTGCGGGGAGAGGGCTGCGACTGCTCCCCAGTAGAAGTGCTCATTTGGTCATAGCCTTCCTGCTTCCCAGCACAAGACACGAGGAGAGGGGGGCGGGGGCGGCTCCTTGCCGTCGAGGCCGAAAGCGGCCGAGGCCCCCGCGAGGGCGTCGGCGGTGCTAGCATCAACCTGCAGTCGCGCCAGGGGGCGCCAATCCCCGTTCTTCTCCTCGTCCTCCTCCTCCTCTTTCTCCTCCTCCTCCTCCCCCTCCTCCTTTTCCTCCTCCTCCTGCTCCTCCTCCTCCTCCTCTCTTCCTGATCGGCCGTCCTCCTCCTCATCATCTTCTCTTCCTCCTCCTCCCCCTCCTCCTCTTCATCCTCCTCCTCCTCCTCCTCCTGCTCCTCCTGCTCCTCCTCCTCCGCCTCCTCCACCTCCTTTTCCTCTCTTCCTCCTCGTTCTCGTCCTCCTCGTCATCCTCTCTTCCTCTGCCTCCTCCTCCTCCTCCTCCTCCTCCTCCTCCTCTCTTCCTCCTCGTCCTAGTCGGCCTCATCATCCTCTCTTCCTCCTCCTCCCCCTAGTCCTCCTCCTCCTCCTCCTGCTCCTTCTCCTCCTTCTCCTCCTCCACCTCCTTCCTCCTCCTCCTCTCTTCCTCCTCGTTCTCGTCATCCTCGTCATCCTCCATTCCTCCGCCTTTTTCTTTCTTTCTCTTCCTTTTCCTCCTCCTCCACCTCCTCCTCCTCCTCCTCCCCTCTTCATCCCCATCCTCCTCGTCCTCCTCCTCCTCCAGCTCCTCCTTCTTATCCACCTCCTCCTCCCCCTCCTCCTCCTCCTCCTCCTCCTCCTCCTCCTCCTCCTGCTCCCCCTCCCCGATTCCTCCATTTCCTCTTCTACGATTGCCTTGGGGGACGATCGCGGGAGACCAGCTCAGGGTGGGAAGCATCGATTCGGAATCGGCGATGTATGTATATCCGATGGATCGGCGATGGGCCCCCGATGGCGAAACTGAACGGTCCTGGCCGGAGAGGGCTGTCAGGCCATTCTCGGCGATGACCGGGCGACTGGTGGTCGGTGCATCCCACCCCCCTGAGCCGATCACCCCGTGAACGTTTGACGGGAGAGCACCCGGCCGAGCGAGCTCATGCAAGGGAGATGTGAGACTCGAGACTGAGGGACTCGAGGCTGCCTGGCGGGGCCGTCACATGCATGAGGGGACCTAACTGGAAATTTGGCACGGGCACCCGCTGGGAATTTTACACGAAAACTGGACCCTAAAACAAAGTATGCCGGGACCGTCAGAAACCGAGTTCTGGCAAACTCGAGCCTCATGTTGCCCAGGTCATTTACTTCACGATGTCGTGGCGACTTCGGCGTTGGTTCCTGGCACCGCGTGGACCTTGCCTGGGCGGCGAGCGAGGGGAGGCAATGGGAAGGAGAAGGCCTTCTCAGAAGCTCGAAGTCCCCCGCCCTTCTGAGACGTTTTTCTAAGACTTCCCAAGAAACACAACACAATCTCTCAGAAAGCGCGAGGGCTTCTGAGAAGTCCCGCCGCCTTCTGAGAAGGCCTTCTCCTTCTCGCTTCCCCCCCTCGCTCGCCGCCGAATCTGGTTTTGGGTCATACCTCGGGTCTCCAACGGGCGTTCGGGACCATCCGGGCACCCCCTGAACGCCCGCGACCAGGCGCAGCTGCTGGCAAGCATCCCGAGGCTCGAAAACCGCCGAGAGGCGACGAAAACATCCGAACACCTCGAACCTCCAACCCCGAACCGCTCGAGGCTCGAAAACCACCGAGAGCCTACGAAAACATCCGAACACCTCGAACCCCGAACCGCTCGCCGCTGAGCTCCACCGCGAGCGATCGCGGCCTCCCGATGACGCCGCCGAGTAGAAGAAGAGAAACCAGCATGCACATTAACGTTCGGATTAAGTCGGACATGTCCTCCTACATGGGGATTCTCGACGTAACATAAAATATTCAAAAAATACTCCATTACCCCAGTGCGACCCTACCTAGAAGTTGGAGCCCCTAGGAAAGAAGCATTATTTGCTATGATATGCTATGCTATGTTATGCTATGCTATGCTATGACATGCCGTACTGCGCTATGCTATGCTATGCTATGCTGCGCTATGCTATGCTATGCTATGCTATTAGATGCTATGATATGCTATGCTATGCGATGATGTGCTGAACTATGCTATGTCATGCTGCGCTGTGTTATGCTAAGCTAGGCTAGGCTATGCTATGCTAAGCTGTGCTATGCTATGATATGCTATGTTATGATATGATATGCTATGTTATGCTGTGCTGCGCTGCGCTATGCTATGCTATGCTATGCTATGCTGCGCTATGTTATGCTATGATGGGTTATGCTATGACATGATATGATGTGCTGTGCTGCGCTATGCTATGCTGTGCTATGCTATGCTATGCTATGCTATGCTGCGCTATGCTATGCTATGTTGGGCTTTGCTATGATATGATGTGAGGCACTATGCTGTGCTACGCTCTGCTATGCTGTGCTCTGCTATGCTAAAGCTCAGCGAAGCTAATATGAAGGTACGCTAAGCTAATATAAAACTGAGGTACTATGAAGCTAAGCTAAGATAAGATGGAATAAGCTAAGCTAAGATGAGATAAGCAACGCGAAGCTAAAGGAACGTCACTGGGGGAACCGCGGGGCGGGTACTGGGGGAACCGCCCGGGGCGGGCCCCACTGCCCGGCCCTTTAAGCTTACCGAGTAAGAACCCTTCTAGGCAGAGCCTAGGTAGGGAAAAAATGTAAAAAAAATGCTGCAAAAATGATACCCAGACGATTTATTGACTATTTCTGAATTCCTCCTGTAGAGGGGCAGGCCCGATTTAACGTTCGGAGGGCCGCGCGGAGTTCTTGGATCCGCGCTGGACCCCCCCCTCCCCTGGCGCCGCGAGGCGCGCCGGGGGGCGCCGCCGAAGGCGCCTCCAGGGGGACGCCAGCGCCGATCCAAGAAATCCGCGCGAACCTCCGAAAGTTTTTGGCGGCGCGCAGAGGGGGTAGGAGACCGTTTTTTTTGAATCGGCGATAACCCTTGTTATCCAGGGGTGGGGGGGGGCAGGAGGGGGTCGGCCGATAACCTATATAACCCTCGCGCTGTGGGCAGCCCTGCATATGCCCGCGCCCCCCCTCTCGCGGACCTGCACAAGTGGCAAGGTCAGGTTATATCCTGAGGGGGGGGGGAAGGGGCAAGCCCGATAACCCAGGCTATCGCCGGACCCTTAAAAAAAAAACAGTCTCCAGGGGGAGGGGAGAACCGCTCGCGGCTGAGTTCCACCGCGAGCGATCGCGGCCTCCCCGAGGGCGCAGCTCGTTCGATGCCGGCCAGCTCTGGGCCGCCACGGAAGGCCCGCACCGAGGCCGCTGCGGCAACCCCCTAGGGGGAGGCGACGTGACGAGCCCTGCACACAGCGAAGATGTGGCAGTTGGAAACATATCCCTATCCCCCCTGTCTTTGGCATCACCTCGAGCACCTCGGTATCGATCGTGAGGATTCCCTCCGTTTCTGAGGGCCTATCCCTAAGATTGTCTTCGCTCTTGGCGTCCCCATCTCAGGGATAGGGGTCGGCTCGAAGCTGGTAAAAAATAGGATCAAGGAAATTCTCACTCAAGAAATCTGGGCCCCCAAGAGGCCCCCGGGAATCTCGGTGAGGCCCCCAAGAGGCTCCCAAGAGGACCCAAGAGGTTCCCCAAGAGGCTCCCAAGAAGCCCCCAAACTGTCCCCCAGAGGCCCCCTAGAGCGCTTCGAAGAGACACCAAGAAGCATCGATGAGGACCCTGACCCACGTCAGCGCCGTCGTCGTCGCCGCCGCCGCCGCCGTTGTCGTCGTTCCCCTTCAAGGTCGGCGGCACCGGCCGTAAGGTCTTCGCTATCTGGGCCAGCTGCACAGCAAGTTCTGCAAACAGACCTGGGCCACGTTCTGCTGTCCACGCTGCAGGGGCGAGCGTGCTGAAGACACGGAGCCAGCTCTACGGCAAGTTGCCGAAGAAGCGCTGACCCAGCTCTCTAGAAGAAGAAGAAGAAGAAGAAGAAACAAAAACGCCATGAACATATTGAAGGGGCCCTGGGACACACAAGTAAATACAACCAAATGAAAGGACCCCCCATATTTTCCCATGTTTTCTGGGTTTCCGTCTTCCCCCCCACTACCCATCTTTTCCAATATTTTCAATGGAATCGACGATTAATTGTGTCTGTGTGTTTTTGGCCCTCATGACATATACTTTTGGCGCTCCGCGCGGATTTCTTGGATCTGCGCTGGACCCCCCTCCTTGGCTTGGGGAGCGCGCCAGGGGCAGCGACGGAGGCACCCCCGGGGGGGCCAAACGCGGATCCGAGACATCCGCGCCGAGCGCCAAAGGTTTATGTTTATGGCGTTTCTCTTTCGTCGATGCTCGTATTACTCCCCGTCCTCCTCCCCATCCTGATCGTCGTCGCCCTCCTCCTCGTTTCAAGAATCGGGGTGCCAGTTTGAGCAGGGACCGACCGTCCCGGCATTCCTGTAGTCCTACCACGAAATGTTCTCAGAACCCGACAATGTTCTAAGAGCAAAAACAATGTTCTTAGAACCTGAGCCCGATGTGATAGAACAAGACAGACTCCGCCAGAAAGGTTCTGAGAACACCCCGCGGGAACCGCAAAAAAGGTTCTCAGAACACTGTCTGGTAGGACTAGGAGGCACGCCAGGACGCATCGCCACTGCTTGAATCATCGGGGCGCCAGTCGGCCCCGTGGGCCCTGCCCGATTTAGGGGAACGAATAATGACATGAACATAAGAACTCGGACCTCCGAGTTCTCATGTTTATGCCATTTTTTGTTCCCCTGCCCGATTGGTTCCTGCCCGATTGGTTCCTGCCCGAGTGGGCCCTGCCCGACTGGGTCCTCGGGGGTCGCCGGCCAGGCTCGGCGGGCGCTCGCGCGCCGGCCCGTGCCCAGGGCCTGCCGGGCCCCCGCTGGCCCGAGGCCAGCGCCGCGGGGCGCCGCTCGGGCGCCGCGCGGGCCGAGCAGGAACGAGGCAAGGCGCTTAGTGGGCCCCGGAAACGGCAGGGCCGTTTTTTCACCGTTTCCGAAAAAGTGTCCCTCGAAAATGGAAACGGCCAAAAAACAGCGACCGGAAAAGGCAACAAAATCGGCTCCAGGATTGGAGCCGGAGCGGGAACCCGCAACAAAAGCGGCGACGGAACCGGTAAAACAACGGCGTCGGAACCGGCCAAAAAACGGCAAAACGGAACCGGTGAAAAACCGGCCCTGCCGTTTCCGGGGCCCACTACTTTGTACATTTTGCGTTTTATGAGTTTTATAACAGAGTTACAACGTTTTACGCGGGGCCGCATGTTAACTGCTTTATAATTTTTTGTGGTGGAGTCTGTAACTGAGTTATAAAAATGTATAATTTTTCACAATTTATGTTAATTTTTCATAATTTATGTTAATGTTTTGCTAATATATGTTAAGTATTGTGTTGCGTTTTTGGGGCTCCTACTTGGGGGGGGGTCAGGCGGCGGGCCGTCAGGCATCAAGGAATATAGTGGGCGGCGGACGGGGGGCCAGCAGGCCCCAGTCGCTGCGCCGCAGTCGCCTGTGCCAGACGCGAGACGGCGAACGCTGCCTCGCCGCCGTCGCGATCGCCCGCGCCCGCCTGTCGGGCCGCGGGCTGGGGCCGAACGGATGCGCCCGCGCGCACCCCAAGAGCAGGACCAAGACTCGTTTTACACACGCCCCTCAGGCAGCACAGGGGAAATGCGGCACAAACGTGCCTCTGTCGCTTATCTTGTACACGAGGGCGCACAGAATACGCTCGACTGGAAGCAAGGACATCGCGCCGTGCTTTCTCCACGACCCAAGACCATCAATCGGAGCGCACACGTTTACAATGGCGCCAAAGCCTTGCACTATGCCCAAATGGCCATGCACGTAACCGACAGCGAACCCGCAGTGCCAATTGTCACCACTTCTCCAGCACAGCAAATCATTGTTAAAAAAACGGCCTCGGGACGTGGTGACGGCCAGAGACCAGCGGGTGACAGTTGCACGGGCGCCACCGCCCAGGTCTAGCCGTCTGTTTGTCCTGCGCACTGGGTCTACAAGGTAACAGTGCTGAAACGCATTCCCCTGGGAATCCCACCAGCCCTCTGGGCGTAGGTGGTTGAGAGATTACTTCTCCACCCCTCATTCTTCCCCTTCGGGGAAGGGTTTATCCCTCCCCCTACCCCCTCCCCTGGACCTGGGCGGGGGGCGCGGCGACGCGTTGGAGCGTCCAAAAATGGCGTCGGCGAGGAAGCCACAATCATTGATTTTACTTGGGGTTTGGCCCCATTTTGACCTCCTAGCGGGGGGGGGCTAATTGAAGACACCCCCCTTCGTTGACCGATCTCCTCCAAGATAGCCCGAAGAAGCGCCCAGGAGGCCCCGAGAGGTCCCAAGATGGCCCCAAGATGGCGCCACGAGACCCCCAAGAGGCCTCCAGGATGCCCCCGAGAAGACCCCAGACGGCCCCAAGAGCCCCCCCCCCGAGGCACCCAAGACCCCGAAGAACCCCCAGGATCGCCAGGAGACCCCCAAGACGCCCCAAGAGGCCACCAATAATCGCCCGAGAGATACCCCAAGAGGCTCCGAGAGGCATCCAAGAGACATCTGGCCCTTGTGCTTGCCCTCCTCCTCCTCCTCCTGATCCTCCTTCCTGCTCCTACTCCTTCTCGTCATCCTCCTCCTCCTCCTCCTCCTCCTCCTCCTCCGCCTCCTCATCCTATTCATCCTCCTTCTTCCCACTCCCTCATCCATCCATCCATCCATCCATCCATCCATCCATCCATCCATCCATCCACCTCCTCCTTCCCCTCCTCACTACTTTGCACGGTTCGGCCATCCTCCTCTTTGTTGCCGCACTCCCTTGATCACCTCAGCTCGCCTGGACATCGTTTCTGGATGGGCTGGTGGGGATACGCGAAGCGTTTAGAATAGCTATTCACCATTCGGCGAAGCTCTGTGGCCAGGGCAGTCGAACACGCCTCTCTGTACGCAAACGACATAGTCTTCTTAAAAGTTCTATGTTTGCGCTCGGTTGAGAAGCACGACAACAAAATTCCAAAGGCAATCCACGCTTGAAACACGTGCACTGTGAAATGAAGTTTTGGCCTCCGACATTCGGGGTACAGCCGTGCATAGAGCTTTGCAAACTCTTTGTATGCCTCAAGTGTTGCCCCCGCCTCCGCTGGATCGCCGCGCTCCAAAGTCTCGAATATCCCGACGAGCATTTTCAAGACGAGCAGGTGCTCGCCCAACTCAGCGTGATCGTGACCGACAAACTCATCCATGAACATCGCCAGCACCACAGTAGCAGAGAGGACTTCCGAAGCGAATGCCCTGATGTGCTTATTAGCTCCAGGCACGTACCGCTGGCTGAAGAACTTCTTGGGCAGCTGCTGGTGGCCCCGAGGGAGCTTCGCATTTTCCGCCCACAGGTCGATGAGCTCCAGGTCAAACTCTTGGCTGTAGTTGGTCAGCGCTCTGAGGGTACGATTCAGCACGAACTGCCCGATGCCGCCTGATGCGGCAAGGCAGTGCATCCAATCCAGGTAGATACACTCGGGAGGCCTTGCAATCTCGAACAACTCTTCGTCCCACAGTATTGAGGCGGTGTCGTACTTAACCCCCAGGTGTTGCTGGTCGAGCTTGAGCTGCCTCCTATCCCCTCTCGCCGACAGGTCCGACAGATGATCGATGATCGTTTTTAGCTCCTCATGCGTTCTCAGCTGCATCTTCTCGTACGAAGAACTCCAAATATGAAGGACGTCAGGGTCGTCGTCGAAATACTCGCACCTGCCAACGACGTTCCGACATTTCGGGCAAGGCACGCTACCAGCCGCGCCCTTGAAACTGAACGAATTCACATGTGCCTCAAAATCTGCAAGAAAAACTGCGAAGCGTGCCGTCACATGCCGTCGATGTCCATTAAGATTTACCCTGATCCCTACCTTGTCCAAGCCCCAACATTTTGAGCCAACGAACCTCGACATGACCCACTTCAACAACATCGAATCTGAAAATCCAACTTCCTTCATGTCATTCTTTCGCACGTACGAGAACGTCGTCCACCCATCTGCTCGGGAACGGTACCACGATGGGTACTCCAGTATTGTCCAATACACACATTCACTGCTTCTCCCCGCGTCTGGCCTCTTATCGTTTCCAGGGGTCGCTTTGTCCACGTAGATGGCTATCCGAAGAGCCCCATCCCGAGACCCATCGATGCATTCTGAAAGAAAGGCGCTAAACGCTGGACACGTCTCTGCAGCGTGGTACAACCATGCCTGCGGGGATATGTATTCGATCTCGATGTTGCCAGTCGCCCCTGGTACCGTATCTCGCTGAATCAGCGTGCCGTAAGGAGTCGGCGTCCGCCCAAGTGAATGCAAGTCTTGCGATCGCAAGGACTGCAAGTGGCTGGTTGAGAACGTTCTGAGCCCGTGGGATAGCCGCATGCGCCTGGCAGACTCCAGGACCCCGCGGCAAGCAACATTGGCATCCAACAGCGCACCAGACAACTCCGTAAGTCCTGGGCCGTCTACCACGGCCACTGCCATGGGAGTGGGAGCGAACGCACGCCCACAACATGGTTGAGCCAAAATGGCTATGGGCGGAGAGAGGGCGAAAGGGCGAGGGAAGGTGCGCTGATGAGCAGCGTCTGATCGGCAACACACTGCCCAACTCGTTGTTTTTTTCTGACTTAAGGCTTGTGTTCGGACGCGCTCGAAGTTGCCTCATTTGAACTCCCGCTCGAGACGTCTCCGCATGATGTAGCTGACGCAGTGGTACTCGGGACTTTCTCCCACCATATCTACACATATATATATATATGTATATGTATATGTATACACACACCTCGCTTATGCTGAACTCCCGCTCGGGACTTGCTCACCGCGGATCGTCACCAGCCGATTCTTATCACCGTGAAATTTGTGTCACGGTTGTTGTCTGTAGTTAGTTGTTTTTGGTGTGTTAGTGTAGTTGTAGATGTTTGTATAGTGGGTATGTTTGTTTCGTTTGGTGTGGGTTGGCATTTTCAGCTACTTATTGCTAGTGTCTGGGGCCGAAAGGCCTCATGCATGTCCAACTTCACTGCCGCCGAAACTCGAGCAGTGCAGACCTACCCCACAAGCCTGTACCATGGACACGCATGCGCTCTGGAGCGCATTCGAACAGCCAGCTGCTGGCCAGGCCCGAGCAACTGGTAAGAGAAAAAACGGGCCAGCCTAGCGGTAGCGAGCGCGCTCCTCGTACTTCTGCGGGTTATTGCAGATGTCTTTCACCAGGGCCACCAACTTCGACCACTGCGTCTTCACCGAGGCCTGACCAGATCCCCAGGGGAAGGCCCAGTCGTCACGGCGGCCACGACCTGGCTTCACCCTCCAAGTGCGCGCCTTCTCCATCGTATAGATGGTCACGTCTCCATAGTAGCGGGGCGGGATCCTGCTCTTCGGGGAGAACTTCAGGTCGCTGCTGTTGGAACTCGAAGTTGGCGATGCCTTCGAGGCCGAAAGCTTCGCCTTGGCCGTTGCCTTGATCTTGGGAGTGCTTGTCGGGCTCCTGGCCTTGATCGTCTTCATCGGGTGCATGGCAGGACGGCGGAGTACAGCGCTGCCCTCGTCTTCGAAGGCGTCTACCTCCATCGCCTCGTCCTCGTCGTCGCCGTGGGTCGCAGCGGCAGGGCGCTTAGCCAGCGTGTGCTTAATCTTACTCGTCAAGTCGGCAAGGCTGGACTGGTTCGCCTTGCCCGCTGGAGCAGCCGCGGCAGGCGGCTCCAAAGCAGGCTGCGGCGACGCGCCAGGCTGGCGCTGCTCCTGCTGCGGTGGAGGCTGCGCGCCAGGCGGCGCCTGCGAGTCGAGCACGCTCAGGGACTGGCTCGACGACGCCTTGGCAGGGATCCCAGGGAGTGGCGGCACGCCATACGCTAAAACCGACGCCTGATTCATGTCGAGCTGGGGGCCTCCGAACTGCGGACCGTACCACGGCAGCGCCTGCTGCTGAGATTGCCAAGCCTGTTGAGGATGCTGATGCTGCTGGGGCTGGGCCACCTGCTGCCCCATGCAAGGCGGCGCGGCGTCACATGACGGGAACATCTGCCTCATGGGCCCCTTGGGCGTTGAGGAGCGGACCCCCGTCCTGTTGCTCCTGCACGGGCCACCGCTCATCATCGCAACCTGCACCGAGTCGATCTTAGGAGGGACTGGGGGCTCGGAAGCGTAGGCCTCGTTGTGCAGCGCAGGGTTCTCGGTCTTGAAGGTCTCCAGGCAGCTCGGGTACTCGCTCGGGCCCCTCTGAACCCCTTGAGAACCCGTGCGGACGTAGTTCTTCAGATTGTTGGTGTACGTGTACAGCTGCGACGGCGCCAATGGGGCATGCGCATATAGTGCGACCGCCGCCGCGTGGGCGTAGGTGGGGCAGTTGGCCTTCACGAGGCGGAGGCGAATCATGAGGGCAGCCATGTGGTAGATCTTGGAGTCTGTTGACCCGCTCCCCGCAAAGACGTGCCAGTCCGCCTCCTTTAGGTAAAAGTGCAAGTGCATCGCGTTCTGCTTCGGCGCGCTGGTGCCCTGCTGACGGCCGCCCCCAGAAGAGATCATGTTGGCCCTGGTGTCGACGGCGTCGGACACCCTCACCTTCTGCTCAGCACTGATCCTCTCGTTCTGGCCGATCATCTGGACGACGGCCGTGCCGATCTCCACGGTGATCGTGGACATGATGATCTGATTCACGATGCTCTCGACTACCCTTGCCGCCACGGTGGGGATGTCGCGATGGCCGCTCGTGGCCAAGCATTCCATGTATTCCAAGCGCGCTGCAACAAACCGACAGAGTGGGCTGTCAGCCGAAGGGGCGGCCATGCTGACAGCCAAGGTCGCCTCCACAAACCTCAGAGCTTAAGCCCAAAATGGCTACGGGGAGGGTGTTGAAGAAGAGCGCGTGCAATTGCACGCCTCTTGCACGCTCCCTGGGGCCCCTCCGAGGGGCCATTTGCACGCCCAGCCCCTCTTGCACGCGGGATGTCTCGAGCGAGACGCGTGCAATTGCACGCCGTTTGCACGCGCCACCCCCCCAGGCGTGCAAACGCGTGCAATTGCACGCCTCGTGCACGCGCCCTGCTCGCAGCAACATCGGCCCCCGCCTCTCCACCTCGAGGGGGGGAGGAAGGGGGCGGACGGAGAAGGGACGGAGGAGGGAGGAGGGGAATGGGGAGAAAAGGAAGAGGGCGCAGACCGACGCGTCGTCTTATTCCTGCTCCTCCTCGTCGTCTTTGTCCTTCTCCTCCTCCTCCTTGTCCTCCTCCTCCTCCTTCTCCTCCTCCTCCTCCTCCTCCCCCCCGTCCTCCCCCCTCCTTGGCCCCCGCTCGAGACTTAACCCCATGCCATAACCATTTACCCGAACCCCTAACCCGAACCCCGAACCCTTAACTTAACCTGAACCCCTAACCCCTCAGCCCAAACCCTGACCCCTAACCTGACCCTAACCCCTTAGCCCGAACCCGACCCCCTAACCCCTTAGCCCGAACCCAAACCCCTTACCCGAACCCTAACCCCTAACCCTGAACACCTCCTCCTCCTCCTCCTTTTCCTCCTCCTCCTCCTCCTCCTCCTCCTCCTCCCCCTCCTCCTCCATGCGATGTTTTCTGGGCCCTAGGACCACGTGGAGCAAAACAAAGACAGACTTGTCCATGTCTCCTGCCTTCCCTTCGAATGAGGGGGTTGGCGGCAGGAGAAATGCGTAAGTTTGTCTTCGTTTTGCTGCAAGGGGCCCCAGATGCGAAAAAAGAAGGGGAACACGCATCGCCGCGCGCGCGGGCGCGACGCGGGCCTTCGCAGTGAAGATGAGGTCGACGTATCCTCCTCGTCGTCCTCCTCCTCCTCCTCCTCCTCCTCCTCCTCCTCCTCCCCTCCTCCTCCTCTCCCCTCCTCAACCCCCGCTCGAGACTTGACCCCTACCCCCTAACCTAACCCGACCCCATTACCGTAACCCGAAACCTTAGCCCCTTACCCTAACCCCTAGCCCTCGACCTCACCCTAAACCCTAACCCCAGAAACCGAACCCCTAACCCTAACCCCTAACCCTAACCCTAACCCCACCCTAGCCCGAACTCTTAAGGCCAAACACCTCCTCCTCCTCCTCCTCCTCCTCCTCCTCCTCCTCCTCCTCCTCCTCCTCCCCCCCCTCCCTCCGGGCACCGGAGCACACGGCGCGGCGGCCGCGCCGCGTCGCGAGGTTGGGGGCCCATGGGTTCGGGGGTGTCCCCTACCCCTCCTCCCCCTCCCCAGCAAAGATTTTCCGTGGCCCTAAGGGCCTTTAGGACCAAGAAAAAACTACCCTTTGGGAACAAGGCCGAGAAACCCGCAAGAGGCTCACAGGAGCCTCCCAGATGCCCCCAAGAGACCTCCAAGACGCCTCTGTAAAGCACCCCGAGAAACCCTTATGTTCATCCATGGGGCTCCTGACCCACAGCCCAACTGGGGGTCGGCGGAATGGCATAAGCGAGCCCTCCAAGAGGCCACTGAGGGGTAACCCGAGAGACCCCCATGCTAATCTAAGAGGCTCCTGACCCGCAGCCGAGCTGGGGGTCGGCGGAATTGCGTAAGCGAGCCCTCCCTCCAAGAGGCCTCTGAGAGGTATCCCAACAGACCCTCATTTTCATTTGAGACGCCCCTGACCATCAGTCCAGCTGGGGGTCGGCGGAATGGCGTAAGCGAGCCCTCCAGGATGCCTATCCCCAGAGACCCCCATGTCAATCCAAGAAACCCCAGACCCACAGCCCAGCTGGGGGTCGGCAGAATGGCGCAAGCCCCTTGAACAACGTGGTGCTGGGGAACCAACTGATGAGAACTGCGATGCTTGTGATGGCGACGCGTCGCATAGCATAGCATTGCGAGTAGCATAGCGAGTAGTACAAGGAGTAGCATACCAAGTATTATAGCGAGCCTCATAGCGAGACGCATGGAGAGTCGCACTGCGAGTAGCATAGCGAGCAGCATAAGGAATACCATATGTAATGCCATATCGAGTAGCATAGCGGGTAGCATGGCGAGTAGCATGGCGAGTAGCATATCGAATACCATACAAGTATGATAAGGAATCGCATCGCGAGTAGCATCGCGACGACCATCGCGAGCATAATAGCCACGACCATAGCGATTAGCATGGCGGGTAGCATAGCGAGTAGCGTAGCGCGTAGCACCGCGAGTAGCATAGCGATTAGTATAGCGAGTAGCACAGCGAGTGGAAGGTGAAATGACGTAGCGAGTAGCATATCGAGTACCATACCGAGCAGCATAGCGAGTAGCATTCTGCACGGCACAGAGATTGTTGTCACGTCGCGTCTTGTGGCGGCCGTCCAGGTTGCACAGTGCCCAACGACAAGCGTAATCAGCAATGCCCAAACGCTGCACTTGGCGGTACCGACTCGCCCTATATGTTGTATATAGGGAGGACAACTGTGCACGTGTAGCTATAATGGCCTTCGCAGCGCGCCACTTCTCAATGCGCTGAGCGTTATTGCTATCTTGGCAGGCTGGCCAGCATCGCAAGCAGCAGAACGACTACCCAGCCCACGCGACCCATGAGAACCATATACGCGTAACGCTTCTCATGACGGGATGGGTCTGGTGGGGGATGTGGGGGGGCCTGGGTATCCATGCGCGCGCGTCTTGGGCCGAGTAGCCGCGATGCATCCTAAGGGGCCGCAGGCGTGCCAAAAAGAAGAGTAAACAAAAAAAACGACAAGCTTGGCGCAAGAGATGGCTCACCCACGGCTTGCTGCGAGGCACTGGCGCCCCTCGGGCGGCGACTGCATCAGGGCCGAAATGCAAACATATACCCAAAGCAGCCTGCCTGGGGCATGCAATAGTGAAATCGCGAACGCATCGCTCAGAAACCCTCACCAGATCAAGGCTCCGTGGTCGGCACTCCGCCCGCCAGCAGCTGCAGCTCCTCCTGCGCCTCCTGGCGCTGGAGGAACAGCTTGCGGATCTGCTCCCTGACCTTCTCTTTGAGAAGCTTGATCCTACCGTTGATCTCACCCACCTTGAAGCCCTCAGGCGGCTCGAAGGCCTCGTCGGCGATGGTGTCGATCTCCGCCGAGATGGCCCCGATCTCCGCCACGACCGCCCTGCAGGCTGGCAGGAGCTGCCGCGGCATGAATTGCCCCTCGTTGGCCTTCTCCGCGTCGTCCACGTTCGTCTGGATGACATCCTTCTGCTTCGAGAGGAAGTTCTTGGCCTTTGTGAGCGTGGACCTCTGGGCAGGGGTCACCTTAACCGTCTTCTTCGTCTTGCCGCCCTTCCCGCTGTTGCCACCAGCGCCGCCCTCCTGACCTCCAGGCGTGGCGGCATGCGGCCCTCCTGTCGTGGGGGTGCCGCCAGCCGCGCGCTTACTCTTCTTCAGGGTCCTCTCGCTGGTGAGCTCCCTCGTCGCGACCTTCTCGGACTCCTCGCACCGCTTCCGCGTGCGCGTGTAGTTGAGGTCCTCGTACATTATGCGGCCCGTGATGTCGCAAACGAAGTTGTCGGCGTTCGCGAGGATCGCCTTGGCCACCTCTGGCTTCTCGAAATATTTGTCCCACACGTCCTTTTCGTCCATGTAGTGGCCCGTCCCTGCGCGCTCCTCGCTGGCCTTCTCGCGCTTGGTCTCGTTGGCCTTCGTCAAGAGAACGGCAAGGAGGGCATCGGGGTCGTCGCGGTACTGATCGACGAACTGGGCGCGCTCGTCGGCGCCGAATTTGTGCCATTGGTCCTTGAGCGCAGGGTCCTTGAACCAGCGGTTCCTCTTGCCCCTGAAGCTGTTGCAGTCTGAACAGCGCCTCTTTTCCACCCCACTCTTAGTCACGTACGCCAAGGCGCCCTCGACCTGGAGAGGAGGAGGAGGAGGAGGAGGAGGAGGAGGAGGAGGAGGAGGTGAGGAGGATGATGAGGATGAGGAGGAGGAGGAGGAGGAAGAGCACGACGAGGACGAGGACGTGGAGGAGGAGGAGGAGGAGGAGGAGGAGCAGGAGGAGGAGGAGGAAGAGGGGAAGGAGAAGGAGGAGGAGGAGGAGGAGGAGGAGGAGATGGGGAAGGTTGAGCAGGATGAGGATGAGGAGGAGGAGGAGGAGGAGGAGGAGGAGGAGGAGGAGGAGGAGGAGGAGGAGGGGTGTGGGGGAGGACGACGGGGAGGAGGATGAGGGGGAAGGGAGGAGGGCGAGGAGGAGGAATATGAGGAGAAGGTGGGGGAGGAGGAGGAGGAGGAGGAGGAGGAGGAGGAGGAGGAGGAGGATGAGGAGAAGGAGGAGACGGGGGGAAGGAGGAGGAACGGGGCGAACAAGAGGAGGGCGGAGGCGGGATAAGGGAGGACTGCCTTGGGCTTCTCGCAGTCGATGCACGTGAACGTGCCAGAGGTCACTGCCACGGCTGCAGTCGACGCCTGGGCTGCCATCGGTCGTCTGCTCGATCTGTGGTGCAGCTGTCGGACCGAACGCGTGCCAACTCCTTTGGCCAAAACGGCTATGACACCATCCTCCTCATCATCATCCCATCCTCCCCCCCACCACGTAAGATGGGCAGAAATGACACACGCTGACCACGCAACTACGACAAGTAGCACTGCAAACAAACTAACATGCGATGTATTCATTGTGCTGGTCTGCCGTGCTGGTCTGCCGCGCTTGTCGATCGAACTGTAGACGCTTCGCGTATCCCCACCAGCCCATCCAGAAACGATGTCCAGGCGAGTTGAGGTGATCAGGGAAGTGCGGCAGAAAAGAGGAGGACGGCCGAACCGTGCAAAGGAGTGAGGAGGAGAAGGACGAGGTGGATGGATGGATGGATGGATGAGGGAGTGGGAAGAAGGAGGATGAATAGGATGAGGAGGAGGCGGAGGAGGAGGAGGAGAAGGAGGAGGAAGAGAAGGAGTAGGAACAGAAAGGAGGAACAGGAGGAGGAGGAGGGCAACCACAAGGGCCAGAGGTCTCTTGGATGCCTCTCGGAGCCTCTTGGGGTATCTCTTGGGCGATTCGTGGTGACCTCTTGGGACGTCTTGGGGGTCTTTTGGCGATCCTGGGGGGCTCTTCGGGGTCTTGGGGGCCTCCTGGGGGCCTCCTGGGGACCTCGTGTGGCCATCTTGGGGCCATCTTGGGACCTCTTGGGGCCTCCTGAGCGCTTCTTCGAGCCATCTTGGAGAAGATTGGTCAACGAAGGGGGGGTCCTCAATTAGCCCCCCCCCAGGAGGCCAAAATGGGGCCAACACCTTAGTGACATCAATGATGTTGGCTTCCTCACCGAGGCCATTTCGGACGCTCCAACGCGTCGCCGCGCCCCCCGTCCAGGTCCAGGGGAGGGGGAAGATCAAACTCTCTAAACCACCTACGCCCAGAGAGCTGGTGGGATTATTTTTCTGACCCGTGCATATCGTGGACCGCCAACGTACAAAGGGCAGAAGCAATCCGCCGCCGTGCTTGTACGGCTGTGGCGTGTTAGAGTGCCCGTTGGCTGTCGGGTACGGTTTCTGCAATTTTTCAGGGGGCGTCAAGGACGCCCGTGGGGTTCCTTATCAGGCGAGTGTCTCCCCGCCGTGCGACATCATTCCCCCATACAGCGCGAATCTTAAAATATGTTAATTTTTCATAATTTTTCATAATTTTTTACAATTTTTATAACTGGGTCATAATTTTTTAATAAGATTTCACAATTCTGCGGCTCAGAATTATGTTGTAATCTGGAAAGCAGTTATGAATGGGTTACAACTTTTATAAGAAGTTATAAAACCGCAATATATTACCTGAAATTATTATCCCGCTAACGCTGTTATAACTATGTTGCAGCCTTGTTATAAGGCTGTTGCGGTGCACTTACAACTACTTTACAAAAAGCGCAAAAGCAAAAATATACAAAGTAAGGCAAGGCGACACCAACACCAACGGGGCGAGGAGGTGCGAGGAGGCAGGGGTGAGTTCCCTGGTGGTGTGGTGCCCCCCCTCTCGCTCGAGACGTCCCCAGGCCTCCAGCTCGGAGAGGGGCAGCGCGGAGCTCCTGGCTGGCGGTGGGCCCCCTGGTGGGTGTGGGTGTCGCGTCGCCTCCCTGCGCTCGAGGGGCGAACTGGGCAGACGCTGGGAGGGCCGACGTGCGGTGCAAAGGCCAGTCGGTTGGTTTTCCGCACATGGGGCCTGGCAAAAACAACTGAACAGGTCTCGTCTATACTGTTTGTTGTCCCTTGATGCGTAGCCTTGAGTGTATCCGGGAGCGGCCAAGAGGGGGGTGTCCAAGAGGGGGGGGTGCAAATCATGACCGGCGGCATGTGCGCGGCCCAGCGGGGGGGCCAGGGAGGTAATGAAACAAGAAGAAGCGCCATGAAATCTGGGGAAATATGATGGCCCCCGCCATGATGTCCACCCCCCCCTAGTCATCACCCCCCTCTTTTCCGCCCCCGATGTATACGGACGTGCGTCGCTGCTCGTGTAGGTGAGGGGAAATGTGTTCATGTGCGCATATCGACTCGCGCGCGTGTGAGTGCGCGAGTGTGTGCGTACGACCCTGCGCATGCCAGTGCGTACGTGTGCAGGTTCATGCTGGCGCACTTGCACGTGCACGTGTACGTGTGCTCGAGAACACGCGGCCTGCCGCAAGCAGCCGGACATCTGTAAACGCGAGCGCATGCAGACGCAGAGCCCCGCAGCAGCGGACAGTGGAGAGGGGGTCGCGACCCCGAAGCTACGAACTGCCCTGACGAACCTCCCCCCTACGAGCACCGGCAGCGAGCCCAGAGCAGCCGCGCCCAGGGTCGAGGGCAGATCGCTCGGGACCTGAGACCTGTCTTGGACGGCATGCTGGGGCCAGTTCTGCGTCGGGCGTGTCCCCCTACCGGGGAGCTTTGGGCGATAAATAACCAATACTCCAAAACATACCCCCGAAATGGGCAAAAAATGCCCCCCGAAAAAATACTCCAAAACATACCCTGCCATCTCCGTCGATCCCTCGAGCGCGAAGCTGAAGGGGCCCTGGGACACACAAATAAATACACACAAATACCAGGATGCCCAAAATTTTCCCATACTTCCTGGGTTTTTGTCTTCCCCCCCCACTTCCCATATTTTCGCATATTTTTGGCGGGATCGACGACCAATTGTGTATGTGTGTGTTTTTTCCCCTCCCGAGAAGCCCTCTCTGGAGCGCCCTCCGTGGGCGCTGTGGCGGATCCAAGACGCGGGCCCCTCCCTGGCCTTGTCCACCACGGCGGCGAGGTTCTGGCGGTAGAGGGCGTGCGACACGTCGCTGGGGAGCCGCGGGCCGCTGCCGCGCATTTTGCGCCTCCTCCTCCTCCTCCTCCTCCTCCTCCTCCTCCTCCTTCTTCCTCCTCCTCCTCCTCTCCTCCTTCTGCTCCTGCTCCCCCTTCTCCTCCTCCTCCTCCTCCTCCTCCTCCTCCTCCTCCTCCTCCTCCTCCTCCTCCTCCTCCTCCTCCTCCTCCTCCTCTCCACCTCCTCCTCCTGCTCCCCCTTCTCCTCCTCGTCCTCCTCCTCCCCCTCCTCCTCCTCCTCCTCCTCCTCCTCCTCCTCCCATCTGGCGGTGCCACCCGTTCATGCGCAGGACTCAGGACTGCGTGATCCCAGTGGGACCCGGACCTTTTTCTCAGAGTCCGCTGCAGCAGGCAACAATCCGTATCTTGCGAGTTAGTGTTGCAGCTAATGGTGATGTGGCCACGCAGGATCCCATGAATTCTACGCTCGTGCTCACTCCTCCCCTCCCTTCCGTTTCCCGAACCCCCCCCCAAAAAAAGGAAGCCCTGGGGCCGAAATTCTAAAAGAAACCATCTGGGAAAACGCCCCTCTCATCCCTCTCCCCTGAAGCCTCCAGGCATCTCTGAAAGTCTCTGGAGGTCTCCAGACGCCTCCAGAGTTGTCCCCCGGATGTCACCAGAAGACAACGAAAAAAGCCCGAGCACATCGAGCCTTGTTTCCTCGATCCTCGATACATCCTCATCCTCCCATCCGTCCCCCCACCCCTCCTTCCGACCAAGACCTCCTCCACACTTTCTACTCTTCCACCCCCTTCTCTCGCCCATAACTGGTAGACCAGACTCGGCTGCTGACAGCTCTGTCTTACCAGCCTGGCACTCGGTCAACTGTACTGAGACAGAGGGTCGCCAAGTACTCCTCCCGACACCTCCTCCTCCTCCTCCTCCTCGCCTTTCCCGACCTTTTCTCTCCTCTCCTGGCCCTGCCCGACCCCATCCGCCTCTCCCCCCTGTGCACCGCCCTTCAGCACAGAAGACGTTGGCACGGCATCCGACCCCCCAGAACCCACCGCTCGGTGCACATGGGAAGTCCGCAAGAGGGCAACCCGACGTTTAGGTCGGGCATGTCCCCCCACAGGTGGATTTCGGGCGGACTTCGGCGAAATATTACAAAACTAAACAGCAAGAATCGTCGCTAGACGATTTGGCTACTATTTTTGAGCATTCCTCCTGTACAGGGAAAGGCCCGACTTAACCCTACGCGTTGGTACAGCATGGTCGGTTGGGCGATGACTCGTGGCCACCGGCTGCCGACGGACGTCTTCAGCCTGGCGGCCCAGGAGGCCCACCGTTGGTGCGGGCACCGCTGTAGAAGAAGATCGGCGGCGAGCGAGGGGGGGAAGTGAGAAGCAGAAGGCCTTCTTGGAAGGTCCGGAAATCCCCCGGCCTTCTGAGAAGTTCTCTCTAAGCCTTCCCCGAAGACAGAAACAACAGCTTCTCGGAAGGCGCGAGGGCTTCTGAGAAGTCCCGCCGCCCTCTGAGAAGGCCTTCTCCTTCTCACTTCCCCCCCTCGCTCGCCGCCGAATTTGGTTTTGGGGTCATAACTCGGGTCTCCACTGGGCGTTCGGGACCATCCGGGCACCCCCTGAACGCCCGCGACAAGGCGCAGCTGCTGGGAAGCATCCCGAGGCTCGAAAACCGCTGAGAGCCGACGAAAACATCCGAAAACCTCGAACCTCGAATCCGAAAACCTCGAATCTCGAACCCGAACCTCGAAAACCTAGAACATCCAAATCGCCGAGTAGAAGAAGAGGCACCAGCATAATTTCACGTAAACGTTCGGAGGGCCGCGCAGAGTAGTTCTTGGATCCGCGCTGGACCCCCTCCCCTGGCGCCGCGAGGTGCGCCAGGGGTGCCGCCGAAGGCGCCGCCAAGGGGACACCAGCGCCGACCCAAGAAATCCGCGCGAACCTCCGAAAGTTCATGGTGAGCGTGTTCTTATTTGTCGTATCGACATTGGGCGGAAAGGGGGGGGGAGGGGGGGGGTCTAGCTCCAGACCTCTGCTTAGAGCGGCTGTTTGCCGCAGTGCGTCCTATGGAGGGGAGACTTCACCTGCTCGAAACAAGCGCTAAAAACAGCCAAGATCGACTCTATGGGAGGGGGGAGGGGGAGGTGCGAGGGCCTGCGCCGATCGGCAAAACAACGAATAAGAAAACAATAACCTGCCCCCAGCTGCCTCCTGGGGTCCACGCTGGCCACTTGTCCATCCTGTATCGATTCTTGGCGATCCCAGGCCAAAAACCATGGACCGTCACACAATCAAGCATCAATGAAACTCTACCCATGGACCTCTCCAGGGGCACGCACTGACCAATTCACGAAAAGTCAGGATAGCCGTTGCGGCAGGATTCCCCCCGAGGACACCCAAAACGAGAACAGCACATACAATAACAAAACACAATGATCATCGCACATCGAGCATCGATGCTCCTTCCCTTCCCCCATCGGGATGCCCAAGGCTCCCCTTCTGAGCCAGTCGGCGTCTGAGCCCGCCCGGCCGCCGAACGGATTCAAGGTCGACCCCACTCGGTAGCCGACCGGACTCGGTGCCGACCACCCTGCTGGGATCGAGCCCGTGCGGCTCCTCTCCCGGCGGCCGACCGAGCCAAGACGCCGAACGGGTTCAGAAGGGACCCCTTGGGGAAAGGGCGACAAGCGCGCCTAAACTAAACTCAGCGAAACCAGAACCCCAGCCTGTGACTTTCTTCGCCAAGGACAATGTTGGTTCGCCCCGAGCTCTTCTGCGGACCGTCCCCCGGGGCCCGTGAGGGCCCCCGGAGGCCGAAAGAGCTGCCCGACACCCTCGACGTCACAAAAGCTCGAGTCGCCTCGGCTTGGCGGCGAGCCCAGGGGCGAAGTGACAAGGGGCAGCCCCTCTCAGAGGGCGGCGGTGGACTGCCCAGAGGCCCTCGCACCTTCTGAAAACTCCCCCGGGCCTCCTCCGGAAACAGGAGCGGCTTCTCAGAAGGCCCCCGGGGACTTCTGAGAAGCCCCGCCGCCCTCCCTCCCCGTGGACTCACCGCCGATCGACGAGCATCGACACACTCCCTCCCTGGCGGACCAGCCCCCTGACGCCCTCGCGGAGTTTTGGTTTGACGCCCTCGACGTCAAACCAAAACTCGAGGCACTTCGGGCGGGTGGCAATGGGGGGCGACCTAAAGGAGGGGGTGAAGGCAAGGGCCTGTGGGCCCTAGAGGGCCACTTCGGGGCCCTGTTCTGCACCCCCCATGAGCATCGCCCCCCGCTACCACCCGCCCGAGGTACCTCGGCGAGCCTCGACCTCAGCCCCCTCGGGCACGCCGCGGGGGCGGCGCCGCGGGCGCGCGGCGGGTGCTCCTGATGCGCTGCCCGGCGTCCTCCTCCGATACCTTCCCCGGGGGGCGCCAAACTGACCGCCCCACTGATCCCAGCTCGCTGATCCTGAGAACGTGTGCTCGCGCCAGCGTGCGCTCGTCCGCCGAAGCCTCTCCGTACGACGCTGAAAGTGCAGTGAGGGCAGAGACAGGCTGCGTGCTATCAATGGAGCTGCCCGGGGTAATCAAACACACCTTCGGCGAACACGCGTCCCGAGGATCGCCGACTTGCCTGGGGCGGCCCTGGGCCCAGGATCGGTGTTACCCAGACCTCCTCGCGCCGCGGAAGAAAACTCCTGGTGGCGGGTTTTGGCCAGTTCTCGGCCTCGGGGGGGCCCTCGCCCGGCCCCCAAGCAAAAAACATCTCGTGGCGAAGGACCCAGACACATGCAGTTGTGGGTACCGCAATTGTGAATATCTTCTTCGGTGGAGCACCGTATGGGGCCACGAAGCGCTGTACTGGGTGGGGGGAACGCAAGAGAGCGGTGGCACTGGGGCCGTCGGTGGAGCTCCGTATGGAGCCACGAAACGCTGTACTGGGTGGGGGGGACGCATGCGGGCGGTAGCACCGGGGCCGTCGGTGGAGCTCCCGATGGGGCCACGAAACGTTGCACCGGGTGGGGGGGGGCGCATGCGTGCGGTAGCGCTGGGACCTTCCTCGGAGCTCCGTATGAGGCCACGAAACGCTGTACTGGGTGGGGGGGCGCATGTGTGCGGTAGCACTGGGGCCGTCGGTGGAGCTCCCTGTCGGGTGACACGAAGCGCTGTACTGCGTGGGGGGGACGCATGCGGGCGGTAGCACCGGGGCCGTCGGTGGAGCTCCCTATGGGGTCAGACAACGCTGTACTGGGTGGTGGGGACGCATGCGGGCGGTAGCACTGGGGCTGCCGGTGCCGGTGGAGCTCCGCGTGGGGTCATGAAACGCTGTACTGGGTGGGAGAGACGCATGCGGGCGGTAGCACTGGGGCTGCCAGTGGAGCTCCCTATGGGGGTCACGAAGCGCTGCACTGGGTAAGGGGGGCCGCATGTGGGCGGTAGAGCTGGGACCTTCCTCGGAGCTCACGATGGGGCCGCGAAGCGCTGTACTGGGTGGGGGGAACGCAAGAGAGCGGTGGCACTGGAGCCGTCGGTGGAGCTCCGTATGGGGCCACGAAACGCTGTACTGGGTGGGGGGGACGCATGCGGGCGGTAGCACCGGGGCCGTCGGTGGAGCTCCCTATGGGGCCACGAAGCGCTGTACTGGTGGGGGGACGCATTCGGGCGGTAGCACTGGGGCTGCCGTGAGATCCGTGTGGGGTCATGAAACGCTGTACTGGGGGGGGGGACGCAAGCGGGCGGTAGCGCTGAGACCTTCCTCGGAGCTCCCGATGGGGCCACGAAGCGCTGTACTGGGTGGGGACACATGCGGCGGGTAGACTAGTACCTTCGGTGGAGCTCCCTATGGGGCCACGACACGCTGTACTGGGTGGGGGGGAACGCGTGCGGGCGGTAGCACTGGGGCCATCGGTGCAGCTCCCTATGGGGCCACGAAGCGCTGTACTGGGTGGGGGACCGCATGTGGGCGGTAGTACTGGGGCCTTCGGTGGAGCTCCCTATGGGGCCACGAAACGCTGTACTGGGCGAGGGGGGGCGCACGCGGGCGGTAGCACTGAGCCGTCGGTGGGGCTCCCTATACGGGGCCACCAAGCGCTGCACTGGGTGGAGTGCGCATGCGGGCGGTAGCACTGGGGCTGCCGGTGGAGCTCCGTATACGGGGCCACGAAGCGCTGTATGTGGGGGGGACGCACGCGAGCAGTAGAACTAGGACCTTCGGTGGAGCTCCCTATGGGGCCACGAAGCGCTGTTCTGGGTGGGAGGGGGCGCATGCGGGCGGTAGCACTGGGACCTTCGGTGGAGTTCCCATGGGGCCACGAAGCGCTGTGTGTGGGTGGGAAACGCATGCGGACGGTAACACTGAGACGTTCGGTGCAGCTCCCTTTGGGGCCACGAAACGCTGTACTGGGTAGGGGGGACGCATGCGGGCGGTAGCACTGGGACCTTCGCTGGAGCTCCCTATGAGGCCACGAAAACGGTGAGGGGTGTGCTGAAACGGGTGATGACGATGATGGCGATGATGGCGATGATGATGATGATGATGATGATGATGATGATGATGATGATGATGAGGAGGAGGAGGAGGAGGAGGAGGATGATGATGGTGATGATGATGGCGATGAAAGGAAGAGGGAGGGGGCAGCGGGAGGAGTGAACGCGGGGCGCTGTCTATGCAAAACGAGGACCAAAACCACAGGATGGTTGGGAATAAAAGAACACTCGGGAGGCAAAACCGGTCCAAAGGAAAGGGTTGTCCAGATCTGAGAGAGCGTGATCCACCGCCGCTTTACTGTTGAAAATTGCCAACCTTTTCCTCCGGAGCCCGGGGGTCT
>CAUYUJ010018854.1:178588-191088 GCA_963575745.1 Prorocentrum cordatum
ACCGTCCCTATTGTCCCCACCAATGCCCCCACCACTGTCGCACTGTCCCCGCTGTTCCCACAACTGTTCCCACCACGGTTCCATTCTCCCCACTGTCTCCACGGACCCAACCACTGCCTATCCCTATTGTCCCCACTGTCCTACTGACTCCTCCGCTGTCCCACTGAGCTGTCCCACTGTTTCCACCACTGTCCCCACTGTCCCCACCACTGTCCCCACTGTACCTCTGTCCCATTGTCCCACCGCCGTCCTCGCCACCGCCTTTACCAGTGTCCCCACCACAATTGTACCCTCCACTGTCCCAGTGTTTCCACCTCATTCCCACTGTCCCCACAGCACTGTCCCCACCACCACCGTTCCCACCACTGTCCACTGTCCCCCCTGTTCCCACCATTGTCCCCACCACTGTCCCCACCACTACCGTCCCCACCACTGTCCACTGTCCCCCCACTGTCCCCACCACTGTCCCGCTGTCCCCTCACCACTGTCCCCACCAACACCGTCCCCACCACTGTCCGCACCCCCACTCGGTTTTCGAGGGGGGGGGGGCGGGTTCGAACCGGTAGTGACCCCCCCCCTTTTCATGATGAGCTGGGGGGGGGGGGGAGGGGTTCGAACCGGTAGTGACCCCCCCCGGTTTTCCGGAGGGGGGGGGGGGGGGAGGGGTTCGAACCGGTAGTAACCCCCCCCGGTTTTCCGCCAGCAGCGGTAGAACACGCTCTTTCCCAGATCTTCTCTTTTGACACGCAGACACACGAGATCTCTGCAGGCTCGGCGCCTCCCTCTGCCAAGCCAGCAAGGCGTCTGGCCCGATCCTGGGCCCAGGATGGGCGCGGCCAGGACTGGTGAGGCACAGTCAACCCGCATCATAAGGATGCGCGATAAGGACGCGAGGGCCTCGGAGGCCCATGTGAACGTTCGTCGAAGGAGGCTGGCCAGCGAAAGCCGCTCAGGATGGGCCGAAGGGGCACGGACGGAAGGGAACCCTTGGGAAGGTTGCTCATCCTTCCTATTAAGTCGGGCGTGTCCCCTACAGGGGGATTTTCGACGAAAAATTGAACATGTACTCAAAACATGCTTCCAAATGGTCAAAAAATGCTCCAAAAATAATCCCCAGGACTATATTTTGACTATTTTTGAATATTCCCCCTGTAGAGGGACCGGCCCGACTCAACCTTACTATGCGTTTTCACTGTCGTCAGGTGAGCAAAACAGGGCTAGGATCACGATAAATCGCTCCAGAGCGTTCCGGAGCGCTCTCAGAGCGTTCCGGAACGCTCTGGAGCGGCCGCGGCGCCCAATACATCCTCCAACCCGCCGATTCTCAGAGATTTCGAGTTATCCCGATCCGATTTTGTCCCGATCTTCGCGTCGTTTGATGAGCGCCCTGCGACACCTTGAGGACCTCCAGCACCCGCCCCATCTCGTAGATGCCCGCCTCGAGCGCAGGGCGAGGGATAGGCAGTCGCTCGCAAGTTTTCCGCGGCCCGCAGCCGCAGCGGACCCGTGGCTCGCTGGGCTCCCGAGGCGCTGCAGGCCTCGGAGCGCAGTGAGCGGTTCGACCCCACGGTCGTCGCGCTACAGTCGGGGCGTTGACCTAAGGAACCCCAAATAAGGAACGGGGCCCCTTTCTCCCACAAGTGGAACTTCGACTTCCCGTGGAAAACCTCAGGAAAACAGAAGGCAAACTGCAGAACCGTCAAGGAACACCGAGCCCCTCCCCAACGAAAAGGGTTCCTTCTGCAGGGCCCCGGCTGTACCGTCAGGAACGCCACACGGGGGACGAAGGCGCTCTCCTGGCCACTTCCAGGCCTCGGCCGCGAGTGGGCTCCCCGGCCCGGGTCGCAGGCGCGGTCCGGAGACCAGGGCCCCTCCTGCCACAGAGGTGGTCCTGATCCCGGCGTCTTCACCGAACGGAAGGGGCCCTGGGGCACACGAGTGAACAGACACAACTAACAGGATTCACGGCGTGTGCCCTCCAATTCGGCGACCGTGGCCTGCCGTCGGGCCGAGTGGCAATCGCAGCTGGACTCGCGACCCGGCAGGATCAGAGCGCACATTCCAGGGCAGGGAGCAGCGGGGCGGAGGGACAATCGGTAGCCTCATAACATCCTGGTCCTCCTGCTCATCCCTCGCCATTGCGTAGAGCCCTTCTCTATGCGCTGTCGGGTGTCGAATCCGCCGACCCGTTCGGCGTGTGTGAGAGGCCCCTCGACGCGTAATCAGCCGAACCCAAACTGAAGTACGCCAGCCTCCTTCGAATCGCCGTCGTCGTGATGAGGGGGATCGCACAATGTCGCCATTACGTCGAAGGCAAGCCCCTCCCCTTGGTCCATTCCCCGCCATGATACGGGGGGGGAGTCCTGGGGGCGGGTCCCGGGCGGGGCCCGGTGGGCACGACCCCCCCCCCCCCCAGGGGCCGTCCGCGGGCATGGCCTCCGTGTCGGCCCCCCCTCCCCCCGCCTCGGCCCCTGGCCCTGGGCCGCCAGCCCCCTGGCCCCGGCCCCGATTGTCCTGGCCCGCAGGCCTCGGCCCCGGGCCTGGCACCGACCCCCTGGCCCGGCCCTTGCCCTGCGAGGGCCCGCGGCCCTGGCCCCAGCCCCAGCCCCTGCCGCGGCCGTCCTCCTCCTCCTGCTCCTGCTCCTGCTCCTCCTCCTCCTCCTCCTCCTCCTCCTCCTCCTCCTCCTCCTCCTCCTCCTCCTCCTCCTCCTCCTCCTGGGTCGGCGGCGTCGGCCGCAAGGTCTTCACGATAGGACAGCGATCCCCTGAGGCCACGCGGTGAACAGCATGGCATAGCATGGCGTAGGAGAATACGGCAGAGCGTGGCATGGCACTCCGAGGTGTGGCCTAACGTAGTGCGGAATAGGGAGGAAGGGCGAGGAGGAAGGAGGAGGGGGGAGGAGGGGGAGCCGTTCGGAACCTCTCGTGGAGGAGGAACGGCGAGGAGGAAGGAGGAGGGAGGAAGGGCGAGGAGGGAGGAGGAGCCTTTCGGAACCTCTCGTGGAGCCACCAGCCACAGAGAACAGCTTCGAGGGCACGCCGCCCCGATACGCAGCCAGCGTCCCGTGCGGCACAGCACACACCCGCGATGGCTCTCTCCGCGACCGGAGGGGAGACATGGAGGAACAAGAGGGAGATGAGAGGGGTCCAGAGGAGGAGATGACAGAGGGGAGGGGAGGGAGGGAGGGAGGGAGGGAGGGAGGGAGCGGGCCCTGATGTGGGAGGAGGGGAGGAGAGGGGAGGGCTAGGGAGGGAGAGGAGGGGAGGGAGGGAAGGAGGGAGGGGGGGAGGGAGGGTGACGGAGGGAGGGAGGGGAGGGAGGGAGGGGGGGGAGCGAGGAGAGACGGGGGGGCGAGGGAGGGAGGAGAGAGAGGAGAGGGAGGGGTGCAGAGGAGGAGATGACAGAGGATGCGAGGGAGGAGGAAGAGGGCGCCGAAAAGGCAGGGCCTGAGGAGATAGAGATAGAGAGAGAGGGAGACACAAAACATGAGATACATGGTGGGTTTGTCTTCCTCCACCACCACCACCACCACCACCATAAGTAGGAGGGGGAGGAGGTCATCCTCCCCCCTCTTCCCTCTCCTCATCCTCATCCTCCACCTCCTTCCCCCCTCCAACTTGTCCATCCATAGAGGGGGAGGGAGCGCACGGAACAAGGAGCGGGCGGGGAGTGCAGCGGAAGAGGCATGGAATTCTGCCAACGTGTCAGCAGTATGCTTTTTCCGGGGAAACCAAAAAGTACTCACACTGCTGCTCCCCGGACCTCTCCCGGATTGCGTCATGACCGGGATTTCGAGGCGCATCCAGCGGTGGAGACGAGGGCATCCCGGGAGGCCCACAAAGGCAAGAGCGAGGCAGAAATGTAGCGGCATGGGTTCGGTTCCTTTTCCTCCTCGGACTTTCCTGTACACTGGAGGCCGTCCACTGGAACCCAACCCTGAGACCCCAGGTCGTCCATTGAGTTGTTGTGTGGGGAAGTCACGCCTGCCACAGCAGCACCATCGAAACCCAAGAAATTCAGGGCACCCTGGAGGCAAGAAGGGTGTTTCTTGGCATGGGTCTCCGCTGTACGCTTCGCACGACGGCAAGAAATCGGTCAAGGGCGCGCGCACCCCGCGTGCGCCGTACAGTGCGGGAGACAAGCCGTGCTGGGGGAAGACGGAGACCGACACGAACATCATGAGGGACACAGCGGGCCCCGAGGGGAACGGGTCCTCTGAAGAGGGGACCAAGCAGGCGTAAGGAAAACAACCCCCAAAATAGTTTTTGCACAAAAAACATACGTAAAAACAGAAAACAAGCAACACCTCTCTCTATATATATATATATATATATATATATATATACAGATATATTCAAAGAAAGCAACACATACATTGAAAAAACAACTCACGCCCCGCGTCGGGCCGCCGCCCGCGCGACGAGAGCCCGCCGCCGCGGCGGAGAGACCTGCGCGGGAATTCAACTGTCCGCCCCCTCCTCGCGAGGAGGCGCGTGCGGCCAAGGCGAGGGTCCGGGGCGACGTCAAGGGTCGGCGAGGAGCGCGGCATCTCTCGGGGGCGGCCAAGAGGGGGGCGTCCAAGAAGGGGGGGTGCGAATCATGGCCGGCGGCATGTGCGTGGCTTTAAAGGGGGGGTCAGGGACGTAATGAAATAAGAAGAGGCGCCATGAAATCTGGGCAGATATCATGGCCCACGACATGATATCCACCCCCCCCTAGTCATCACCCCCCTCTTTGCCGCCCCCGAAGCTCTCGGCCCTGGATCGCTTCTGTCGACGGTCCCGGGAGCCCAAGAGAGCGGCGAACAACAACGCAGGGCCCGTTTCCACGAGGACCCCTTGTTCCCCTGTGGCGAAGAAGGGCAAAGGGGTAATGGAGACAGCTGTTGAGAGATTGCAGCGCAGGCCACTGCAGACGCGGTTGATGCCCACGAAGAAAATGAAGCCAGGAGGCTGGCTGGTGGCCCCAAGAGGCAAACTGCGGAAGGAAGAGGAGGAGCAAGGCGAGCCCCTCAGACGCACATCCCATCCACGAAGGCGCGGCGACGGCGCTTGCGATGATGCTGGGCAGGGGAGGCAGGGGAGATAGAGACAGACCCAAACCCCCGACGTCATGATTTGTTTATGACGTGGGCCCCTGGAGGTCTGGCCCCCTTCCCGGGGACCGACTTTCCATCCCCGAGTCAATCTTGGACGGTCCCGGGCCAGGCGAGGGCCCCTGGAGGCCGAGAACTGCCCTGCCAAAAAACCTCCCGCCGCGCTTTGAGCACAGCGCGAGGGGGTCTGGGGGCGGAAGGAGAGCTGGGCGGTGCTCACTCGGGGGGCGAGAACACAGGGGGTGCAAGGAGGTGTGTGTGTGTGTGTGTGGGGTGGGGGGGGGGGGGGCAACGTGCACCCTTCGTGCCCCGCTTGGGCTCCAGTGGGCATCTTTAGGAACCCTATTCTCGGGCACGCGGAGGTGCAATTCTCCCCCCCACCCACCCACCCCACCCCTGGATCGCCCTCCCCATCTCACGCCACGCCCGCGAGAGACTCAGCCAGAGAGCGAGAGAGCGAGCCTCCTCTGGAACCTCGTCCGCGAACTGCCGCTCCGACAGGAAGAGCAGCTTGTCGGTGCAGCGGCGAAAGGACTCCTCCGGCGGCGGCGCTGCGCGGCAGCACCGGCCGCCGGCGCGCGCGCCATGGCCTCCTCTGCTGCTCTTGCCCTGCTCTTCCCAGGAGGAGGGGGAGGAGGAGGAAGATCAAGGAGAAGGAGAATCGAGGTGGAGGATGAGGAGGAAGAGGAGGAGGAGGAGGAGGAGGAGGATCAAGGAGGAGGATGAGGAGGAGGATCGAGGAGGAGGAGGAAGAGGAGGAGGAAGAGGAGGGGGGATCGAGGAGGAGGAGGACAAGGAGGAGGAGGAGGAGGAGGAGGAGGAGGAGGAGGAGGAGGAGGAGGAAGGCGGCTTTGGGCCATTTGCGGCCTCTAGGGGGCCTCGCCGGGCTCCAGGACCGTGAAAAAGAAAACCCAGCCCTAAGGAAAGGGGGGGCCCCGTCCTCTCCCAGATCGAACAACAGCAAACACACTCTCAACATTAAGTTGATTCGAGCGGTCCCCCTCCCAAAAACGCAAGGCGGCATCGCCAGAGAGCACCAAGCCACTTGGGGCCTGCCCAGCGGCCGCGATATGCAGTCGTCATTCGTCGAAGACGTAAAACGGATACCCAGGGAGTTGGGGGACCTCATTCAGACAACATGTCGGATGCCCGCGATGATTTTATGGGTCGGCGCTTGACCCCCCACCCCTGGCGCGCAGAGCACGAGCGCGCCAGGGACGGGGCCGGGGGGCGCGCCAGATGAGGCGCCGCCAGGGAGGCAACAGACAAGACACAAAGAAACGCGAGTGCCACTGCCGCGCTCAGCCCGAACGCGTCCAGATGCTGGCCGTGTGGCCCGACTTACGATCAGGAACTTCAAGGGCTCCCAACTTCGCGCTTCGCGCTGCGCGAAGCGCGAAGTGCGAATAACCTCGCGCTCTCGCGCCGCCTCCCAGGGGAGAAGAGGAGGATGATGAGGAATCGGAGCCGAACCGCGAAGCGCGACGCGCGAAAGACTTCGCGCCCTCGAGGGCGCCCTTGGAACGTGTGCTTCGCGCCTCGCGGCGGCAGCCTCGGCGACTCGCCCATGTTCTGCGAGCGGACAGCGTTCCGGCATGCTTTGCGGGGCGGGAGGCTGGGAAAAGATCGGGCGCTGATTCTTTTGTTTTGTTAAAAACAAAAGAGTCTTCTTACAAGCTGGGAGAGTTTTTCGAGAAGCCAGCTGCCTTCTCAGGAGCCCCCCCCCCGCCTGCATGGAAGAATCCCCCCCCCCTCGCGCCAAAACCTCACGCGAGCTGTCAGCCACTGCTGCGAGACGGAGGACAATCTCGTGATAGACGTGAGCCTGCAAGGCCAGCCTGACGCGATTGACCTGCAGACGTCCTAAGGGTTGTCGTCGGGCTTCTTTGCAGGGGCAGAGGCGAAATGGTGGGGCGTGGAGCACGCACGAGGTGCCGAAATGGACACACATCCCTCCCTCCGCCTCCTCTCCTCGCACGCCTTAAGACAAAGCCAAGACAAAGAGAACATCAAACCAACCCAAATCGGCCATCTCTGAAAGCTGGCGGGCTTGAAGGAAGTATCAGGCGCCGCAGCGGTTCCACAGCGCACCAGACCGCTGTGAGAGCGCTCTGCAGATCGCTCTGCATCGCCCGTGCATCGGCGATGCGCGGCGTTCCCCCGACCTCATCTATTCCAGCGAAGTTCGGGCAGCCTCCACGCACATCCCCGGGGCATTGACCTAAGGAGCCCTAAAAAGGAACGAGGCTCCTTTTCTCCAAAAGTTAAACTTCGATTTCCCATCGGAAATCTAAGCACGACCTTATGCAAACTGTGAAACATTAAAGGAACACCGAGCCCCTCCCCAACGAAAAGGGTTCCGTCTTCAGCGCCCCGACTGTATCACCGATCCCCTTGGGAGGGCCCCAGACGTCCCACCAGGGCGACGTACCACCATAAGCACGACGAAAACGGGCTTCGGAGGGGAGAGCGGTCCTGGATTATGTTCCACGCTGTCGGGCTCCCCTGCGGCCGCCCACGGGCCCCAGAACAGCCAAAAAAAACGACTCTGGAGAGAGGGCCGACCCTCACGAAAGCCGAGGGGCCAGGACCCGGTTCCCTTCGGACCCCTTCTCCATGGCGCCAGGCCCTCGGAAGGGCCCACGCGTGCCCACAGGGCGACCGTGCCACCCGCGAGGCGCCGCAGGGGCAACGGCCGATCCCAGCCCCCGACGCCACCTTGTTCCCCAGCCCTCCCGTGCTGTTGGGTCCGGGCTCGCCTGTGCCTACCCCTCTTTGCCGACGGACAGCCAATTTTAGGTCGGGCATGTCCTCCTACAGGCGGATCTAAGAAGGAAAAAACAAACTAAAAGAATCAAAAATAATAGGAACATCGTCCCCAGATTTTCTTTCCCATTTTCGAGCATTCCCCCTGCAGGGGGACACGCCCGACTTGAAAGCCAGTGCCTGCCATCGCCTGGCCCGCCGGAGCGCGCGTGCGGACTGCCCCTGCCGCGCTGCGACGGACCGGTGCGCTGGGTCCTCGGTCCGACTGCGCAGCGCCGCGCCCCACCTCCTCACTCAGCCTCCCCCCCTCCTCCCCCAGCCATCCTCCCTCCTGCCTCCTCTCCTCCCCTCCACCTCTCCACTCTCCCTCGCTCTCTTCTTCCCCCTCCTCTCCCTTGCCCCTCCTCCGTCCTCCCTTCCCCCTCTTCCCTCCTCGCCATCCTCCTCTCTCCTCCCTCCCTCTTCTCCTCCCTTCTCTTCCTCATCCTCTCGCCTCCCAGCTGCCACTCCTGCTGCTTTTGCTGCACTCTGTTCGGCACGCCTCTCACGTGGCTGCTGCCTCCAGAGGGAGCTCCACCTGTGGACAAAGTGGGCGCGCTCCCATGGCGTCCCCGCGCCCATGTCAGCACACCCCTCACATGTATCGTGGCCCACCGGGAGCTCCACCTATGGCCCCGATGGGCGTGCTCGCATGGCGTCCCCGCGCCACCTTCGGCACACCCTCACACGCTTCGTGGCCCACCGGGAGTTCCACTTCTGACCTCAGTGGGCGTGTTCGCATGGCTTCCCCGCGCCTGTTTCGTCGGCGTCCCGCGCCCACTTCGGCACACCCCTCATACGTTTCGTGCCCTACGAGGTGCTCCACCTGTGGTATCAGTGGGCGTGCTCGCATGGCGTCCCGCACCCCATTACGACACGCCCTCACAAGCTTCGTCCCCACCGATTGCCAAGATGGTAATGCCCGCCTGGCGTCCCCACGCCCATTTCGACGCACCCCTGACGCGCTTCGTGGCCCCATAAGGAGTTCCACCTCCTATGGCCCCATAGCGCCGCCGCGCCCCGCCTGCCGCGGGCTGCGCGGGCCCCGGCGGGCGGCTGGGCGCGCGCGCGCGCGCGTCGCGCGCGCGTCCCCCCCCTTTTCCTCCCCTCTCCCCCGCTTCCTCCGCGCCCCCGGTCCCTCCCTTCCTTGCCACTGGGCTCCTCTTGCGTTGGTGAAGAAAGTGATCGCGTAGCGTCCTCGCGCCCATTTTGGAACACCCCTCACATGTTTTGTGCTCGCTAGGGGGCTCCATCTGTGGCCTTGGCGGGCGTGCTCGCATGGCGCCCCCGCTTCCATAGCTCATATCGACGCACCTCTTCCCGCTTCGAAGACACTCCGTTCAGACAGGGCTGAGTTCTTCGCCTGCTCGTTGTGTACGACGTGGAAGCCCAGAGGTCTGGACCCCTTCCCGGGTGGCGGACTGTCCTCCCTCGAGCCGGTCTTTGACGGCCCCAAAGCCCGGCGAGGGCCATGCTTTTCCTCGACGCGGGGGGGTCTTGGATGCCAGCCACAGGCGCGCACCAGGACGTAGTCCCCAGGCCTCCAAGGGCGGACCCCGTCTGGATGAGGACAAGGAAGATGAGGAGGAGGAGGAGGAGGAGGAGGAGGAGGAGGAGGAGGAAGAAGAAAGCAACCGCCTCGACCCTTATGCGTGGCCAAGGTCCCCAAAAAGGAGGAAGGAGGAGGAGGAGGAGGAGGAGGAGGAGGAGGAGGGGAGGAGGAGGAGGGGAAGGAGAAGGAAGGAGGAGGAGGAGGAGGCAGGAGGGGAGGGGGAGGGGAGGAGGAGGGGGAGGAGGAAAAAAGAAAAACAACAGCCGCGAACTTTTAGCCGTGGCCAACGTCCCAAAAAAGGAGGAGGAGGAGGAGGGGGAAGGGGGAGGAGGAAGGAGGAGGGGGAGGAGGGAGGAGGAGGAGGAGGAGGAGGAGGAGGAGTAAGGAGGAGGAGGAGGAGGAGAGGAGGAGGAGGAGGCGAGGAGGAGTAGGAGGAGGAGAGGAGGAGGAGGAGGAGGAGGAGGAGAAGGAGAGGAGGAGGGGGAAGGAGGAAGAGAGGAGAAGGAGGAGAAGGAGAGGAGGGGGAGGAGGAGGAAGGAGAAGGAGGAGGAGGAGGAGGAGGGGGGAGGAGGAGGAGGAGGGAGGAGGAGGAGGAGGAGGAGGAGGAGGAGGAGGAGGAGGAGGAGGATGGAGAAGGAGGAGGGGAGGAGGAGGAGGAGGAGGAGGAGGAGGAGGAGGAGAGGAGGAGGAGAAGGAGGGCTAGAGGGGGGAGGAGGAGGAGTGAGGGAGAAGGAGGAGGAGGGGGAGGAGGAGAGAAGGAGAAAGGAGGAGGAGCGAGGAGGAGAGGAGGAGATGGAGGGAGGGGAGGAGGAGGAGGAGGCTGGAGGAGGAAGGAGTGAGGAGGAGGAGGAGGAGGCGGAAGGAGAAAGGGGAGAGGAGGAGGAGGAGGAGGAGGAGGGAGGAGGAGGGGAGAAGGAGGAGAAGGACGAGGAGAGGAGGAGAGGAGGAGGAGGAGGAGGGGAGGAGGAGGGGGAGAAAGGGGAGGGAGGATGGAGGAGAAGGAGGAGGAGGAGGAGGAGGAGGGGAGGAGAAAGGGGAGGAGAAAAGGGGAGGAGGCGGAGGAGGAGGAGGAGGAGGAGGAGGAGGAGGAGGGGGAGGAGCACGAGCCAAGACAGATGTCTCATCCCGAAAACTAGGCTCCACCCTGACCTCCTCCGGCAACGCAACGAAAAGGTGCAGGAACCCGAGTACAGGACCACGTTGAGGCCGAACGCGAAGGAGAGGTGGTAGCCGAAACTTCATACATAACATTTGCACCATTTGCCGACCAGCACGCGGCCTCCAGCCACACGATCTTCACTGCTGCGGGCAATTCTCGCCCGTGGGAGGCATGCTCCCCGTTGCAGTCCCCGTGGGCGTCGGCTGCACGGACTCTGCTACTGCGCCCCAGTCAATCCTTGGCCCCGTCTGCACCGCGGCCCGCCTCGGTCCTCGTAACATTTCCATGTCGCCGAGGAGCTGCTCGCGCTCCGCGCTGCCTGCCCAGCTCGCTGCAGCGGCCAGCGGTTGGGCAGTCATCCCCCGTAGGAGCCCTGGGGCCGCGCCTTCGGCGCCAGCAGCTGGCCCGTCCAGCGGCACGGCAGCGGTGCCCTCTCCACGCTTCCGACAAACATCCTCCCCGCCAGTGGGCGTGACTTGGCCTTCCGCAGGACTGCGAACGGCGCCTCGAGTTTCGCGAATCTCGTCGAGCTCGTTGCCATCCATCGGCTCGTCCGTCTCCGCCTCGGCTTGCATTGCGGCCTCTGCCGCGGCCGTGGAGGGCTCTCCAGCTGTCGGCGACGCTCCGCCGCAGCCGCCAGCCTCGCCGCCGCCGCCAGACGCGGGCTCGCGCAAAGCCTCCAGTGCCTTGGCCATGGCCGCACCAAAGCGGGAGATTGCCGACCCACGGTGGCTGGCGACCTCCGCGAAGGCGCCGAGAAGGCGCGCAGCAGCGCGGGCGTCCGCCCGGCGGTACTGGGCGCGTCTCCCGGCCGCCGTGCGGTTGGGCCGCCGACGTGGCGCCGCCGCCGCAGGTGCCTCCATCACGACGCTGGGGGAGGGGGAGGCGGAGGCAGGGCGAGGGGCCCCGTGGCGCGGGCTCGGCGAGTCGAGCGGAGTGCTCGAGCCGAGCTGGCGCTGAGGAGGAGGGGAAGGAGGAGGAGGAGGAGGAGGAGGAGGAGGAGGAGGAGGAGGAGGAGGAGGGGGAGGAGGAGGAGGACGTGCCCTTGGAAAGGGGCCCCTCTCCACGACGAGCGCTCGGCCTGCCGCCCCGAGAGAGCCCCCCCCCCCGAGGACGCCGGTCCTCGTCCATGCCGGCGTGTCCTGGGCAGGCGGGCGGAGGAGGGGGAGAGGGGGTGATGCGGCGGCGGAGGCGGACGGGGGGGAAGGGAGGAAGAGGAGGAGGAGGAGGAGGAGGAGGAGGAAGAGGAGAAGGAGGAGGAAGAGGAGAAGGAAGAGGAAGAGGAGAAGGAGGAAGGGGAAGGGGCGGGGACGAGGAGGAAGAGGAGAAGGAGGAGAAGGAGGCGGAGAAGGAACCTGAGGAGGAGAAGGAACCTGAGGAGGAGGAGGAGGAATCAGACGAGGAGGGGCTGGAAGAGGGAGAATGCGGGGGAGCAGGGGCAGCAGGCATAGGAAGGGGGATGGCACGGAAAGAGGGCAAGGGAGGAGGAGGAGGAGGAGGACCGGGAGGAGGAGCAGGAGATGATGGAGGAGGGGACGGAGGACCAGTGTAACTCCAAGAGTCATCAACGATGTTGGCAATAACCCTCCCTCCAAGCTCCGTCTTCAAAGGCCACTACAACGGTTCATTTCCATTGAGGGAATCGCCTCGTTGGAAGGCAACCGGTTGAAGACCTTGAAGCATGCCAAAACATTGTTCTCGGGACTTCCACGCCACGGATCAATCTGACTGCTGCGTCCGGACGGTCTGGAATCGTACCAGAACGCCATTCTTGGAACTTCAACACCGCGAACCAAAATGACTGCTGCACCCACATAATGCTGAACCCTTTCAAAACACAATTCCTGGTACGTTGCTCATGGGAACCCGTGAAACCCTTGCACATGTT